>BSBK01000135.1:600000-1197500 GCA_027943335.1 Chamaecyparis obtusa | reverse complement strand
GCTAAGTATTGTATTGATGAATATTGGTACAAATTTAATGATAGGTGAATCAATTATTTGATTGTCATTGATGTCAACTGATTGACTTATTATTTTTAGTATGTTAATAAATATTGAGTGAGTAAATCATGAGTTACAACATGAATCAAAAGTTGCTATTCTAATGGAAGATTATTTTGTGTGTGGTGATGCTAAGTTTGTAACCACAAATTTAGATATGAATAATTAAGTTAGTTATGATGGAATGGAATTAAATTGGGTAACTGCTAAAATAGTTCATGACAGATAGTAAGTGATTTGAATGTTGTTTCAAATCGGTAGATTTTTGGATGGAGTGATCATAAGATATGATAGATAACAATGTATAAAAACTATGTTCAGGATCACAACTTATAATCTTGAACGATGAAGATGATTTAATTGACTAGAAGCGGTATTGACAGAATGAATAGGTAAACAAGACTGAGTTCTTGAACAAGTGATGAAGATTTGTGAACCGATGAAGGAATTCAAAGTGGCAATGAGATTGGTGATGTTTGTAGTGAATAAGTAATGTAGATCTATGATTTATGGAAATTATTTGATATCACATTACTCAAGGTATGTGTTTGAGGTGGATTCTTCAAGAAGTTTCTTTTGGTCAAATAAGCTTTTAGAGATGGTTCAATTTCTTAGGTGGAATCCAAGTAGAAGTCGATGCAATTAGAGAAAAACATTTTATGAGTGGTTAGATACATTGTATCTTACCTAATTTGATCTAGATCATTTATATATAAGATCTAGGGTTTATTTCAAGTCGATGGAAGAAGTCTATATATTAGAAAGTTGAAAAAGGAGTTAATTAGTTGTTGATTGCAAATTGCAAAGGGTGTGGTGAAAGAGAAAGCAAAGAAATCAAGTGTGACCAAGCCATGAAAGACTATATTGTGTGGTGAAGAGATAAAAATATAAAAGGATATGATTATGCAAAGGTAGTGCAATTTCACAGATCATCTTATATGTTGCTTTCTAATAATTGTAACAGTGAAATCCCTTAATCGGGTAGATCCTAATAGATCTTAATTGTAAATCCTCTAACAAGGTGGAATTCATGTTTAATGTTTTAATTCCTCTAACAAGGCTTTTTTTAATAGGGCAAATATCCTAATAGGTCTATAGGCAAATCATTAATCTGGTATCACCTAACAATGCTTTTGTAAACTCTTAACCGGGCAAGTTCTTGATAGGGCATATTCTAGAAGAGTACAGATTTTGTGGGTACCAATCCCCACATGTTATTTTTACCATTTGAGTTTCCATGATAAAAATATGGTGTCTTCATTGTGTGATTAATTATTTGTGGATGCATGTCTTGAAAGTTTATATCTATGCTAGTGGATGTTGAATGTTTTGGTGCATAAAGTTTTTAGAGTTTGAAATTTGAGAATTTGTAGATTACTGATTCACACCTCCCCTCTCAGTAATCAGGCCTATATTAATAATTTCTATTAGAGCATAGGTCCTCTTGGTGATAATCTTAACAACTTAAGGGAAAAGATCTAACGATGTATAGGAAGGAAGCACCTAAGCTCTCTAAGGATAATTTCTCTACATGGGTAAGCGGCCGAGATGAAGCTGCATCTTTCAAACATTGGATATTAAGCATTGATTCATCTTACAACCAATTAAAATTAACCTTTTTTAATCCTAACAGATGTAATCACCCAAAAATGGTCTAGTAAACTATAAGCCCCTCTCTAAACATTAAATTTAAATACTAGACTACATCTTGTGCTTAATCAATTTTGCACATTGACTTAATCTCTTATTTCTTGATCAAGTCACCATTTCATCATTTATTCGATGATATCCTAATGTTTGGCTACTTTATCCTAAGCCTTGTTTAATTAAAAGAACATGTCCCCTTTTAATTAAATAAAAATCCCCTTTATCCTATGCGTGCACATGAAAAATCAATTTCCTAATTTAGAAAAAGAAAAAGAGTTTTTGTCTACACATTAAATGCACACTTACCAACATGAGTGGAATCTCTTTTTGCCTCTTAATCTCTTCCACACATTTTTTGCCTCTTAACCATGTCCATTGATTTTGCCTCTTGAGAATCTTGTGCACCAAAGTCAATATGAGGATAATTCTCCACCCTTAGATTTTGCCTCTTAATCTCTCATTGTCCATTGCTCTTTAAAAAGGAGGCTCTCTCCTCTCTTTGCATTCTTAGAGCTTTGGCATTTTTAGACTCTTTAATTCTTAGATCCATTATTGTTATGCTATCATTTTGCTTCCTTGCATTCTTAAAGCACTCACTTGCATCTTGCATACTAGTTTAGTTTACTTGCATCATAGATTAACATTTCCATTTTGCATTTAGCTTAGATCACATAGCTTAATTAGGAGGTATTGTAATCTTTCTAGATTAGCTTTACTTTCCTTTTTCTTGAATTTTCATCATATCTTAGTTCTTGCATATCATCTTAGATTACTTTCATTTGCATTATCATTTGAATCTTCCATTCTTTGGTGCACCTTGCAAGGGTTTCTCTTTAAGGTTCATTTGAGAGTCACAATTCATACTATCTTAGATTCTTGCACATCATAGATAGGAAGCTATAAGATGCTTCTTGAGGTTTCATTCTTCATGGATTCTCTCAAGTGTAATGGTTTATAAAAGTGTATCACATTTTCATCACACATTTTTGGCAACCACCATGGTGCTAGATTCTAGGGTTTAGCTCCATTTCTTGCATTTTCATAATTTTGTTGTTGGAAGTTCATATCTCTATTTTGCAAACCAGGAAAATTGTAGTAAATTATAGGGTATAGAGGGATGACATTTCATAATACTACTAGATGACCTTTGTCATTTTCTACAATATCATCTCTATTCTCTAGGGTCTATCATCTGTCTTCTTGTAGATCATCATCTCTATTCAGTAAACTCTGTTGTCTAGGCCTAAAATGTTGTCTAGTTTTTGCAGGTATATCATACAATTTTCTAACAGACTATGAAGTGTCATTCGAATTTGATTGCTTGCACAATACAAGTCATTTAGCCTAATTTTCTTGCACTTCTCTTACATTTTGGGTTTTCTAGTTTCCTAACAACACCTAACAAGTGGTTTTGCAGGGTTATTAGTTTCATTTGCATACTTTTGTGCCCTAACATGTGCTTTTTTAAGATTCTCTTGCCAAATTAATTGCATTGCTAAGACTACTAACATTGTGGTTTTGTAGGTTGCCTTGGAGATACAAATAAACATTATGCTTTCATAGATTTGATTTTTTAGGCACCTAGCTTAATTAGTTGTCTTTTGGTAAATAAACATGTGCTTGATGTGTTTGGGAGACACTATGGATCAGGAGAGTATGCTCTTTTCCCTTATGGAAAATTATAAATCTAGACCTCCATTAGCTATCCATTTACTTTTCTTGCATTTACCTTTAGAGGGTTTGCCAAGAGAACAAAATTTTGGGAATGATCCAAATGGGGAACAAGCGAACTCAACTAACTTCATCCCACTATAATCAAAATATTCCTTCAATATAAAGAGAGGGAAGTGTTGGGATCCTATAATGGTTTTAATAACTAGGCTTTATAACCATAACTTAGGGATTGGACATCCATACTAAGTATTTATCTCAATATTATGAAGGCACATTTAAATTATCAACCCGAGGACGTATACTTGAAATAGTTCTTCAAAGTATATGCACTATGGGATTCTCTAATTTATTCTATCATTGCAAAACTAAAAGTATAACCATGCTAGAAATGAATCTAACTGCACAGTAATTGTTGCAAGAACTGCACAGTAATGGCTGCAGGAAACTATGTAATACACAACAGTTTGCTATGTGTTCTACTTCTATAACTATCAAAGGTAAAAACTATCATAAGTGGACCTTGCTTAGATAATTTAAACTTTGATATATGTCCTTAAAACATCATACACAAGTAACAGGCCTCCATGAAAATGCAATCTACAACTTCTATTAAAATTATTGTTGCTATAAAAATTTCCTTCTACAAAATGATGACTCTCTAAAGCTAATGAATAAATACCACTTGCTCCCTTATTTTATTGATTACAATTTCAACTATAGAAGCTTATTGAATCCCTAAAAACCATCTAACATGTGTCTCAACATTCCTTTAAAGAAGGAAGAGATTTATTCTAAAACAATGACTAAGACAAAGAGTCCTATTACAACTTGTCTTCTTGACTGATTGGTTAAAGAGTTTTTTTGCACTCTTTAATAAAAATCTGATTTGTTGGATATTTTTTGTGTTCATAAATACAATACAAATCATATCCAACTTAATTTTAAGTTATAACTAAAATTTTAATAAATAGAAGAAGTTTGATTAATAATATTAGATTTCCACAATCCATTTCAAATGTGTGTGCGTTTCTGGATTTGATTGTGTGTGTTTTTAGCATCAAATCAGTTATTCAGTCTACCAGAAGGGTGATTGACCATATTAATTCCAGATTGTTGCCCCTTCTCCTAGATCTGGCATCTTCACTACGTCTAGACCTTTGGATCCGATTGGATACATTGTCTTATGCCAAAGCTTTAGGTCTACAAGAGGTGTGCATAAATAGGCAAAAGAGAAAGTTCTTGTCTCTTTTGCAGAAGTCTTGAGGTTGACAATTTTACACACCCCCTCCAACCATTTCCTTGTGACCCTTCTTCCTGTGCATCCCCCTATTCTTTCTATAGTGCGACATCTTTAGCACTCCCAGTCCCTTCTCACATCTCCCCTTAGGGTGCCTCAACCTAATCTTGCTGGAGTGGTCGATACTTCTCCTGTTCGGTCCCTTCCTTTGCAAGCTTCCAATGGTGACCCAACACCCTGTTCTAACCACATGGATCTCCCTCTCATCTCCCAACATGAAGATCATACAGGGTCTGACCTGTGCTCTCCTAGTAGTGGTATTCCTAAGGAGGATTATCGGGCCACCATTTTGTCATCATCTCCAAAGAAGTTGCTGCATCTTTCTCTCATGCACAAGGATAGTTTTGGCTCCAATTTGTAGGTTGTCAACTTCTAATGGTCATCTCCTTGCAACGGCTCCTTGCAAGATTTCTCAAATACACCCTCGTATCATGTTTTTTCCCCTGCCATGAATTTCAAGTCTCGCATTCATTGCACTAATGTTATTTCTCTAGTTCATATCTCTCATCGAGCCCCTTCATTGGTAGTTAGACATCCTTTCAGCTTTGGTAACATTGAGCAGCCCTTTCAAAAGTCTTCCACGATGTCCTCCTTGGAGTCAAGGCTTTCCAACCCTTCCCTTTATCATGATCCCCTTCCTCGTGGTAGGTGTTGTGATGTTGAGTTGCTTGATTCCCCCCCGTATTGGGTCTCTCCCCAATGGGCCCCCAAGTTTTGGGTCAAATTCCTCTAACCATCCTTTGGTTGGTTCCTCTCCCAACTTGGTGCATGACTGGGAGAGCAAGTTGGTGGTCAACTTGTCTAACACTTCCATTGACCCCATTTCTTTCAATTTTTTAAAACGGGGTCTTAATTTTGCTTGTGCCCCTCGTTCCATCCCCCACATTTAATTTCTTCATGACATTGAGAATGATGTTCATTATCTCCCTTTTGATGTTGCAGATGAAATTAGGCAAGATTGCGCTATCACTCTCAGACGTGCCAAACCACCCAAAGGCAACATCCCTAGGGTGGAGTCACTTGCCTTCAACCATTTAATCTATAATAATGACATAATTATTACCAAAGCTGACAAAGGCTATGCCACTATCATTATGAATAGACAAGACTATGTTTCCAAGATGCTCAACTTGCTCTCCAACCCCAGCAGCTATAGGACCCTTTCTCAAAACCTGTGCTCTAAGATTTTAAAAGAAGTCAAAGCTTTGGTGTCCAAATCCTCCTTTGATGAGGCTACTAGGAGAAAATTGGTGCCATCTAAGGAAGTAACCCCTAGCATCTGTGGGGTGCCTAAAATTCACAAAGGAGGTATTCCTTTGAGACCCATTATTGACACCATTGGCTCACCAAATTATTTTCTGGCCTCTCACCTTGCCAAGATAATCTCCCCCTTGGTGGGTAAGTCTGACTCTTTTGTCAAAGATTTGTGCCAGTTTGTCCAATTTATTAAAGACACCAAGTTTGAGTGTGGTGACATTCTGGTTAGTTTTGATGTGGTCTCCCTCTTCAGCAAGGTTCCTATTCCCAATGCTATTCAAATTTTTAAACGTAAGGTTAGTGTTGAGATTGTCGATTTGGTTGAGTTGTGCTTGAGATCCACCTTCTTCTCCTTCCAAAATATCATCTATGAGAAAGTGGATGGGGTGGCTATGGGTTCCCTCCTTTCCCCTCTCATAGCAAACCTCTATATGGAGCATTTTGAGGAGATGGCCCTCCACTCCTTCCCCCTTAAACCCAGATGGTGGAAGTGATATTTTGATGATACCAATGTCTATAGGCCACATGGGCTTGACAAACTAGAAGAGTTTCACTAGCACATCAACAATTTGGCCCCCAACATTTCCTTCACCAAGGAGATTGAGTTAGACAACCAGTTACCCTTCCTTGACGTGCTTCTCATCAAGAAGCCCAATGGTAGCTTTAGTCGTCATGTGTACCACAAGGCCACCCATACTAACTTATACCTCCACTCATCTTCCCGCCACCACACCTGCCAAAAAGTTGGTATCCTCAAGACTCTTGCTCTTAGGGCCTGTAGAATTTGTGATGATGAAAACTTAACCCATGAGCTTACCCACCTTCGCCAGGTCTTCAAATTAAATGGGTATTCTCATAAGAAAATTTATAAGGCTCTTAACCAAGCCAAGGCCTCCTTTCTTTCCAGCACTAGTCCTAACCCCTCCCAATCCCCACCTCCCTCGGATGCCTCCCTTCCATTTGTTGATGACATCTCCCAAAAAATTACCAAAATCTTAACTAGAAAGGGCCCTCGTGTTGCCTTCAAACCCCTTTCAAAGTTAAGAAATCACATTCCCTCGATCAAAGACTCCAAAGACTCCCTTCTAGACTCTGGAATTCATAAGATTGTGTGCTCTTGTGGCATTCCCTATATAGGGGAAACGGGTTGCTCTTTCCTCACTAGAATCCATGAGCATAGTGCTGATATAAAGCACAATAGGGTCCACAAGTCTGCTTTTGCGGATCACTCTTCTTCCACCAAAAATCATATATGTTTGAAGAGCACCCAAATCCTTGCCAAGGAGGACAACTACTTCAAGAGGACGCTCAAGGAGGCCATTGTTATTAACCACCATCCCATTAACCTTAACTGAGATGATGGGTGGTCCATTAACCCTTCTTGGCAACCTCTATTAGGCACACTAGACAACCCCCTTCATCCTTGATTCTTTTTTGGCTCCCTCCCTTACACTCACTCTTTGTTTTATTCTTTAGTTTGTCCCCTCTTTGCTTGATTTTGCATTTTTTGGGTGTGCTTTATTTGTTCTTTTTGTGCTTCTTGTTCATTTTTTCTTGCTCTCCTCATCGTCAGTCTTGGAGGGGTTTGTGGGTGTTGTTTGTCTTTCCTTTGTTGGTGTCAGTTCATCATCTTGGATTTGTTCTTGTGCTTTCTTAGGCCTTGGTTCTTGTAGGTGTTTGTCCTTGGGTTTTTTAGTCTTTTGGGTTGGTGGTGTTCGAGCCCCCCTTTTTCAGTTTTGCTTAGTCCTTAACTTTTTCTTCTTTTTTTTTTCTTTGCGTTTTCTTAGTTGTACTATTTTGCCCTTCCTTTTTTCATTTTTTAGTCTCTTTTTACACTTAGTTGTTTGTTTGCTCTCCTCTTTTCCCATGGTTTTTATTTTTTTGTTTATTTCTTTTATTTATTTTTTGTCTAGGTCATTTGGAGTTTTTTGTCTATTTTTATTTTATTCTTGTTCTTGTGTTATACACACACACACACACACACACACACACACACACACACACACACACACACACATATATATCTGTGTGTGTGTGTGTCCAAACACGTAAAGACTAATGCGACTATAAAAATACAAAATATGTGTAGGATTTGAGCAATACAAATTCACAAAACCCGAAGATCACCTGCATACAAAAAACCTGTTACAAGGAAGTAGAGACAAGAAGAGGGCAAGGGTTTGACTCAGAATATGAAGAAGAAAATATCCTCAATATAATGAATGAATTGAATGTACAATGGATCATCCTTATAAAGGAGATTGAAAGCCTTGAAAGGCAAAGTCTAGTGCATGTAATAATCAGTTTAACTATTACATGACTAATGCATGAGTTTAGAATAACTAGTGCATGTGATTTTAACTAAAGAAAAATGGATTTGACATCTTAAGAAGGGAGTAAAGATTAATTAATATAATTAATACTTAACTCCAACACCCCCCCTTAAGATGAGCAACGATGCAGCTACAAACAATGCAAGAAGAAAGCAAAGAAAACTACAATGCTGAAAGCAGAAAATGGGTCTCGGCAACATGGCCTGATGAGGTACCCAAGTACAAAAGAGAGTCTCTATAAAGTGGAGCAATAGAGAAAACCACATGGGAAAAACTCTACTCCAAAAAGAGACAAAGGCTAATCTGAAGGACTGAAGAAGCCTCCAAAACTAGGAATGTTCCAGAAAATAGGAACAAAGATGAACATGTACAACATCACTGATGAATGAAACTGTAAACTCTGTCAAGAAGAAACTGACGATCTGAAGATCCTCCACAAAAATATGACCAAGTAGAGAAGACTGTAATCTGCATGAGTGCCCTCAAATAACACTACTTGAATCAGGAGGCAAACAAAGGCAAACACCTGAACTCGAAGATACAGATGGCATAAATACCAAAAGCTTGAAGAGTTGATCAATCAAAGCTGGAAGAGTGCATCCAAAAATAGGAAAGAAAAGAGTGTCCATATGGTAAATGATCCATCTCACCAGAATGCATAGGTAATCAACCATTGCAACCGCCTAGTACATTGGATCAAATACTGAATACATAGCTCACACAATCAAACCAAGGAGGTAGTAGAACCAATAGTAGAAACCCCCCATACTGCTAACAAGGGAGTAATGACAGGTACACTGAGAAGATCATCCAATATGAACTGCATGATGAAGATGAATCTGGAACATCGAATGTGCAGAGAGAGTACAGACACAAATAGAGATACCTGAGGCTAATGTCATGGAAGGAACACTCACTTGACAAAGGTAGATGGAAAACAAAGGCAAACATCAAAACCCCCCTGGCACTTTATAATGGAGTGTGAGTACAAATAGCACGAACATGTGCAAGATCCCATCAAAGCAATAGAATGACACTTTATCTCAGTGTGTGTGCATAAAATAATGCTACAAAACTAAAGTATACACTGTTCAAAGAAGATCAAAGGCTGCTGAAACAAAAGAACAACCTAAGACAAGTCATCCCACAAAGGGAAGAGATCCCAGGACCTGAAACAACCAAGATATCCACCAGATTGCAAAAAAGAAAAAATCTAAATAAAATGAACCTAGAGCAAAATCTAGAAAAATAACTCATAGCACTGAAAAGCTCTTTGAACAAGCTTTCCAACAATATATCATTTCTTGAAAACGGAGTCCGGATGTGCAAGATAGAGCTCCCAAAATGCAAAACTGAAGATCTAGCTTTGACAAAGAAAAACACCATCAGAAAAATAATACCAAAAAAAATAATCTCCAGATTTGGAAAGATCTCAAAATTAGCTTTCCGACGATATCTCGTTTGCCAAATTTTGACATTGTATGCTCAAGATATGAGCAAAAAACCAACAGTTGCACTGGAGGGCCCAAAGAAGGTGTCAGCAAATTTGGATCGGGCTCAAAACCAGCTTTTCGATGATATATCGCACGCCCAAGTACGATGCCATATGCCCGAGATATGCCCAAAAAATCTTAGGTACCATTAGAAAACCAAAAAATGGTTCAAAAAATACTGAGGTAGGCTGATGTCAGCAAACAACTTGCTTAAAAATGATGGCCAAATGGTCGTCACAGGTCTCAACCCCAGGGGCTAAACAAAATTAAGCCCTGGTCACATAGGTGATTAGGGGGTTGAAACTTTTTCCACTGGGGGCTAGTGGCTGGTCCCCCATATGACCAGCCACGGGGGCCGCTAGGTGGAGCGGCACAGGCAGAGAGGCGGCGCTAGGGCGGCGACAACTCCGGTGGCAGTGGCAGGCGTGGTCTTTGATGGCACGGTCACGTGGTGGGCATAGGCTCTGACAGTGGTGGTGGTGCTGAGAGCACTGGTGGAGGAAGCCATGGAGAGGCTTTGTGGAGGCCGCGTGGCGGCGCTCGGGTGGCCGTTGGGCGGCACTCGGGTGGCCACCCCCAAAAAGATTTTTTTTAAATTTTCTTTTTGGAAATTGTCGTACCTTCTCCTCGATGTGCATGCTAAGGCCGTATGACCTTGGTACGCAAATTTTTTTTGCCTCAAATGACAACTTGTCCAAAATTGACAAGTTTTATATATTGCCTCGGGATTTGTGCTGGGGCCGATTACAAATTTTTTTCTCATAGATTCCAACTTTGTCCAAATTGGACAAATTTTATATGGATCTTGGGATTCTTAGACACTCTGAACACAAATGTGAGGTCTGTTTGAGGCCAAGATGAACAGAAAAAATAGGTCCCCCCAGATTTGACAGGAAACCCTCTCTGTAAAAAGTGCTAAAAAAATAACATCCTACAGAGAATACCAAAACCTCTCAAATGAGAAAAAAAAATCTCTAATTTGAATCCTTCAAACGTGAACAAGCTATAGCAGATTAGGCTTTGATACCATGTAGGATTTGAGCAATACAAATCTAGAAAACTCGAAGATCACCTGCATACAAAAAACTTGTTACAAAGAAGTAGAGACAAGAAGAGGGCAAGGGTTTGACTCAGAATATGAAGAAGAAAATATCCTCAATATAATGAATGAATTGAATGTACAATGGATCATCCTTATAAAGGAGATCGAAAGCCTTGAAAGGCAAAGTCTAGTGCATGTAGTAATCAGTTTAACTATTACATGACTAATGCATGAGTTTAGAATAACTAGTGCATGTGCTTTTAACTAAAGCAAAAAGGAGTTGACATCTTAAGAAGGGAGTAAAGATTAATTAATATAATTAATACTTAACTCCAACAATATGCATTCATATTTTGCATTTTTATAGTCACATTAGTCTTTATGACATATATATGTTCAAACATGCAAAGATTTATGTGACTATAAAAATACAAAATATGCACTTATATTTTGTATTTTTATAGTCACAACATATGTCCAAACACGTAAAGACTAATGTGACTATAAAAAAACAAAATACGAATGCATATTTTCTAATTTTAAAGTCACATTAATCTTTACGTGTTTGGATATATATATATAGGTCGTTATATGTTTCCTTTACATAATTTACTCGTTTATATTAGACTTGTTTACCTTTTTTGAGATTTATAGGTCATTATTTGTGTACCCTCACACACACACACACACACACACACACACACACACACACACACAATATATATATATATATATATATATATATATATATATATATATATATATATATATATATAGTGTGTGTGTGTGTGTGTGTGTGTGTGTGTGTGTGTGTTTTAATCATTCATTATTTTTCTTGTGTGTTTCCTCTTTTTTATGGTGTTTCTTGCTTGCTCTATTTTTTGGGTGTTTTTTGTTTGGCCTCATTTTTGTTGTCTCCTAATTCCTTTTAGTTGTGTGTTTATTTTAGTGGTTTTTTCCCTACCTTGGGGCTTTTATCTTTATTTACTTTTTCTTACTTGTTTTTGTAGCCTTGTTTTCTATTTTCTTTTTCCTCTCTACACAGTTTTCTAGGTCATTTCCTCTCCTTATATCTCTTGAGACGGGCTTGGTCTACACTTTTCATTTTACTATTCTTGTACTCTCTCTTCCTAATGATGGATCACAGAGTGTGATCTAAAACATTGATGCTAAAAACACACACAATCAAATCTAGAAATGCACACACAACAAAAGAAGTTTGACTAAGTCTCCTAATTTGTTGTTCCACTTTTCTTGCAGGCAGATTCAAACGAATGGTTCTCCTTTATTATTCTGAGTTATCTCAAAATATTTTACTATGTTATGATCCTCCTTCTTATCTTTCCATATCATTTTGAAAATATATATTTCATTAATAAATGTGGAATATATGATAATTTTACTAGGACTGGGTTTTGGCTACCTTCAAACTCGGCTATTTTTACTCAGTCAACTTCAGATAAGTGCTTCTCATTAAATATTGTGAATTAGATCAAACCCTTTTAGCACATTTTTCTTATATTTTTCATCTTTCCAAATAATTAAGAAAATTTGAGTTTCATTAAGAATTGATTGAGATATGCCCATTTTACTGAAACTGGTTTTTGACTTTTTTTGCATTTCCTGCAACTGCTAAATATTGACAAGTGTCAACTTGCTTCTCCTTCTTTCCAATTTCATGAATGACTCAAATATCTCACAAACAACATGTTAATAATATATAAAAAATTATTATTTGATAATAACCATTTATCATAATAAATCATCATAATTTAGCATTAACTAGCTAGACATACAAATGCTAATCAATAAATCATTAATCATAGTTAATGCTTCATAAATCAAGGTAATCTATGGAAATGACTTGGAAAGGTATTATAAAGATGACGTTAAGTGTTATAAAAAATGAAATAAACATGAAAAATTATAGGCTCATCAAGAAGACTTGTCTATTTTCTACTTCTAATGTATCTTCATGTGTAGGGCCTAGTTGCCTCAATCTTGCTAAGCAAGATTACACTTGACTAGGCGTTTGTAGGGTTGTAATGTCCCCATTTTCAAACTTACAGGATTAGCTTGGTTTTGCAACCCTCACAGGATAATCAGGTGATCAGAGGGGATCAGATGGTGGAGCCAATGTTGGGATTCCATTCTAGAGGTTCAGTTTATCAAGTTTGCTCTTCGTTCGGGTCATTTTGGTCAACTTACTATTTTTAGTAAGTGGTTTTTTTGGGTATGGCCAGGATTAGCATGGTGTCTACACAGAGTATCAGATGTCTCAGGATCGAGTTTCAGAGAATCTCCAGATTGAGAGACTTACTATTTATAGTAAGTGTATTTTTAGCAGTTGGCTATTTTTGGCAGTGGGTTATTTCTAGCAGGGCAGTTGGCGTCTGAGGCTCTAGTGTCAGAAATGAGTTTGTACAGTCAATGAGATTCAAAGGCTTTTGGTTTTTAAAGTTATCATTATTAAATTAAATTATTTTAATTTAATAACTATAATACTTTATAACTTTAATGTTATAAAGTGAAGAGGTCATTTTAAAGCCTTTTAATGAAAAAAGTGAAATTGTGCTTTTTCCGAAAAAGCTATATATTCTACTAAAAAAAGCACTTTCATTTCACCCATTGTTGATTTGAAAAATTGTTTATGTGAGAATTTGGCTTGGCTTGGAAAAGCTAGGGTTTCTGGAGCTTGGTCTTCATTTTTGGAGAGAGTTCTATCGATTTTCATGCTTGGTCTTCAATCCTGGAGAAAGTATTAAAATACTGCTGATTATTTTACTGAGCTAAAGGGACTCAACTACATTTAATTATTTAGTTTGTGACTATGATGAAAGTTTGGATTGTGAAGCAAGGGTTTGGAAACTGAGCTCCATGATGAAACAAATATTTCTCAAGGAGGTCGCATTTTGGGTTTGGAGGAAATGCTAATGGAATTGTCGTAAGACTGATATGTTGTAAGGGAGTGAAAAGTGGGCAGGACATAAGTTGTGAAAAATTTATTGAAGGTTGTACAAAATTCTACCCTATCCGTACTTATTGGCTGAGTCAGCTAGATTGTGACTAGCGAAAAGTGTTTGAAGACCATCGTTCCTTGCTCCTTAACGTTGGTCAGAAGTTTGGGGAATGCTATGAATTTACTGTTGATGCCATCAACTATTTTGCATGTGGTGTGCTAGCTAACACGTCTTCCTTACATGTTGTGTTTCATACCTCTGCAGCTAGTTTTCAATAAAAGGTGCATTGAATGGTTTAAATATTTTGTAGTAAGAATTTGGATAATTAAGATGTCTCAATTTGTTTACACAAGCAATTTGATAAGATTGTTAACTTATATTATAATTTCTTAAGTGATGAATGTATTTGGAAGTTCACATATTCTAAAAATTATTTAAAAAGGAAAAAGAACAAGGAATTTTAAATTTTCTTTAAGGAAATTCAGGTTACAATTTATAGAGCCAGTCTGGCTCTTCACAGGCCTTCATGGTCTCAATCTTGTTTACAAGACTACAATGGGAGTACATTAAGCTTGTATAGGTCTGAGAGGTCTCAATCTTTCTTTCAAGACTATACATTTTGGGTACTTGTAGGGCTATAAGCCTCAATTTCACTTGTGAAACTACAAGGGTTAGTCATGAACAAAGACCCTTACTAAACATGTTAGGAATTAGAGGCCAAACTTTTAGCCATGCGTCTTACTTTGTGAAAGGATTGATCCAAGTGGACTTAACTATATCACCCCAAGATACTCACCATACTTGCTCCCTTGGATGCTAAAGCTTGAATATGACAATGTGGAAAGATGTGTATTGCAAGTATTGGTCTCTTCCAATTGATCCATAACTTGCATAGTCCTAGGAAAGGCCATTCAACCACTTAATTATGGGGCTAAGAGCATAAAGTTGTGGGCAAGGGTTGGAACACTTCCCTTTTGACCTTAGGTAGAATTTTCTTGGTGTGTCTTCAATTTGTGCTAAACCCATGGAAATCATTGGAATATACACATGATGGTAATATTCATAGGTTTCTTCTTTGAGACCTCCCAAGTGTTTGTAATATCCCTTTCTTGCTTGTTTGAAGACTACTCTATGCAATGCATTGGCTTTAAAAACTTTGTTTTGGACTTCAAACTTGCTGTAAAAACCAAGATTACACACTGTCACAATGATCTACTTTGCTAAACCAGTCAAAACGGTCAATCAAAACAAGGTTTTTGAGTCAAGAGTCGATATTTTTTATATTTTTTTTTGTATCAATATCATCTTTTGTGGTGAGAAATATCATATAATAGTGTAGAGGATTGTCTTCCATTCAAGGAAATTTCATCTTTCAGTGCTAGGTAATATCATCTAGCCTGTTAACTGAATATCATCTTATCTTGAAGTATCATCTGGATTTATTGTGGTGTATCGTACGACTTATCCTTCATGTCTAGCTATCATTTGGATTACTAAGGTTTGTCTTCTAGTTACTAATCTGAGATGGTTTGGCCTCAAATTTTCTCTTAGGTAGTTTAGGAAGCTTATACTTGATTATTTCTTGTCTCTTGGTCTAAAACTAGCAGGTTAAGGATTTTTTTTAGCTAAAAAAGATCACCTAGATACCTTGGTTACATTATTGAGTAGTAAAGTTGTTCACATGTCTATCTATTTTTGCTATCTTTATCTTTTCATTGACTTTATCTCTTGAATCGATTCACAAGTGTCATACATAGGGAACTTACCCGCGACTTGGGCACTTTGTGATAAGTCATCTTGGTCTCTTTTTAATCTCTTTTTCTTTTTGACAAGTGAACACTTTGCTTCTTTAGGGTGGACATCAAGTTTTCTTGTGTCATCTTAATTAGATCTTTACATTCTCACTCATGGCAGTAACAACTAGATATCAAATTGGTCGAGGGAAGCAACCTCTAGTTAGATTTGACAAATTTCCTCTTCCTACTAGGTGTCAACATCATCAAGACAAAGAACCTCAAATTACCTTTGACAAAGAAGAGGATAATACTAAAGTTTGGTTTGATCCTTTTGGAAGTACCTTTGAGACACCTCTTGCCTCATCAAGATCTGAAAATAGTTTATCTCTCACCATGTCTAGGGAAGAACATAACAAGCGATTGAATAACCTCTTTGAGCCCAATTATAGGATAAGACAAATTGAGTTAGGGAGAAAAGCTTACGTGGAGGAACAAGCAAATAATTTGGCTCAAGAATTCAATGCCAATTTCTTTGGAAATAATGGAAATAACAAACCTCTAAGATCTCCCCCAAGATCACAACATAATGGATTTGACTCACCTCCAAGATCTTCACATTATAGACATAACTCTCAACATGGCAACAACATGGATTATGAAATCACAGAAGAAGAGCTCCTAAACTTTCAATAAGATGACCTTTATCAAAGACTCATGTTGAAAACCTTGGAGCAAAATGGCGATCAATATTTTTGCACTTGGCTTCTAGAGGGTTGAAACTTCCCCATGAATTTGATGTTGATGGGTTGATTCGAAGAAGGGAACCCTCACCTTTTGAAATTACCATCAAGGAAATACAAGACCTGAAAAATCAAATGTCAAGCTTCAAAAGGGAAAAGGAGAAGCCTAAGTCATCATTTTATATGGAATTCAGATGCGCTCTACCTTTTGACAAAATTCTATACATGATACCTTTTTCCAAGAGATGTTGAGATTCCTAAGTATGACAAGTATGATGGAAATGGGGATCCACTTGACAATGTTAGATAGTTCTATGATTTGAGTATGGATTTTATGCATGATGACACTTACCTTATGAGACTCTTTCCTAGGATTCTAAATGCTCAAGCTATGGAATGGTCCACAAAAATGACACCTCCACTCAAGTCCTTTGATGAGATTGTCCAAAGGTTTATTCAACAATACTCTTACAACATTCAACACCCTGTGACAATATTTGACCTATGCAACATCAAACAAAGGCAAGGTGAACCTTTTTTTACATTCTTACAAAGGTGGAGGAAGTTACACTCAACATACACATGACAACTTCTAGAGAATGAGAAGATTGATATCTTTGTTAATGATCTCATACCCGAGTTGCATTATGATCTTAGAAAGAAAGTTTTTTTCACCTTTAATGACATGGTTTAAAGTATTTTTTGAATAGATGATGTTTTGGTCAAAAAGGGTGAGATCACATTAAGAAAGGATAAATCCAACAATGGTAATAGATATAACAAAGATAAGAGTAAGCCTTGGAATAAGAATAAGAATGCGGTCAATGATGGTGTTGTTGATGAGCCTAAGCCTAAAGAGACCATTTTTCAACTTGGCTAGTGCCATCCAAAAAAATAGACAACAAGAAGCTACAAAATCTAACGATTCTAATAAGGCTAAATCTTCATGGGAATCTAAGCCTAAACATGATTTTACCCCATTGGGAGATTCATATGATGTGATACTTAAGACCTTACTTGCCAACAATATTATCACACTACCTAAATATTCTAAACCTTATGAGTTGAAGGTGAAACCTAAGTGGTGGAATGACAACCATTATTGTGAGTACCTGATGCAGGAGCATCCTGGGTGTAAGAGCAATCTTGCATCACCCAAAAATATTTTTGTTTTTGTATTCAATAAGGGCTATTTTGTGCAGAGCTGCTATTTATGGAAAGTTACTATTTTTGGTAATTTTTGTATGTGCTCAGAATGATCTTATTTCTTTCTTGGAGGTTCATTTTGGTCATATAAGTCTGCCAGTAAAGTTTCATTGCCAGATCAAGTGTATATTGGAAGATATTGAAGATTTTCGGTATTGGCAGCAGGGTACAGAAACTTTGAACTCAGTTTTGAAGGCTTTAGAGGCCCCGGATGAGGTCAAAAATTTGGGTGACAAGTGCTTGCACCAGTCAAGCCTGTAGAGCGCTTCGTGGCGTTTCCGAAATGAGGTTATAATAGCCGAGCGGGTCAACTGGTGATGACTTATGGTCTTCGAAAGTTGGGCCACCTGAAATGGCAGAAAATAATTTTCTTCAAAATTTCTGTTCAGGTTTCAAAGGTTATCTTGAGCCGACTATGATGTAATAAAATGTAAAATAAAATAATTCTAAGTTGGTCGGCCTTATTGGCTAAAATTCTGGAACCTTCCCAGGCGGTGGAAAATTGCCTATATAAGGAAGGCTGTATTATTGTCTTAGGCAGTTTTAGAATAGTTCTGGGTAGTAGATCTGGGTATTGATTCGAGGCTTTGTCCTAAAGAATATTGTAAGGGAATGCCCATGTGGCTTTGCATATTGTAATTCTGAAAGTTTGTAATTCCACCTTTGTGGAGATAATAAGAAGCCAATTTTCTGTTCTTGCATATTATTGTTGTTGTTTCTCTATTTCTATTATGTGTTTGTGGCATTAAGGGGAGCACCCTTCATCAGGTGGTATCAGAGCAGGAGTTTTTGAGTGTGTAAATAGATCACCGACTGTGAGGCAGTTTGCACCAGGACCGTGGCTAGGGTTTCAGCATGCATCGCGAAAATGCCTCCACGAAGGGAACGTGGCGAAAGAGCTGGTGTTGTAACACCTGAGGTTAGAGAGCTGCAGAGACAAGTGTGAGCATTACAAGAAGAGATTCATAGAGGAATGAATCTTAATGTCAGAGACGAAAGTGAGGATGAAGCCGAAGAAGAATATCAAGAAGGAGAAGCTGAAATTGTGAACCAGGAGGAAGAAAGACTTTTTCGGGCGATTTCCAAGATTGGGAAAAGACCTAAGATTGAGGTTCCTACATTTTTTGGAAATCTTAACTCAGAGGAATTGATCGACTGGATCAATGAATGTGAGGAATATTTTGAGTATGAAGATGTTGAGGATCCTGATAGGGTCAAATTTGAGAAGGCCAAACTGAAAGGTCATGCGAAGATCTAGTGGCAAGAAATTCAATTGGAGCGAAATAGAAGAGGGAAAGATAAAATCACAAGATGGGATCGGATGGTGGATAAATTGAAGCAACAGTTCATTCCTGTTGATTATGAGCTTGATCTACTAAAAAAATGCAAAGTTTGAAGCAAGCAGGAAGATCTGTTCAGGAGTATACAGAGGAGTTCTATCGACTCCTCATCAGAACAGGCCATGCAGAAGCTGATAAGGAGAAAGTTTCCCGATACCTTAATGGGTTAAGGCCAAGCATTTAGGAGGAGTTGAATCTGGTTCGAATGAGCAGTATTGAAGAGGCATACCAATTTGCCCTAAAAGTAGAGGAAAAGCTGAACAAGAAGTTCGAGAGTAGACAAAATGGAAGAGGTCGCGGTGGACGATCTGGTGGATGGTCATATGGTGGCCGAAATGAAGATCTGAAAAAGAAGGATGAGGCCAGTAGTAGTCAGAATCAGCATGGAAATAATTCCAATCGCTTCCAGGATCAGAATAATAGAGATCAGAGAGGAAGAGGAAGAGGACAAGGATCTGGAAGAGGAGGCTTCCGTGGAACATGTTTTCACTGTGGAGAAGAAGGTCATAGGGCATTTGAATGTCCTCAGCACCAAGGCAGAAAAGATAGAAGAAATGAAGGCCAGGCCAGAGTTGCACATGTAGATGAAGATGCCAAATCATCAAATTTTGAAGATGCTAAAAGAGGAGAAACGTTGATTAACAGAAGAGTCCTGTTGAGTGGTGAGAATGAACCTGAGCAAAGGAGGAGCCTGTTTCGCACCAGGTGCAGGTGTGAAGGTAAATGTTGTGATGTGATCATTGATAGTGGAAGCACTGACAATTTGGTGTCAGAAGAGATGGTGATAAAGTTGAAGCTCAAGAGATAGAAAGACCCACATCCATATCGGATTGCCTGGGTACAGGATGACCACAAGGTCATGGTCAATGAACAATGCCTGGTGAAGTTCAAGATTGGCGGATACCAAGATGAGGTATTGTGTGATATCATATCTATGGATGCATGTCATATGTTGTTGGGTAGACCATGGCAGTTTGACAGATGTGTTGTACATGATGGTCATGCGAATACCTATTCCCTGACAAAGGATGGAGTGCGGCATAAGCTAAAACCATTGAAGGAGACTGAAGAAAAGGTATGTGGTAATGCAAGGATAACTTTTGTTGATGGAAGAAATTTCCTAGATGGTATGAGGCATGAGCATGTATGTTTTGCTTTAATTCCAAAAGCTAGTAAAGAGAAAGTAGAAGATGTTTCTGTAGAAGTTGCAGATTTGTTGAATGAGTTTCAGGATATTGTATCCGATAACGTGCCTGATGGATTACCACCGGTCAGGAAGATCAGTCATCAGATGGACTTGATCCCAGGAGCGAGTTTGCCGAATAAGGTAGCACACAGAATGACACCTGCAGAAAGTGAGGAGTTGAACAGACAAGTACATGAACTGTTACAGAAAGGATTGATCCATGAGAGTCTGAGTCCCTGTGCTGTACCAGTGGTATTAGCACCAAAGAAGAATGGAGAATGGATGATATTATGGACTGTTTGAGTGGAGCTGTGTATTTTTCAAAGATAGATCTAAAGAGTGGATATCACCAGATTCAGATCAGAGAAGGAGATGAATGGAAGACTGCCTTCAAGACAAAGGAAGGACTATATGAGTGGTTAGTCATGTCTTTTGGGCTAACCAATGCACCGAGCACTTTCATGCGGCTCATGAACGAGGTTCTGAAAGAATTTTTGGGTAAGTTTGTCATTGTTTACCTAGATGATATTTTGATCTTTAGTAAGACATTGGATGAGCATATGATGCATATTCGTATGGTATTTGAGAAGTTGAGAGAAGAGAAATTGTTGATTAATTTGAAGAAGTGCAGTTTTGTGAAGCAAGAGTTAGTGTATTTGGGATTTTTAGTTTCAGCAGAAGGTCTAAAAATGGACCCAGCGAAGGTACAGGCTATCCTTGAATGGCCTACTCCAAGGAGTGCTACTGAGGTAAGATCTTTTCATGGTCTAGCTAGCTTTTACAGAAAGTTTATCAAAAATTTTAGCAGTATTTGTGGACCCTTGACTGAAACAATGAGAGGGGATAGAAAAGAGTTTAAGTGGACTAAAGAAGCAGAAAAGAGTTTTCAATTATTGAAACAAAAAGTTACAGAACAACCTGTTTTAGCACAGATTTCAATAAGGTGTTTCAAGTAGATTGTGATGCTAGTGGTACTGCAATAGGAGCTGTTATGAGCCAAGAAGGTAAACCTGTTGCTTATTTCAGTGAGAAGTTAAATGATGCCAAGAAGAAATATTCTGTTTATGATCAAGAATTTTATGCTATAGTTCAGGCATTAAAGAAGTGGAAACATTATCTACTTCCTAAGGAGTTTGTTTTGTATACTGATCATCAAGCTTTGCAATATTTGAATAGTCAAGGAAAATTGAATCAAAGGCATTTGAAATGGGTTGAGTTTTTGCAGAGTTATACATTTGTTTTGAAACACAGGAGTGGAAAGTCTAATAGGGTTGCAGATGCTCTTAGCAGAAGGCAACTATTGCTGACAGAAATGCAGATTGAAGTGGTTGGGTTCAAGGAACTCAAGAATTTGTATCTAGAGGATTCTGATTTTGGTGAAGCTTGGAAAGCTTGTACAGAACCTGTTACTCTAGACAGGATGAAATGGTTGGATTTCATCATCCAAGATGATATGCTATTCAGAGGGAGTCACTTGTGCATTCCACGAAGTTCTATGAGGGAGAATCTCATCAAGGAGAAGCATAGCGAAGGATTGGCTGGACATTTTGGTCGTGACAAAACCCTTGGTTTGGTTAGTGAGAATTATTATTGGCCACAGTTGCAGTAAGATGTGAAGAAGTTTGTACAGAGTTGCAGAGTATGTCAGATGGCAAAAGGAGTGAAGCAGAATACAGGGTTGTATCAGCCATTATCTGTACCAGAGAAGCCTTGGGAGGATATCAGCATGGACTTTATTCTTGGTTTACCGAGGACACAGCGGGGACACGATTCAATTTTTGTGGTAGTTGACAGATTTTCAAAGATGGCACATTTTATTCCCTGCAAGAAGACTAATGATGCTGTTCATGTAGCAGAATTATTTTTCAGAGAAGTAGTGAGACTTCATGGTTTGCCAAAGACCATAGTTTCAGATCAGGACACTAAGTTTGTTGGATATTTCTGGCGTACATTATGGAAGAAGTTGAAGACAGATTTGAAGTTCAGTTCATCACATCATCCACAGACTGATGAACAGACAGAGGTGGTGAATAGGAGCTTGAGAAATTTGCTGAGATGTTTGGTTGGAGATAAGCCAACAGGATGGGATTTGATTTTATCACAGGCGGAATTTACATACAATAATTCTGTCAATAGAAGCACTGGTAAATCACCATTCCAGATTGTATATGGAAGTAGTCCAAGAAATGCATCTGAATTGAGGAAGATAGATAAAGAAGAAATAAGTAGTGCTGAAGCTGAGGATTTTGCAGAACACTTGAAGAACATCCACGAGGAGGTGAGGAAGCATATTACCAAGATGAATGCATAGTATAAGGCTAAGGCAGATGAGAAAAGGAGGTATAAGGAATTTCAGGTTGGTGATGAAGTCATGGTTCATTTGCAGAAGGAGCAGTTTCCAGTTGGTACATATAACAAGCTGAAAATGAAGAAGTTTGGACCATGTAGGATACTAAAGAAACATGATTCAGGAAACGCATATGAGGTAGAATTACCTACTGAGCTAAATATTTCGCTAGTGTTTAACATTTCAGATCTGACAGAGTATCATGAAGGAGGTGTTGAAGATGAGATCACAGCAGCACAGTGGAGCATTCCAGCAACTAGTTTAGACACTAAGGAGATCGAAGATATACTGGACAGTCATGTTGGCAGAAGCACAAGGAACATGACATATGAAGAATATCTGGTCAAATGGAAAGGATGACCTATTGAAGATTCATCATGGCTGACAAAGGAGGAGGTTAGCCTTCTTGGTTTTCCTCTGCACACCTGAGTCGTGACAGGGTCACTTCTCAAATTACCCCAGGTGTCTGATGCAGGAGCATCCTGGGTGTAAGAGCAATCTTGCATCACCCAAAAATATTTTTGTTTTTGTATTCAATAAGGGCTATTTTGTGCAGAGCTGCTATTTATGGAAAGTTACTATTTTTGGTAATTTTTGTATGTGCTCAGAATGATCTTATTTCTTTCTTGGAGGTTCATTTTGGTCATATAAGTCTGCCAGTAAAGTTTCATTGCCAGATCAAGTGTATATTGGAAGATATTGAAGATTTTCGGTATTGGCAGCAGGGTACAGAAACTTTGAACTCAGTTTTGAAGGCTTTAGAGGCCCCGGATGATGTCAAAAATTTGGGTGATGGGTGCTTGCGCCGGTCAATCCTGTAGAGCGCTTCGTGGCATTTTCGAAATGGGGTTATAATAGCCGAGCGGGTCAACTGGTGATGACTTATGGTCTTCGAAAGTTGGGCCACCTGAAATGGCAGAAAATAATTTTCTTCAAAATTTTTGTTCGGGTTTCAAAGGTTATCTTGAGCCGACTATGATGTAATAAAATGTAAAATAAAATAATTCTAAGTTGGTCGGCCTTATTGGCTAAAATTCTGGAACCTTCCCAGGCGGTGGAAAATTGCCTATATAAGGAAGGCTGTATTATTGTCTTAGGCAGTTTTAGAATAGTTCTGGGTAGTAGATCTGGGTATTGATTCGAGGCTTTGTCCTAAAGAATATTGTAAGGGAATGCCCATGTGGCTTTGCATATTGTAATTCTAAAAGTTTGTAATTCCACCTTTGTGGAGATAATAAGAAGCCAATTTTCTGTTCTTGCATATTATTGTTGTTGTTTCTCTATTTCTGTTATGTGTTTGTGGCATTAAGGGGAGCACCCTTCATCAGTACCATAGAAAAAGGATACAAAACTGACAACTACATAAAATTAAAACATGTTGTAATCACCGAAAATTGGACAAGATCATTTAAGTGAGAAATCAAGGAAAAAATCAATACAATTAAATCAAATCAAGTTAAAATCAAAGATAAATTGCAATTGAACCTTAATCCAAATTTAATTGAAAATCAAAAGCCATTAAATCAATTTAAAACTAATAAATCATGATTAATCAATAAATTGTACAATTAATCTAATTAATTGTATAGTTCAAATTAAATCAAATCAACCCATTTAAGGGGTACACATGGCTAAACAAATTAAATAAATTCAATTAATTGATTCCTATTTTCTCTCAACCACCAAATGGGAGGAAAATGAATTAACCAATAGGAATTGAGGACCAAGCTCACATGGATCAAGCCTAAATTGAATCTCAATCACTCACTTGGAGGATGCATCTTGTCCACTCACTTTGTCCTCTTGTCCCAAGCTTTGAGGAAAAAATATTTAAATGGTCTCCAAAGGTGGAAACATGGACTCAACTCTCACCTAACCTTGATCAACTTAACTACACCCCCTACCCTTGCCAAAATCTATAAAAGCAAGGCATAATTCACTCAATAATCATCCACAAATATGAGAATAACATCAAACCTCTTGCAAATTAGAGCTAGAAAGGAAAATATAGAAGCTAATTAGCATTTCAATTTGGAATTAACATTGTTATTAGTTTTGCTTATCATTCTCGTTTTAGGATTGTCACTAATAGAGGCTTGTTGAGAGCTTTTATCATTAGCATCCCTAAATAGAGATCCATAGAGTGCTTAATTGTTAATTATTTGCTTAAATAGATTGCTATTTGTGGTAATTTAGTTGTTATTTTGAATTATTGATGATACTAACCCTATGAAGGTACTTTTTCTAGTACACACATGTCATTCAAGACCTTGTCAAGGATGGGAGGTTGGAGTCGATGGTCTTGTTAAGAATCTTGATCATAAGGCTTTCAAGGAACCAATCCCCAAGTATGACAAAGGAGAGACATCAATGTCAAAGAAAGATGAGGGAGCTAAAATCAACTACACTTATACGAATAATGACATTGTTATTCATATGCTTGAGCTAGTGGATGAAAACATTAACATGGTGAGACCCAAACATGATGGACCAACTATGATTTAGATATTGATGAGGCACATATGATTGTCTTGAAAGGTATTTGTTCTTCCACATAACCCCAATCTTGCAATGAGCATAAACACATGATCATTCTTAGAGGTTTCAACTCTCCTTCACAGAGGGAAAGCTTAAATGTTTCCACTAGGAGTCAACCCAAGGTTATTATTAGAGGTCCAAATTCTTCCAATCAAGCTAATCCTAAGCAAGTGGCATCCTCTTCCAAACAAGACTCTACTTACAAAAATTCAAACTATAATCTAGTAGATAAACTTTAGCGTACTCCAGCCCAAATTTCAATCTTTGAGTTGCTAGAGTTATCACCTACAGACAAGATCTTAGAGAAATCTTTACAATCAACAAGCGTCCCTAAAGAAATTGATACTGATCAATTTTAGACCATGATTAATCACATTACTTCCCCACATTACCATATATTTTCTGAGGAATACTACAAGTCTTTAAGTCTCCCACATAACCTTGCCCTACATATTGATATCCAAATCTATCAAACATGAGTTAAACATGTGCTTATAGATAATGGCGTTGGGTTAAATATTTTTTATTTTAACATGATTAAGAAGCTAGGATTATTAGAGTTCACCATCGATCCAAGAAAAAATATTACTATTAAAGCCTATGACAAAGTGGAAAGGTCTTCCAAAGGATTGGTTGTGTTACCTATTTGGGTTGGTCGAGTTAGAATTGATGTTGTCTTTCAAGTTCTTGATATCCCTCTTGGTTACATCATATTGCTAGGGAGACCATGGATCCATGATATGCAAGTAGTTCCCTCTACCTACCATCAGTGCATAAATTTTCCCTTTAACAAACCCAAGATTTCCATTCCAGGGGATAATTCTATGTCTATCAATATGCTTATTGTTGAATTTTTAGTATGACACAATAGAGTTGTTGATGAGACTAAGACTACTCTTTCTGATTGTGAGAAGAAGTTGAAAATGTTGAGCCTAGGATGGGGGAATATCGACTAGATTCTATTGCTACACTCTCAGTATCCCCTCATTCTTATGGTAAACCCTCAAAAGATAAGAAACCTTCATCTTCCACTATGATAGTTTATGGGACCTTTGTCTAGTCCTTAGTACCTATAGAAGATGAAAAATAATAATAAGCTATTAAGGAATGGGTTGATAGAGGGGAAGAACCTGAGAAAGTTGTGTTTACTATAGCAGTCTCTCCCAAAAGATACGAAAAAGGCTATGAGTTTCTAGCTAGGATGGATTACCCAAGTCATGGTCCTTTGAGCAATAAGAAGCATGCTCTTGTTGAACCTTTGAGTCATACAAATGGAAGGAAATCCAAGGATAAGACTAGATTGGGATTTTCTAATGCATAACAAATTTTTGACTCATCTTGTGATAATAGTGAATCTAAAGAAGAGATTGTGCCTACTCACACTTTTGATCAAGATAAGGAAAATTTTGTTCCCTCTACTACCATTCTTTGGAATGATGAAGGATCTCCACTAGAAAAAGATGATGAAGCTTCTACATCTCCCCAAAGTGAAGAGTCAAATGTTGAAGATCCTAATAGAGAATGCATTTGCAAGAACATAGAACAATTGCTACGAAGAGAAAGAGATGTTGACTCACAAGAATATGAATGGTATTCTCTCTCATTCGAGTCAATAGAATTGGGAATAGATGTGGTGCATACTTATTCTAACCAAAGTAAAGTGGTAGTTGAGTCATCGTTAGGTCCTGATGAGTTGAACTTACATGTTGTTTTCAATGATCAAGTTATCCACACTAGGAATCAGATGGATCTAGGTACTTTTGAGGGAGACCTTATAGACTCTGAATATCTTGTCACTAGAGATGACTTCCCCAATATTAATGATTTATAACCTTCCATTTTTCTCCCACTCATGCACCCTGACCTTATTGATTCGTTGCAATAGAATTAGCAGCCAGCATTAACTTCTTTCCAAAATGACTATGAAATTATCTGCTACTTAATTGCTCTGGAGCCTGTAGTTTCTTCTACCCATGAACCAACAACAAGTATGACTAAAATAGATATCAATTACATTAGTCATTAAATAAAAATAAAATTGAAAAAGAATAGGTGCTCTGATGGTGAAAACCACTTTGTAGTAGTGTCAGAGCCTAAAAAGTAAAAATAAAAGATGTATCTAAGGGTGAAAACCTCTTTGAGATGCCTGAGGATGAGGTACTTGGTAGTCTACCTAGTTATTTTTAGGATAGATCTTAAATATTAATAGAGCCAACACAGACTATAAATCTTGGGACAACGGAAGCACCTCAAATCATACATTTACCTCAATCTTTCTTAGCAAATGAAAAACAACAATTCACTGAGTTCTTCAAAGAAAATAAATTCAATTTTGCTTGGACATATGTGGGCATGCCAAGGATGGAAACTAATCTAATTATGCATAATCTATCCATAGCTCCTAGTTTTAAGCCAGTCAAATCAAAATTATGAAAGATGCATCCACATATAGCTCTCTTGGTCAAAGCTAAATTAGAAAAACTCTTGAGTGTTGGACTTATACGAGCAATAGATTATGTTGAATGGATTTCAAACATTGTACCTGTATCTAAACATGACAAATCCATTTGTGTGTGCACAGATTTTTGAGACCTTAACAAAGCTTTCCCAAAGGATGAATTTCCACTTCCAAACATAGACATGATAGTGGATATGACTACGGGTTATGAAGTGTACTCTCTCATAGATGGTTTCTCAGGATACAATCAGATTAAAATAGCCGTTGAAGATCAAGAAAAGAGTACCTTCACATGTGCATGGGGAACCTTTTATTGGAATGTCATGCCATTTGGGCTAAAAAATGTTGGAGATACCTATCAAAGAGCTATGACTACCATCTTTCATTACATCATGCATAAAACCATGGAAGATTATGTGCATTATACCTTCAAATCTAAGAAAAGGAACATGCATCTTGAAGATTTGAGTTTGATCTTAGATA
The DNA here is from genome assembly GCA_027943335.1 of Chamaecyparis obtusa. Classification (NCBI taxonomy): domain Eukaryota; kingdom Viridiplantae; phylum Streptophyta; class Pinopsida; order Cupressales; family Cupressaceae; genus Chamaecyparis; species Chamaecyparis obtusa. The sequence continues at coordinate 1,169,703 of BSBK01000135.1, read as the reverse complement.
GGATGGAACAATTCTAACTTAGATTAAACACTAAGAAATGTGCTTTTGGAGTCACCTTGGGAAAACTACTTGGATACATCATTTCCCAAAAATATAATTCAGTTAAGGAGTCTACAAGGGTGCCTTTAGTCCATGAGGTTCATATCCCAACTTGCTAATAGAGCTCAACCTTTCAATAAGAATATACACAATGGAGCTACATGTACATGGAATGAGGAATGTGAGAAAAGTCTCAATTAGATCAAGGAATATTTAGCCAAACCTCTAATCTTAATGCCTCCTATTCTAGGGAAATCTCTTATTTTGTACATCTCAGCTATGACTACATCCTTGGGGGAATTATTGGCACAACAAGATGAACATGGAAAAGAAAGAGCTATATACTATATCAATAGAACATTAGTAGCTTATGAGATCAATTCCAACAACATTGAAAAATATTATCTTGCAGTGGTGTTTGTGTCTCAAAAATTCAAACATTATATGTTGGCACATACTACACAAATTGTAGCAAAAATTGATCCTTTGAAATACTTACTAAGTAAAGCTACTCTTACTGGTCGACTAGCTAAATGGATGATTATTCTCTCTGAATTTTACATTGAGTATGTTGATCGTAAGGCCATAAAAGGACAAGCAATTGCTGATAAACTAGTTGAACTCCCTCTACAAGATGATGATCCTATGTAGATTGACTTTCCTAACTCATCTATTATGTATGTGACTAAGAGAACGTGGAAGATGTCATTTGATGGATCTTACACAAAGAATGGTGCTGGAGCTGGTATTTTGTTTGTCACACCTCATGGTTACACTATTTCAAAATCATATAACTTGTTATTTCCTTGCACAAACAACATAGTAGAATATGAGGCTTTGATAAATGAGATTAAACTAGCAATTAAATGGAGGATCATTGAATTATATATTTTTGGAGACTCTCAACTTATCATCAATCAAACTAATGATGACTATCAAACCAAAGATGAGAAATTTATTCCTTATAATAAGATGATTGATGATATCAATAATTACTTCACCTTTGTCACATTCCAACAGATCCCTAGAGCTGAAAATAGGGTGGTTGATGCCATGGCTACTTTGGCTTCTATCTTATAGTTGGAGAAGCATGAGTCTAGAGTTCAATTCCTGCTAGAAGAACTATAATACCTTGTCTAATTCCCCTGACAACCATTTCATATGCATCATGAGTGGTCATGATTCCTCTCAATATGATAACGTTTACTCTTACCTACATGACCAAATCATTCCTGATAACCTAACTCACAATGATAAATGATAACTCATTCGCAATGCTTCCCGTTATACCCTCATCTTCGATGACTTATTTAGGAAGGGTCTAGATGGAACACTTCTTAGGTGTCTAGAGAAAGATGAGTCTAAACATGCGTTAGCTGAAGTCCATAATGGTGTATGTGGGTCTCACTCTAACGGTCTTGCGATAGCTCAAAAGCTACTGAGAGCTGGTTATTATTGGCCTACTATGCAGATAGATGCCATGTGTTATGCTAAGTCTTGTAAGAAGAGTCAAATACATGATAATTTGACCCATGTTCTAGGAAGAGAACTTATTCCATCTTTTACACATTGGCTTTTTCAGCAGTGGGATTTTGATTTGGTGGGTCAAATACATCCTAACTCATCTACTAGACATAGGTTTATCATTACTGCAATAGAGTATTTTACAAAGTGGGTTGAGGTTTCTCCTCTCTCATCTACTACTAGGAAAAATGTGTCTTTTTTCATACTCAATTATATCATTTTTCACTAAGACATACCTTCATCCATAATTATTGATAATGGAGGACAATTCAAAAACAAGAATCTTAACCAGTTATGTAAAAAATTAAAGATTAAACAACACTAGTCTTCAATCTAATACCATCAATGCAATGGTCAGACTAAAGCTTCTAATAAGACACTACTAAAAATATTACACAGGACAATAAACAAGTCAGGAAGAGATTAGCACTTACAAATCAACCCTGCACTATGGGCCTATAGAACTAACATTCGTACACCTACTAGAGCTACACCCTTTGCACTTGTTTGTGGATCTGAGGTTGTTTTACCTCTTGAGGTTTAGATACCTTCCCTAAGGGTTTCATTGAAGGGCCTTATGATAGATGATGGTTATAGAATCATGCGCATACAAGAGCTGGAACTTCTAGATGAGTGTAGAAGATCTACATTTGATCACATGAGGGTATATCAGAAAAGGACATCACAAAGCTATAAAAAAAAGGTTCATTATAGATAATTTTAGGTTGGAGACCTCGTCTTGAGAGAGAATCCCAAAAATAAACATAATAGAACACATAAAGGGAAGTTTCAACTGAATTGGTTGGGTCCCTACATAGCTACTATTACTTTTCAGTCTAATGCCTATTAGCTTTATATACCTGAGGGAGAATAACTCCTTGAACCTATCAACATCCTTCATCTAAAGAAGTTCTATGCATGATGCTCCAAAGCTTTGTACATATCTTAATGTCCTGAAAAAATCTTTAAAATCATAAAATGTCCTGAAAAAATCCTAAAAAATAGAACAAGTCCTGAAGAAATGATCATCGTAGTGAAAACATGGGAAAAAAGCGCTTTGATGCATTAAGCAAAAATAAATGTGCCTTGGAAAAAACCTAGAAATAGGTGTTGAGAGCACGAAGAACCTAACCTGTCGGGAGCACGCGTAGACAATCAAACATTAGTTTAAACAAGCATGTAACACACAACAAAGATTCAAACACACCACCTCTAATTGAACCAAAACAGGAGCAGCCAAGTCCCATTTGATTTGTTCATTTTGGAGAAAGTGGATGTGCTCTCAAAACATAATGTGAAGATCCCCAATGCAAGATTGGAATGATTTAAATACTAATTGCAAGCCAAAGGAGATCCCAAAATGGTGCAAAACTAGTATGATGAACTAGCTTGCAACAAGGGTTTCTAAATGAGCATGATGAAGATGAGGACTAACAACTACAAATGACATGCAAGATTGAGATTCATTTACCATTAAGCATGATATGTGATTTAGATCAAAAGGAAAAACTACAATGCTATGTAAGCTAAGATTCATTCATCGTTAACATTAGGCTATGTGATCTAGATCAAAAGCAAGAACAAGAAACTAACATGCTAAAATTCTATGAAATTCTAGAGCTAAACTAACATGATAAAAATGCATAAAAATAAATTTATGTTTTCCTCTTGGAAGGGTGTCTATTTATAGATTTTTGGAGGGAGGAAGAGGGCTTGGATGAGGTGGCACCTATGTGGCATTCATATAGGAGACACATAGACTAGAGAGGATGGAGACAAGATGAGAATTTAAGGTTTGAAGGGCTCAAGGTTTCTCAAACATGTGTGAGAAACTTTAGGGAAGAGTGTGGGGGACAAAGTTGTAAGAAATAGTTGGAGCATTTAAGGAAGTTTGGTGGCTTCCTTGGGAAGAATTTCTCACACATGTGTGAGCAAATCATTAGCATTGGTGAGGTTAGGAATCACTTTTTAAGTGAGGTTAAGGGAGTGATTAGGTGGGAGGGTAGGTTTAGAAAGTGAGGTGATGGGTGTAGGTTAGGATTTAGGTAGGGATTTAGATTAATTTAAACTAGGTTTAGATTAATCCAAGCTTAGAAGAATATTAGGACGTGGAGGGATTTAAATAACTAGTAATTTATTCAAAAGGAGATTTATGGGGGGACATGTATTAAAATGAGTTTAATACATTAGAAAGGGGAGTATTTAAATTATATTTAAAAACTTTAGGTAATGAACCAAACTTAATTAAATAATTATAAATTTTAAATAGGTAGAGGAATATGGCAATAATGGTTAATTAATTAAGATAAATTATGATGTCATAGGGATTATTAATTAAATAAATTTAATTAATAGGAATGGTTTTTAGAAATCTACATTTTTCCCCTCTTTGATGTGATGCAACAAGTGGTGTTGCATCAATGAAAAGAAAATAAGTTGCCCCAGATGAAAGGAGTCACGATGGTAAGAGGTTGTGCCCCCTTGAGAAAATAGCGCAAAGGGAAGCTTTGTGGAATTTTCTTGAAATAGACACAAACAGGAAGGGAGTGGGAAGAAAAAATGGGGGGAAAGGTGAAGGAATGAGGATAAATAGATGTCATACCATGAGAAAAGATGCAAAATGCAATATGAACCTAAATGCAGCTAATGCAACTTGGGGATTTTAGTGTGTCAATATCGTAGAGCACAACCTAGTTTAATATGGCAACATTAGAGACCTGCCAAAGTTACTAGGAACTCAAGGCCTTATCATTGACATTGCATAGGAATGACACAAAAAACATGCAAGGGTTTCCCCAACATCACACATGGATCCAAGAGGAGGTATGGTGGAAACGATGCTGAGGAACCCACAGACAAATGACATTTCCCAGGTGCACCATGTAACCCAGAAGATCAAATGTGGGATGTGAAAGGGTCACATACAAATGACTCACATGAAGAAAACAAAATGATCAAAAGAGACTCACCCCAAATTGTCCTCATTCGCAGTGCACCATGATATAAGGAGATCATGGCAACCTTAAGGAGAAAGACAATGAGAAGCCTTTTAAAAGATAGTTAAGGACCAAACAAACAATCCAAGATCAAAGTGATACATCCAAGAGATTCTCTTTGGCAAAAGAGATCGACTAATTGAGTGATGGGGAGATTAGGTTAGGCATGAGGAAGGATACATCCTACAAGGACCTAGGGATGGGATTCATGCAGAGAACTATGTGCTGGTAGCAAAAGATGAATCAAAGACAATCACTTGATCAAGGATGGTGACTAAGGAACTTGTTGAAGTACAAGGCTTGAAAAGATTATTCAATTGATCATATTTCTATATGATGAATGAGGATATGTACAATAGGATATGATGATATAGTACAAAAGGCATGATCAATATATATAGAAAATATTTACAAAAGCTCAGGGGTTAGGATAGGTCAATAGTGATAGAGATATATAAAAATCTTAGGATGCGGGAATAAGGTTGCCCTGATACAAGTAAGATACAAAGGAAGCTTGAGATGTGGGATACTCGATAATAGAACACCTTGGGAAGGCAAGTTGATGAGTGGGTGAAGGGAACAAAGTGGGGATGAGAGGGATGGGAGTTTGATATATAATGGTATGGTCCACTATGTATGGTGCATGTTTCCAATTTTCACCAACATACTTGCCCAAGGTGCTTGATTGCCAAGTTTTCACCATTGGATGATTATTTCTCTTTAATTTTTTTGTTATTTTTTGATATTTTTAATTAGGAACCTATTTACCATGTTTTCACCAAGAAAATGATTTTTTTAGGACATTCTGCAATTCTTATGGATATTTTTAGACACATAGGAGATGGTTCAAGCATAGAACATCTTTCGATGGATGATATTGATGGTATCATTTAGGGGCTCCCCTTTAGGTGTAGACAACTGATAAGTTCCTGAGCCAAAACATGTTGTGACAATATAGGGACCCAACCAAGTAGGTTCAAACTTGCCTTTCTTTTCTCAGTCAGCTTGCACTTTCTAATTTTCTTTAAGGATGATGTCTCCCACTTGGAACTATCATGGGTGGACCTTTTTGTTGTAGCTTCTTTTAAGTCATTTTTGGTATAAAACCAAATGATCATAAGCTCATTGTCACTTCCTGTCTAACATGTCTAGTTGGGTGAGCCATGCCACATGATAGTCTTCATCAGTGGTGTAATTTTTCATAGCCACACGCAATGAAGGAAGCTCAACCTCAATTGTTAAGATGACCTCAACACCATATACCAGGGAGTATAGGGTGGTACATGTGAGAGTGCAGAAGGAAGTGTGGTATGTCCTGAGGGTGGGATTGATTTGGAGGTGCCAGTCACGACTAGAATCATTGACAACCTTTTTGAGGATTTTGAGGATGGTTTTATTGGTTACCTTAGCTTGGCCATTTCCTTGAGGAAAATATGGCCTGGAGAAGCAATGGTGGATGTGAAATCTAGCACACATATCTTTCATGTGTTAGTTTTTAGATGGTGTATTGTTATTTGTGAAGATGGTAGAGGGGATCTTGTAGTGGTAGATGATGTGGTATAAGATGAACTTAGATATCTGAATGCTAGTGGTAAGGGTGAGCGGAATTGCTTTGACCCATTTTGTGAAGTATTATGTGGCGGCAATGATATACTTATGTCAATCTAAGGAGAGGGAGGTTATCTTACATAGAAGTCAAAGCCCCAACATGAAAATGGCCAAGGTGGTGCAATGGGATGCAAGTCTTGTGCTAGAGCATAGATCAGATTAGAATGTTGTTGATATGGTAGGCATTTCTTTACAAACTTGCATGCATCATTTTCCATTGTTGGCCAATAGTACCCAGATCTAAGAAATCTCTTTGCTAGGATCATGCCACTCATGTGAGCACTGAAGATTCCAACATGAACCTCTTGTAAAGCCACGATGACCTAGTTTGAATCTAAACACTGAGAGAGGATGTTATGATATCCATGATGATATAGGGTATTAACTACAAGAGTGTAGCGGGAAGCTCTATGAAAAAGGTTCTGGTGCTAGGTGTTTGTGAGGTGAGGGGATATGATACCATTTTTTAGACAAGCATGGATGTCATGGTACCATGGGGACTAGGGACCAACCAAAATGCACACCATTTTAGAATCAACATTCTCATAAGCAGGTGTATGTAGTTGCTAATAATTTGTACTACATTGAATCTTAAGGGGTTTTTAATAAAGACTCGATGGTTTTCATGGCATATGTAGCTTTGTTTTGTAGTCTTGGTATTTGTGTGAACTGTAGACTTAGGAACTTCTCTTTTATTTTATCCACCAATCCCTTTTAGGGTAACAATTTATCATCTTTGGTTTGAAACTCATCCAGGGCTTGTTTAATGATGAGTTGTGAATCTCTAAACACTTTCAGTTATGTGATATTCCATTGGATAGCGGTCTTGAGGTCAAAGATGATGGCTTCATATTCTAAAATATTATTGGTGCAAGGGAATCCCAATTTGAATGACTTCGAGATATAGTCACCTTAGGGAGTGACAAAAATGATTCCTGCTTCTGATCTATGAGATGTGTAAGAGCCATCGAAATATAGTTTCCATGTTGATTGTTCTTCGACCATGCATAGGTGTTTGGGGAGGAGGAATGTCCATAATGGCCTTGACTTTATTGGGATCAATATCAATGCCTCGCCATGATACAATGAACCCTAGTAGCTTACCTGATGTTACACAAAAGACACATTTCTTTGGGTTGAGTTTTAAGCCATAATGATGTAGACGGTCGAACACACACTCAAGAATATCAAGGTGTTCCAATCATGTTTTTTAATTGGCTAGAATGTCATCGACATAGTCTTCGAGTATCTTGTGTATCATATCATAGAAGATGGTTGTCATTGCTCTCTGATAGGTAGCTTCTGCATTATTTTACTCATATGGCCTCATGTTATAGCAAAAGGTGCCCCATGGTGTTGTAAATGTCATCTTATGCTGGTCTTCTTCTGCTATGAAAATGTGATTGTACCCTGAGAAGCCATCCACGAGTGACAACATCTCATGGCCAGTTGTGAGGTCCTCCATCATATGTATGTTTGGCAAAGGGAAATAATCTTTTGGGAATGCTTTGTTAAGGTCTTTGAAGTCTGTGTAGATCTCAATTTCCCCTAATATCTTGGTTACTAGTACCATGTTAGAGATCCATTTTGAATAATCAATAACTCGAATGATTTTTGCTTGCAAGATATTTTCAATTTCTTCTTTAACCAATAGGGCTACCTTGGGATGCATCTTGTGAAGCTTTTGATTAACTAGTTTTGCGCTTGGGTCCAATGCAAGGTGATGAATGACTAGGTTGGGATCCAACCTAGACATGTGACTGTATGACCATGCAAAATTTATGGTTGCTTCTTGGATAAGTGTCGTGAAAGTTGTCACTTCATCTTCAATCAAGCATGTTGTGATGTATGTTATTCTTGGCCATTCCTTAGCTCCCAATTTGATGGGCTTGGTGTCTTCGATGAGTTTGGAGGACTACTCTAGTCTGTAATCATTAATAGGAGGAAGAGGAAAGTCTTCATCTTCCAGCACCTCAGAGAGGTTTTCACTAGAAGATATACCCCCCTTTTTTTAATCTTTTTTAGAGTCTGAACGTTCCCAGAGGGGTTTTCACAAAAGACTCATTCTTTTCTTTTTCTTTTTTTATTTTATGGCTAAAGAATTCCTCTTCCCCAAAGTATCCCTTGGGGTCCATCTTGTAGACATATGAAAATTTGTGCCCCTAGTCTTATTGTTGGTTTGATGCTCCCATGAATCTTAGGAGCTGTTCTTTTCTTCAGAAATCATCGATGTGTGAAATGCTTGGTTGGTCCTAGTCTATGAGTTTAGATGGATATGGGGGAAGTCGATAAGGTTGATGGTGAGTTGGTGGAGGATAGAGTTTCCCAGGACAGTTTCATCATTGAATATATCATCGTAAGATTTCTTTACTTCCTCTTCTGGGATGTCTTCAATTTCTACAATTTCATCCTGGATATTCAAGAGGGTAATGTTGGGAAAATTGGTGCCCCTGGCTGTGGTATTAGGACCTTGTATATGCAAGTGAGGTTTGTTAAATCTAAGACCTTGATGTTTTGGATTCTATGAGGCTTCTAGTGGGTCTTTCTCTCCACCTTCTTCGAGTCCTAGACAACCACCTTGATAGTTCCATTGTTCTGTAGCTCATTTGTGTTATGCAGGGTATTTATCTTTGCAGTACCCAAAGAGCTCCATGTCAGGAGGTGGAAGATCTTTATACAACCATTTATTGATGTCGGGGTCCATCTTTTGATTATTCAAAATGCCATGTGAGATGAATGTAGATGGCCCCATTTTCTTTACTTCAGGCTCTATTTGAGGGGGTGTGCTTTGGTGACATAGGTGCCCTTGGGTATGTGGATCAAGTGGCAGGGCCCCTACTGCAAAGGCATCATTCAAATTGTACTCACTATGGCCCTTATTTTTTATCTTGATAGTGGAAAGACTGCGGCCCCTGTTGTTGATCTTAATAGTGCCAATATCAATTCCAAGATAGTGGGTGTAATGAGGAAATGATGCTTCCAACACATGGCAGTGGGTGAAGGGTTGGGCCTCAGCATAGATGATGATTTTAGTGCCTTGATGCAAAAAATTTCTACACTAATGGTAGGTGGATAGGATGACTTTGATGGAGTGAATCCAAGGTTGGTCAAGGAGGATGTTGTAGGGAAGATCAATATCAACAACATGGCATATTGTTTCTTGAATTGTTGGGCCCAAATTGATAGGAAACAAAATGGTACCTTTTAAGGTACATTCCAAGTTATCATAGGCCTTGATGGTGATGACTTCATGTGATATATTAGCCTCTATGTATCCCACTTTCTAGATGAATTTTAGTGTGCACAAGTTAAGGGTCGAACCATTATCTACCATGACCCATTTGATGGCAAATTCATTCACCATAACAATGATGTGGAGAGGGAGATTGTGATTGGGTTCAAGGGATGGCATGTTGGATGGTTTGAAGGAGAGGGCACAAAATACAAATAGATGTCCCATAAGGTTGTCAAACTAGATGGTGTTAATGTATGTGGGGACACGTGCCTCTTAGAGAGATCTATTAAGGATTTCATAGTGAATGGGTGAGGTGTAGAGAAGGTCAAGGATGGAGATTTGGGTAGGGGCATTCCCAAGGTTTTATAGAAGGTTGTATTGTGCATTGGATGTGAAGTTTTTACTAGCACAGACAACATAGATTCTACTCTTACGAGTGGTGACCGCACATTGGCTTTATGTGCTTTCTACATGGATGACATTGACTATATGTTCGACCTAGGAAATGCATCCATCAAATTTGTCATAGTTTATATAAGTAGTTGTGTAGTCCTTTCCATTAACATGATCACCTTGCTTTCCTTTGCCTTGGTTTTGGAGTGGTAGATTAGCATTGGCTATATTCTTGCCAATGTTGTGTTGGGGGAACACATTTTGATATATCTAGAGATTGGCATTGGGTGATGCTTGGGTGGGAGCATTGACTGTGATCTCCTTTTTGTCGATAAGATCTTGGACATAATGATTGAGCTTCATGCATTTCATAGTGGTGTGTCCCTTAACACAGTGATAATCACAATACTCATTGTCATTGTACCATGTTGGCTTGGGGGTCGATTCATCAAATGGTTGGGTTTGGAGATGAACAATCAAGTTAGCGCTGGCCATTTAGCATAAGATCACATCCAAAGGTTCACTGAGAGGGGTGAATGTGCATTTTTTATTATGTTGGATGCGCGGCTTATTCTGACCTTAGGTGACTGGTATGGCATTGGGCTGATTTTCTTGGTTTTGGAAATGTTGCATGGGTTTTTGGTAGGCTGGCACAAGCATTTGGTAAATAGGTGTGTGTTGATATGTTGGCATAGGCGGTTGCAAACCAACTACAACATCCTAGACATGCTTGGTGTCTATGACACCATTTGTAACAGTGTTCTTATTTTTATTCCAATAATGAGATTGTCCATTGTTGGGCTTGTCTTGTGAGCTTTCTTTGTAATGCCTGATGGTATTGTCATCCAAAAGGCCTCTTTCAATATCCATCCCTTTTCCCTTAATGTCTTGATAGGTTTGTATGCAATTCATACACATGAAGTGGGATAAGTTTGGGTGTAGATTGTCAATGAATATTTTTGTGAGATGTTTCTCTGGTGGTTGATATGATAGCCTCGTTGTGAGGTTTTTCCATCTCTGTGGGTAGTCAGCCACACTCTCACCTCCCTTTTGTTTTGAATTTCATAAGTCCAAAAGGGATAGCTCATTCTCAACATTGTGTGCATATTGTGCTACAAATTTTTTCAAAATTTTTGCAAATGTTGTTATTGATCCATATGGTATCTTATAAAACCACTTGATAGTGGTTCCTCCCAAGCTCTTAGGAAAGAGGTGCATGAGGAAATTGTCATTGTAAGAAACCTCTTGGAAAGCTATGTAGAATTCCTTAACATGGCTAACTGGATCTCCTTTCCCTAATATTTATCAAACTTGAGTGTTTCAAAGTGTTTGAGGAAGGGGATTGTTGTGATGGATCTGTCAAAGGGGTAAGAAAAAACCTCTTGGAACTTGAAGGCATTAATTTTTATTCTGTCCCTGAGCTCCTTGAAAGTGTTCTTCATCTCTTCCCATTCTAAATTGGCAAGCGTTGGAGTGGGTACTCCCATTGGGAAGGGATCTGATGGTGCATGCGAATATAGATGGTTCTGCAAGGGATATTATGGGATTTAAAAGGGATATTTCCCTACTATGTAAGCAGTTTGGAGTGGATTCTATGGTGGTGGCTAAGGAAGATATTATTGTTGGAGTGTGGAGGTGTACTTTTGTGCAGGATATGACATTATTTGTTGTTCTTGGGGAATGAGAGGATGTTGTTGTTGCCCAGGGAAGTATTTTTGTTGGGGAGGAAGTTAATGAAATGGTGTGGAATGATGATGTGATTATCCTTGTGTTTGGTTGAGGTATGTGGGGTACATTCCAGCATTGCTGAATGGTGGTACAGATCCCTAGATGTTGGTGATAGGAGGTGGTTATGCGAGATAGCTGCCAAGATGAGAGGAACTCTACTATTGTGGTGGTGGCATGATTTGAGAGACAATGGTTGGTATGGATAGAAAATTGATGAAAGTGGGGAGAGATGCAATTTGAGGTGGTGGTGGTGGTTATGTTGCAAATTGAAGAGTTGTTTGTGGGTTGGTGGGGTTGGATATATGCGATTGCATTTGTATCCCAAAGGCGTGCATTTTTACTTGAATAAGGCCCCTGTTGGATGTTTTTGATGCATTTAATATGTTTAATCACTATATTATCTTTTTGAGTGATGTTGGAATCAATGTCATTGTCATTCATGTTTTGTCACTGATGTCAACATATGTTTCTATGAAGAAAATAGGCTAGTTATTACAATGTATGGATACAATATAGTTGATTCAAAATGAGAAAACATAGATTTGTGTACAAGGAAGTGCTGTGATCTTATATCCAAGATCACATGCCTTAATAATTCATATTAGCTGAGTTACAAAATATTTAGTGAAGACTGGTTACTAGACTGTGACAGTGGAAGTTGACAGAGTAAGTCTCTAAGTTTTGAGTATATCTTACAAGTGATATGGATTCAATATATGTGAGCTTAAGGGATGTCAAATGGCATACTGAGGAATGTTTGTTGATCTTAGAAAGTCATGGAATGTAGGATGACACCACCTATGGTGTGTGTTCTAGAGGAGACCTATTTGGAGCCAACTTCAGAATTGAAGCATGTATTATGAATGGTGAGCATAAATTACGGATGTCGGACCTTAATTGTTGAAATGTAATTGTTGTATAATTGTTATAGATACCATGTGTATCTTAGAAAGGGGTTATGTAATTATTTGTATATTGGGAAAGCCTAATTGGCTGACCTGATTATTTATTTGTAATAAGGTATATATATGAGATCTTTTTTTTTGAAAAGGCAGGAAGTATGGATGGAATGTAAAAGAGGATTATGGAAGCTGCGAGCTTGTATCTGTTGGATGTAGAGCTGAGGTTAGCATATACTTCATTAGAAATAATCAAGAAAAGACAGTTGTTATCAGACAGTTCATGGATTGTGTATTTCATTTCATACACTTGTGTTGCGAATAGTGAGTTCTGAAGGTGGACATAACCTTCTTTGGGCAGTGAGCCTACTCTTTTATGTGAATCCTAATAGGGTTTGTCCTTTAACATGGAATATGTACTGTAATGTTTTAATAAGCTCCTAACATGGCTAGATATTTTAACAAGGATGCAATACTCTCAATACATCATTTGTGGGTGTTAATTCTCATCGAGGTTTTACCTTTAACAGGGTTTGCTCAACAACAAAATATTATGTTATTGTATTCTTACTATGCTATCATTTGATTTGGTACTATTGCTATTCAAACTTCAAAATTTAATAATCTATCTCACAACTCATTCACCCCCCCCCCCTCTCAGTTGTGTTGGTGGATTGTTATTTTCTAACAATTGGTATCAGAGTTACTAGTCCTTAGAGAGAAAGTTTAATAGCTTGAGGTGATCTTGGAGATGGCATTCTATAGGAAGGATAGTCCAAAATTTGATCCTGAAAACTTTGACAGTTGGAAGAACAAGATGCGAACTCATTTTCTATGTTTGGGTATCAATTACTAGATGATCACAAAGAATGAGGTAACCATGAAGGATGAGGATGAATTGGATAAAGCTAATGATGATGAAAAGAAGACATTTTCATATAACATGGTCGCAAGGGAAGCATTGATCAGTGCACTCACTGAAGGAGAATTTATAGAGTGAAAGATCTGGATTCAACACACAATATATGGGTAAGATTATTAGCATTATATGAAGGAGACAAGTTTACTAAGTAAGCAAAACTAAAAAATTGGAAAACAAGGATGGAGAAGTTGCAAATGAAAGATGATGAAAACATTAGGGCTTATGTACAAAGATTCACAAAGGTTGTGATTGGAATCAAAAATTCTGGAGGCACTTATGAAGAGGAAGAAGTCGTTACAAAGATCCTCAGATCACTGACACTTGTTTACAAGACCAAAGTTCAAGCTATAGAAGAGATTATACCTTTGACTACAAACTTTAGCAAAGAAATGTTGATTGCAAAACTAACTACCTTTGAAGCTACAAAAATGGGAGATTCTTTACCTAAAGTTAAAACATCATTTAAGGCATCTACACACAAAAAGACAGTATCTAGAATTGTGAGCACCAGCAGTGATAATATAAAAGAAGAGCTTGGTGAGTATGTTGATGAATGTGAGTAACTACAAGAAGAATAAAGAAAGCTAGGTGAACTTGTTTCCCTGATGACTAGAAGAGAAAAGAGAGGTAAGGGTAAATTTGAAGGAAAGTTACCTTTGAAATATTTTTCATGCAATAAGATAGGTCACTTTGTATCTAGATGTCCTACAAGAGTTCCTAAGCACAAACCTAAGTTTCTCAAACCTAAGTATTCAAAGGAATGTTATTATGCTAGTGAAGGTATTTTTGATGATGATGAGATTGGATTTATTGCTATCAAAGATGAAATTCCACTACATGAGGAAAAAGCTTTAGTATCACATGTTGATAAGAGATTTGAATGGGTTATAGACAACGATTGCTCACATCATATGACTAGAGATAAAAACAAATTTGTAAAACTAAATAAGTATGGTGTTGTGTTGTAAGATTCAGAGACAATGTTCCTAAACCTATCATAGGAGTAGGATCTATTTCCTTGGATGGAAAGAATAATACTGACAATGTACTACTTGTTGATGGACTTAAGCATAACTTATTGAGTGTTGGACAACTGATGGACAAAGGATATCAATTAAAATTTATTGATGGGAAATGTTTTCTCAAAAGTAAGACAAGAAATCTGATTGCAACATGTCCTAAATCTAGAGGTAACGTATTTGAGTTAAATACATCTAAAGCTTCTTGTTTTGTTGCAAAGATAGACAAAATTTGGTTATGGCACAGAAGGTTTTGTCATGTTAACTTTGACAATATTGTGAAGGAAAGCTTGACTAATGCAGTAAGAGACCTACCTAAAATTGTAAAACCATCTAACACTATGTGTAGAGAGTGTGTTATGGGAAAGAAGACTATAATGAGTTATAAAAGTAAATCATATACAATAAAAGGAAAGTTGGATTTAGTACATACAGATCTATGTGGGCCTACAAGGATAAGATCATACTATGGTGAAAGGTACTTTATACTTTTTTTTGATGACTTTTATAGAATGATGTGGATCACTTACTTGAAAGAGAGATCATAAGCATTTGACAAATTCAAGTTATTCAAAGCAAAAGTAGAAAATGAATCAAGCTTAAAGATAAAGTGCTTGAGATTAGACAGAGGTGGAGAATTTACTTCAGATCTATTCAATTCATATTGTAGAGAGCATGGAATACATAGAGAAACATCTGCTCCTAGGACTCCAAAACAAAATGGGATAGCAGAGAAAAGAAATAGAACAATATTGGATGCTGCTAGGACAATGTTGCTAGAAGGAAATGTATCTCATGTACATTGGAGGGAAGCTGTTGGGACAACAGTATACACATTGAACATAATTCAAATCAGAGAAGGTACAAATAAGACTCCCTATGAATTACAATTTAATCATACTCCTACTATAAAATATTTCAGAATATTTGGAAGCAAATGCTATATCAAAAGAATTGATTGAATAGGAAAATTTGATGCTAGAAGTGATGAAGAAATTTTTCTTGGTTATTCTACTAAAATAAAGGCTTACAAATGTTTTAACCTAAGATTGAGAAAGATCATTGAAAGTAACAATGTGAAGATAGATGAAAAGTTTTAGATACAAGAGAGAATGTATGATTATAATTAGAATACAGAGTTCAAGGAGGTTGCTACTATAGAAGAAGAAGAAGAAGAAGAAGAACATGTTGAGACTGACTGTGAAAATGAGACTTGTGATGATGACTCAAATAAGGCTACTAAGATTCCTAAGACTCTGAGGTATGTTAAGAAAGATCATCCTAAAAATCAAATTATTGGTAATGCAAGTAAAGGAATAATGACTAGATCAAAGACAAGGGAAGAAATTTGTTTGATTTCTCAAGTTGAACCAAAGACTATTGATGAAGCTTGTGAAGATGAATCTTGGATCAAAGCTATGCAGGAAGAATTAGATCAGATAAAGAAAAATAACACTTGGGAATTGGTTCCTGGACCTAAAAACAAAAATGTAATAGGAACTAAGTGGGTTTTCAATAACAAAATGAATGAAGAAGGAATCATTGTGAGAAACAAAGCAAGATTAGTATGCAAAGGCTATTCACAACAAGAAGACATAGATTTCGAAGAGACATTTTCTGTTGTTGCTAGGATAGAAGTTGTGAGATTATTTATAGCCTATGCTACACATAAAGACTTCAAGGTATATCAAATGGATGTAAAATCTACATTTATGAATGGGGATCTTGAAGAAGAGGTATATATAGAACAACTTGATAGATTTCCTCTAACAGAAGATGAAGACATGGTATGCAATTTGAAGAAGGCACTATATGGACTGAAGCAAGCATCAAGGGCTTAGTATGAAAGGTTAGACAAGTACTTAGTTTGCCTTGGATTCAGAAAAGGTAATGCTAACAACAATCTATACTTAAAAACTAGTCAAGATAGAATTTTGATAATAGAAGTTTTTGTTGATGACATTATTTTTGGAGGCAATGATGAGATGTGTAAAGAGTTCTCTAAAGAGATGGAAAATGAATTTGAGATGTCCATGATAGGCAAGATGAAATTCTTTCTTAGACTGCAAATAAATTAGAGCAAGAATGGCATTTTCATTTCTCAAACTAAGTATCTTAAAGAGATGTTGAAAAAGTTTAAAATGGAAGATTGTAAACCTGTTGGTACACCCATGGTGATTGGCCATAAACTAACAAATACTAATGAAACCAAAAGTGTTTTTCAGACCAAGTATAGATAAATGATTGGAGGATTACAATATCTGACTCGCTCCAAACTGGATATTGCTAATGTTGTTGGAATTGTGGCTAAATATCAAGCAAATCCTAAAGAGACACACATGGCTATTGTAAAAATGATATTTAGATATCTAAAAGGAACAATAGAATATGGATTATGGTATGATAAAAATGATGACTTTGAATTACATTCTTATACTGATGCTGATTGGGCAGGGAACATTGATGATAGGAAGAGTACTAGAGGAGGTGCATTTTTCCTTGGGAAAAGGTTGGTTTCATGGTTAAGAAGCAAGATTGTATAGCTCAATCTATTGCTAAATCTGAGAATGTTGTTGTTGCTATTAATTACACTCAAATTGTCTAAATGAAACAAATGTTGAAAGATATTGGGATAACTTTTGTTGAACCTGTGGTTATCCATTGTGATAACACCAATACAATTAATATGTCAAATAATTCGATGATGCATTCTAAAACTAAGAATATTTCTATTAAGTATCACTTTTTGAGAGACAAGGTGGTTGAGAAAGAAATAAGGTTGGAATACATTAGCACAAAAGAACAGATAGCAAACATCTTTATAAAGTCATTGCCAAAAGATGCCTTTGAGTATCTCGGAGGTATGCTTGGGGTGCAGGCCCCTCCTAGTGAGAATTAAATGATGCAGGGATGCATCAATCCAGAGGTATTCAGAGCTCCATCATTTTTTGGACTTGATGTGTGGATCTACTCCTCAAGGGAGTGATCGTTGGAAGCTTACAAAATATATTTGGGTGATTCAGCACCTGGTTGATCAATACTAAGTAGAAGATAGTTGATAACTTATGTAGCCCTTTGCCATTATTGTCAAAGGGGGCAAGATACTATGATAAAATCCCTACTGTATGGGGAGAAATACTATGGAAAGAAGTTCACTATTTTGAGAGAGAGTATATTTTATCTGACAGATTTGGGTTGATGGATTGTCCCATATGTTGCCATCAATGCCAAAGGGGGATATTGTTGGATGTTGGTGATGCATTTAATATGTTTAATCACTACATTATCTTGTTGAGTGATGTTGGAATCAATACTGTTGTCATTCATGTTTCTCACTGATGTCAACATATGTTTCTATGAAGAAAACAAACTAGTTATTACAATGTACGGATACGGTACAGTTGATTCAGAATGAGCGAACATAGATTTGTGTATAGGGAGCGTGTTTTAATAATTCATATTGGCTGAGTTAAAAAAGATTTAGTGAAGACTGGTTACTGGACTGTGATAGTGGAAGTTGACAAAGTAAGTCTCTGAGTTTTGAGTATATCTTACAAGCGATATGGATTCGCTATATGCGAGCTTAAGGGATGACAGAAGGCATACTCAGGAATGTTCATTGATCTTAGAAAGTCATGGAAAGTAGGATGACACCACCTATGGCGTGTGTTCTGGAGGAGACCTATTTGGAGCCGACTTCATAATTGAAGCATGTATTATGAATGGCGAGCATAAATTACGGATGTCGGACCTTAATTGTTGAAATGTAATTGTTGTATAATTGTTATAGATACCATTTGTATCTTAGCAAGGGGTTATGTAATTATTTGTATATTGGGAAAGCCTAATTGGCTGACCTAATCATTTATTTGTAATAAGGTATATATATATGAGATCTTTTCTTTTGAAAAGGCAGGAAGTATGGATGGAATGTAAAAGAGGATGGTGGAAGCTACAAGCTTGTATCTACTGGATGTAGAGAAGAGGTTACCATATACTTAATTAGAATTGATCAATAAAAGATAATTTCTATCAGACAGTTCAAGGATTGTGTATTTCCTTTCATACATTTGTGTTGCAAATAGTGAGTTCTAAATGTCTACTTTGGGCAATGAGCCTACTCTTTTCTTTGACTCCTAACAGGGTTTGTCCTTTAACATGGATTGTGTATTGTAATATTTTAATATGATCCTAACAAGGCTAGATCTTTTAACAAGGATACAATACTCTCAATACATCATTTGTGGGTGCTAATTCCCATCGGGGTTTTACCTTTAACAGGGTTTCCTCGACAACAAAATATTATGTTATTATGTTCTTACTATGCTATCATTTAATTTGGTATTGTTGCTATTCAAAGTTCAAATTTTAATAATCTGTCTCACAACTCATTCACCCCCACCCCCCTCTTAGTTGTGTTGGTGGAATTTTATTCCTAATAGCCCCAAGAAGAACCTACCCTTGTAGCAGGTTGGGATGTGGAGATAGTTGGGAATGTGGCTATGCTGGTGGGGATTTGTGACATGAATGGTTGGTTGGGGGGTCCTATAGATGGAATACCTATTGTGTAAAATGGTTACTGGGCTTGAGTACTAGAAGCAAAAGGTGGGAGAGATACTTGGGTGGAGGTGATTTGGGTGACAGGTGGAACATGTGTCTGAGTGAAGTTTTGTTGAGCGGTAAATGGAGGTACTTGCATTGCCCCCTCGAAGAGTGGTGCTGATATGAAGGCTTGGCTCATGAAAGGTGGTGGTATTATTTTTGTGGAACTTTTCATGGGAGGTGGTGGTGGCACTTATGTAGATCTCTTGCATGGTGCTTGGGAGGTGATCGGTGGGGGTGGTAGTCCCATTATGGAAAAAGGAGCAGGTTGTGCCATTGTGTGTGTTGTGGGAAAAGTGGTACTAGATTGCAATAGGTGAGGGATAGGTGAGGCTACCTGGGATACTTTCAAGTTGGGGTTGATGATTTGTTGGACAATGGCAGGGTAAGTGTTAGCGGGGATGTGTAGGGGTTTTGTGGGGTTGAAAGGCTGAAGTCCTAGGGGAATGAGAGCACCCTCCTATCCATAGTTAGCCAAGATGGTGAGATGATTTTGGGCTATGATTGTGCTAACCATTTTCACCTGGCCAGGATGACTCATGAATGCTTCCATGGAACCCATGGTGGGTACTTTAGTTGGATCCACCCACACATTCTTGATTTATGCTTATGATTGTGGATCATATGTTACCATTGCATTGTTAGGATCATTTGGTTTAAACAAACTAGTGGTGATATTAGGATCCATAACCTTTCTCTTCTTTGATTGTGTCTTGACATACTTGAAATGTAGATCCTAGGATGCGGAAATGCAGATGATGGATGAATGAAAGGTGTTTCTAAGGAAACCTAAAGATGGAGATAGGATGAACCTATGGACACCTAAGGATAAATGCAAGACTTATAATGAATCTAGATAGACTAAAGAATGCTTGGATGTTGATTTGATTAGGATGATGGGGATTTCCTAAGAGCTAAGGATTACCTAGTGCTTATCGGGAATGATTTTCCTTTTCTTGTTGTAATATCAAATTAGATGGTATTTTCAACCTTAGATAGACTTGTGATCTTCAGAAGATAGGATCCTTATCAATGCAGACCAATCTTTGGATCAAGAGGATGAGGCCTATAAGGACAAGTATAAGCTACCCTAGAAAATGCATAGTCAAAAGGGTGGAGCTATAAGATGATTTTGATTTTAAGATAAGGATTCAAGGAACTCAAAAAGGATATGGCGCTAGGCAGATTCTTGGATGAATTGATTGATTTTGGATTTTGGACTTTCTCTTTTTTTGGTACTTTTTAGATTAAGGATGATGATTTTGATTTAGATGAGGCTATCTAAAGGGGATGATGTAAATTAACCTAACAAATGATCTAAAATGCAAGGATGTTGAGACAATTTTGTGAGAATTAAAAGGATGTGATGTGTGATAAGCCAACTAGTCCTCTCTTTAAAGGGTAGCAAAGCGACGGTTTATTTGGAAATGTGCTCCAAACTACATGATCTTTATGTTGTAGATTACTCTGTCAAGTTTCTCTTGATACTTAGTCTCTTCCTTGATTATAGTTAGGATAGGTAGATGATCCTTAAGCTTACATTCTTCAACTTTCTTCTCTTGATAAACACAGGCAACTAGTAGCTTTGCTTTCTTGTGCTTAGTTGAATCGGTCATATCTCAAAAGGATAGTGATTGAGCTGGGTTGATCAATGTTTCTAGATAAATGATTTTGAGAATACTTAGGTTTAAGAGTATTTTGGATGAATCCGATCAATTAAGCCTTCAATCTAATTTTTCTCTTCAATGGAAAAGGACACACTTTCAAGCATTGAAATAAAAAAAGATAACAATCACATGTTTGAAAGCAATCTGCAAGGGGAAAAGCAACCTTGTGGGAGACAAGCAATAGTGAAAATGAAGTTGACAATATATTTGAAGTGTGTATGTTCTTCAGAAAGATTACAAATAGTCAAGCACAATGCGTACCCTAAGGAGTTGGTAGAGTATGAAAATCCTCACTCACTAACTTAGGTACACTTCAAGAGCTAATCAGAATATAGTCATCACCAAGCACACAATGGCTCTAGTCATGATGTCATATTACCCAACCCCAAACACTCAGGAAGGCATGATATGGAGAGTGTCTTGGGGAGGTTACTATCCTCCTTTCACTTGGATTATCACACTTTCAGGGGTGAACCAGGTAGCTTCTATTTAATGAATTTTAGTGAGGGTCTCCATTTGAACACACTCTTTGTGTCCGCGTACACACGATTTAGGCATATAGCCCCACAAAGCACCTTGGCATAGGTAGTCATGTAAATGTGATTAAGACCGCAAGGCCCTACTAATGTGTTAGGTGAGAGCCAAGTATAAGCTCAAATGTTATCTGACTTTTGAGGCTTTAACCCCAAGAATAAAATTTGATTAACGTGAGTTGGAGTAGTGGGCTTACACCTCGTCCTCACGTGGGTCATTCTTGGGAGCCTTTTACCTCAACCGATAGGTCCTTCTAAAGGATGTGATTAAAAGCATAGATTGGCAATGAAAGGAGTCTATATTTTTTATTTTACCTCAAGGGGAAAAGAGCATACTCTCTTATTCGATGTTGTTTTCTCCCAAACACATCAAACACACTTGTTCATTCCCAAAGTCCCTATTAAAGCATAGTGTCAAATGAGTCTAGGTTTCTAATTGTCTCAAAAATACAAGAGCATACTCCCCTATCACTTATAAAAATACTACAAGTGGACTTTTGTTAATATGCTTAGAAAATAGATTAATGAAAACACAAAATTTGTTTGTATCTCCTAGGCAACTTGCAATACCAATAGGATTAGTACTTTCCAAGTGATTCTTTAACAAGCGTCCTACAACAAAAAGGTGTTAGTAGTTTAAGATGTTGATGACTTTGGAAAGTGATTTCTTTGTCAAATGACTTACAAAAACATGTTAGAATTGTGTGTGTCTTTTGTGGTACCTGATAGCCTACAACACAACACTTCAATAAAACCTTAGCTTGTTAGAAAATACAACAAATAAAATAATAAGCATACTAACAAAAATATCTTATTGCTCTCTAACTAGCAAGAGTGTGTTTAAATCCTAAATTGCTCTCAGCCTTAGACTCTAAATAGTGACAATACAATGTTAGAATGAGAGATTCTAAGCTATGAAATGATATAAACTATGAACTAAGAAAGTCATTACTTCTTCACACTTATGCTATGAAAATGAAATATTTTCTAATTAGCTAAGAAATCAAATGTGTAACATATAGATGTAAAATGCAATTAACTCCCTTTTGAGGTTTGGAAATCCTTCTTTTATAGAACTCCATCGAATTTGAATGATTGAGATGCATCCCAGGAAGAGTGGTTGAGATGCCTGTAGGCTTGATCCATGTGAGTGATCCATGTGACTATCTTTTCATTGGTTGGGATTTTCTTTGTTGTCCCTTGAGAGGTGACATTTGTTGTGAGTTTTTTTATTAATTTGCTTTAATTAATTGCTCTAGCCATGTATTTAATGAGAATGATTTAATTAATTAGGCTTAGAGATAATTAATTAACTTTTGATCAATTATTTATGATTAATGCTTGATTTCTGAAGTTTATTGATTTTATTGAATTGATTGAATAATAATTGAGGATTAAATTAACACAATTAGGAGATTAATATTCCAAATTAGGGAAAATAGGGCCTTAGGTTCTATTAGCTTTATTTTAGGTGATTACATTTGTCCCTCTTTGAATTGCTTTGCGAACAACACATGGATTTAAAGAAAATTGATTCTACAATTAATTTAGCAGAGTTGATAGTTTCAAGGAGATTTAGAGAGTAGTGAGAACCACTATGATTTTAATCAATTTAGAGAGTAGTGAGAGAGAACTACTCTGATTTTGAGGAATTTTTAGAGAGTAGTGAATCCACTCTGAAAGATTTAGAGAGCAATAAGAAAAACTACTCTATTTTTGGAGAATTTTGAGCTTGATCAAATGAAATCTCACACGATTCGAAGGTCATCAATTCTGAACTTGATTGAATGAGAACTAATTGTACCAATTTTGATCTTAATTGAATGAAAATTGATAAGATTTAATCAAAATATCTAGTTTAGATTTGGTTTGCAACAACTGAATATGACCAAAAAAATAAATGATGATGACAAACAACCAAATTTGATTTGAAGCAATGAAATTGGTCAATGTTAGAAAGATTAACAATGTCAACTTGATAGAATATAACTGTCCTACCCCTGGTGTTCAAAGATTTGATTGAAATTAAATTTTGGTATGATTATGCCCCCTCGCGACCAAAATCAGAATAGAATTTAAATAAAATTGGCATTTTCAAGCATTTTAAGATATATGGGATTGATAAAAAAAGATTATGGATCAAGTACAAATCATTTAGAATGTGCTATAATTCAAAGAGGATTGATTTTAGTGTTAAAGAAATATTGTTTGACTTACAAAATATGATGGTTGACCAAGTTTGACTGATGTTTGACCGATATCCTAGTTTGCAAACTCGATGTGTGAGTGATAAATTCACTTTATACAACTTTTGATAAGCCTTTCATGCCTTAGTCATGCTTTGTGCATCATTTGTAACTTGTGGTTGACCAAAATGTGACTTTTATTGATTGTACCTTTGAATAATAATCCTTACTGAATGTATTTGCCATTTTTGTGTTGTCATTTTTGCTCATTTTTCCCGTGTTCAACTGTAATTTGATCATGGTTGACTTCTACTTTTGAAGGTTTTTGTTGCTTCGTAACTTCATTTTTATTGCATTTAAGTGATATAAATCACCTATTTTAATTTTGGTACCGATGTGAAGTTTCTGTGACATCCTATTAGGAAAGTTCCCTAGGTCACCGAGGTCCTCGGGAAGCTTAAATAGGGCCAAAAGGGTCATTTTACTATCCATTTTCACCTTTTACCTTTAGTAATTTCAGAGCTCTGGTCAGCAAAATGGTGGTCCCTATTGTGTGTCATCATTTTGAGCTTGTACGACATCATGTTCAGTTGACCCACTACGTGGCACGAGTGAGTAGTTGATAATGCTTCTATTCAAGTTTTCATTTTAAAAACTTACTGCATTTCATGCTTTTTATTTTGATTTTAGTTTTGGATCGCATCTGGTCACTCCCATGTCACTTCTAGATTTTTACTAAATTCTAGATCGCATCCCAAATTTCTCAGGTCACATATGGTCTTTTGGATCAAATTTTGAAGTTAGTCCACCAAATTATTGCATCTGGTTAAAACAGGGTCGCATCTAGGTTCCGGATCACATCATGTTGATTTTGTGTCGCATATCATATACAAATTGTCATATTTGGTTAGGGTGTCACATCCCATGTATCTCGAATCACATTCAGGGATTAAGGTCGCATTTGGTTTCCTTTGCAAATTTTGTCAACTTAACCTGTCTTCGTGGTCTGTTTAGCCAATTTTACTTCAATTTTTTTATGTATGATGTTGATATAGTGCCCCTTTTCTGTGTCTAGTCACATTTTAGCGTAGTCTCATTTTGTTCTCCCAGACCGACCCAGGTCTTGGAGTTGCACGAGCATCTTACCATTTTAGAGTAGCGAGTTATTACACACTGTGGTCTATGAAGTCTCGCCGACTTGCCTGACATTTGGATGAATCAAGGGTTGTTGACTGCTTCGGCCAAGAGGTGGCATTTAGAGCACAACACCTTCCACCTTCCCACCGATGAGATGATAGTGACATTGAAGCACATCTGGAGGATCTTGCATGTATAGGTGATGGGAGCACGTGTGGAGGACAAGGTCAAAGCTACAATAGCGATGGCAAATGCACACCAATTGTTTCATGATGATGGTATCGCTCGGTGGTATCTATCTTGGGATCATATGGTAGCACACTATGAGTGGCTACTAGTTTATCTTGCAGGTCTGATTGGTGGCCTTATGATGCCTGATCATGGTCAGTATGTCTTCATGTGCGATAGGTCATAGGTGATCAAGGATATGATTAGATTACCTCATCAGTTTTCTTGGGGGAGCTGCATTTTAGCTCACTTGTACCGAGAGCTCCATGAGATCTTCTACCAACATTCTCAGATGATGACTGTTGGGATATTAGTTTTGAAGATCTAAGCCTGGGAGAACATCCCAGTTACATGACCCATTGTAGAGAGACAGAGGAACCCTAAGCTCCTATATATCTTTATGTATTCAAGTATGATTCAACAACCCCACCTTGACAAGATGGATTATTGGTGTCATGTCTTTAATGACATCACTAATGTAGTATGGAAACCATATTTAGATTGTGAGGAGTGGATATCTGATGCACAACATATGCCCTATTTCTTTTAGTCTCAGCATCTAAATGGTTATACCCGATATATTATGGAGAGGTTCATTGTTACATGGGTTATGAGGCAATATGGGCACATCCAAGAGATGCCACAAGACTTAGTTGTATATAATCAAATTTGTGATGAGGAGGCACAGTGGGGATCATGACTGATATATGAGACTACCCTCCATGAGATATCACATATTGTACCAGTTGTTTGGGATTATTTTCCTGAGGTCTCTGATGGGGTTATCAGTGATGGGTTTCAAGCTCATTACTCTCAACATCCATTTCCTCAATTTACTTCTCCTGATGAGATTGCTCCTCAACTCGAGGATGCTCTTAATTATGATCCTACCAATGATGGTGCTGGTCAAGGCCATGTTGGGAGAGGTGGTTGAGGTAGGGGAGAGGGAGAGGAAATTATGGTGATAGTTTTGGGGGAGGAGATGGAGGTGGTGGTGGAGATGGAAGAGGTGGTGGTGGAGGTGGAGGTGGTGGTGGTGGTGGAGAGAGGCAACAAGCACCTAGCAGTGGTGACGACCATCAAAGTTGGTAGAGGAGGCTTAGAGTGTTTCCTCCTTGTTGAGATACAAGTTGTTTAATGCATCGAGATTAGCATCAGCAGCAGGAAAAACAACAAAGAGTGCCTGGTGATAGTAGTGGTAGAGGAGGTGGGCAACAGCCTCCTTGACGTCCTCTTGCAGGTGGAGGTGACGATGATCCTCTAACACAATGTGAGAAGGATCATGTAGTCTTATGCCTTGAGTTTTCTACCTTACGAGCTTGTTTAACAGAGCATGGCACACAACCGGTAGATGTTAGGGTTGATAGGGTGATAAAAGTACAAACTTGTGTCACACTTTTATAAAGGAAAAGGTCAACAACACACAAAAATTTTAACTTTAACGACATAAAAGTGGCATTTATGTTTAGAATTTGAAGATGATGTAAACTAATGAAATGTGTAAAAGTGGATAAAGTTTATTCCTATAATTTGTTTAAATTTTTTTGAACAATAATTCGTATGGTTTTTCAATTTTTCAAGTCTATTTTTTACTTGCTGAAAAATATTGAAAAAAAAAGTATATGCAAATAATCATTTTTTCCTTTGATTTAAAAATATGTTATAGATGAAATGTATAACTAGTGCAAAAAAGAAGAAAAAATGGTTTTCAATGTATATTTTCTCCGTTATAACTACTTAAAGTTGAACATACCTGAAATCGACAGTTTTCATCTCCCACCAAATTTCCCCTATCAAATCTACACCATTCAAAAAAAAAATTACACATTCTTGAAGAGAACTCTCTCCTCTAGTGTTAAATATAAAATACCAATTTTTTTGATAAGCTTTATTATTTTTTTCTATTTTTGAAGCAGCTTCTTCTCGAATGTTAAAATACCTACTTGTATTATTTTGAAAATATAATATATTAGATTTGATCAAAATACTAAAAAAATTATATGATGATAATCTTGACTCTGAGTTCTAAAAAAGGGTATTTTTATATTTGTTAAAAAATATCATTAAAAAGAGTAGGAGTTATTGAAACATCGCTTTTATGAAATAATTTTATTTCTTTAGTAATTGGTATAAAACATGCATTTAATAGATGTTTCCATTTGGAAAAGTTAAATAACTTATCTAACTTAGCAAAAATGAATCTAGCTAGACCATATGTTTGATGAAAATTAATTTTAGTTAGAAATACTCAAATTCAGTTGTGTTGATAAGTTAGCCTGAAACATGACACAACTTTGTGCTTTTACCCAGAATTAGCAGCTGGCAGTGTTGAGAGTAGAGAGGGATAGATTTGTTCGTACGACCACTCACTAGGGACAAATGGCTGCATATTATTTTGCCTTATATTGTTTAGTTGTACCTGCTACATAAAGAGCCCCTATGTATTCCACTATTGCTCAGTAGTTTGAGGGTGCCATGCCACCTCCTATTCAGGCAGGGCAGATGTTCCTCCTCCCAACCCTCCTTGAGAGGATGAGGACAGGAGCCAAACTTGATCCTTTTGTATCCTCATATTTTGTATCATACTGACATTTATATCCCATTGATATACATTGTGATGTATCTTGTACCATTTTTTTATCAATGTACATTGTGACATATTTTGGACTCATATATTGATACTTTGATACTTTGATATTCTGACACTCTGCTGATTCACTAATATTATATTGATGCCATATGATTATGTTGTTATCTGATGCTATCTGATTTATGTACATGTGTCATGATCTTTGATATGTTTACTTGCTTTGGATATTGATCTCATCATTGTCATATGGATAACTGGTCATGTGATTAGATAGATGGTGATATATTGACGCCATTGTATCATGTCACTGATATATGCATATGTTTTTATATTTTTAATGATTTATGGATGCATTAATGCAGACACATGTGATTTTTTATGATGATGGTGTTCTTCTTTCACTTTTATGCATACATTTATATATATGAGATGTAATGTGATGCGATGTATGAACATCTTTTTTTTCTTTATTTATGTATGAATGATTATGGATGCATTATGCAAGTGTATTTATGGTATTGATATGGTTATGTAGGTGTATGGATATCAATGATAAATACTTAGTCATTTTTATTTGAGATTTTATGATGATCATATGATGTACTTAGTCAAACTTTGTAAAATGTTCAAGTTCATATTTGAGGTTAATTAATTGCATTTACACTGCCATACTGATGCAACTTAAAATGAATGCAACTATAAAATGAATGCAATTTTAAAATGAACTTCAATGAAATTTAAACATGAAATGCATCTAAAAATGAATCTAATGCAGATTAATATGATAATGCAACTAAAATGAATCTAAATGCAATTAACAATGAAATGCACCTAGACTAAGACACCTAGGACAGTCGTTGTTTATTCAAAATGAGTCTATTATCATCATAAAACATTTTTTGTTGGGACATCATAGGTTAGTATAATTTTCACTGATAGATTTTGTAATCATGAAAATATGAATACTTCCCTTTCATTCGACATGTCAAAACTTAACCTAAACATTAAAGCATATAGGCTAGAATGTTTTGTCAGTTACTTCCTATTAATATAAACCTTTTCCATTCTTGTGCAACATTTATGTATAAATGTATACCCACAATGACCTTTTTATTTTACATTCATATCCTTGGGTATTGTCTTGATTTGATTGTGCACCTTATTAGGAAATTATTTCATTTTAGTTTAAAACAGGTAAGGAAACAAATCCAACCTCACTAAAGCTTTCATAGGAAACAGGTCAAGGTATACCCGGTGTTCCAATTGTGATGGAGGTACTTATCATAGACACCCATTCCATATAATCACCTTAGATCATTCAATTTATTACCACAAGCAGAAGACAAATAAAATGTTATGCCCCCAGTCCTTGTTTCTCTAGTCATTTGTAGACGTCGTTGAGTTATTCAAGGAACATAACAATAAAAAATTGATAATAAGTCATTGCAAATTAAGAAAAATTCATGATTCTCTCACTTATTTTTTCCAGACCATAAAGATTATAGAGATAATTTTAAGAATACATGATTCATCATTTGTTTCAAAAATATGCATTTGTTATTGTAGTGTTTAAGAAACACATTTGTTTAATTTGCAAATACTTTGTAGAAAACATTATCAATCATAGAAATTTCATTTATCAATAAATGTATCACCTGTCTAGTGTCTAGAAACACCCTTACCTTCATGACGTAGTGTTTAGGAACACTTTTTAGGTCCAAGTATTTAAGAAATACTATTGTTAGTGGCATTAAGAAATACCTTTGTTTTCATTGTTTAGTGTCAATTGCGGACTAATGATAAACGACACCCTAGCAGAGAGTCTTAATAGTGACTAGGCGACTTTGAGACATGTACGACTTTGATCATTGCCCCCTAGAGAAAATGGTTTACCTAGGACTTTAATATAGACAGATTCCATTCTTAGGAGGATAGGATTTTCTAATAGTACATCTTAGAATTTGGTTTGTCATTACAGTGACTGAAATATATATACAAGTTGAACTTTACATCGGCCAAGCGTTCAAGCATTGTCTTGATAGATAGAGCATTGATAACAAGTAGTGCTTGTTTACCAGGTTTTCACCACTTGGACAAACTTTTATATTTTTGCTATCATGGCACTTGTTTACTAGGTTTTCACAAAGAAACTTTTCTCTTTTTCAATTTTTTTGTACTTTTTCCCTTTTTCCATTATTATTTTTAGACTCACCAAGGCATCTGTTTACTAGGTTTTTATCGAGATGGTCATTTTTTTCAGAACTTTTTCCATTGTTTTTTGTTTTTTTAGGATCAATATTTGTTGTATAGGTGCTATCTCAAGAACATCAAGAATATAACCTTTTCAGGTGGAGAGTGTTGATTGGATCTAGTAGGACATCTCCCTCAGGTGTAGCCAATTGATAGGCTCTTGATCCAAATGAAGTTGTGATAAAAAAAGGGACCCAACCAGTTGGGTTCAAACTTTCCCTTTTGCTCTCGATGTTGTTGATTCTTCAAATTTTCTCTTAGGACTAGATCTCCTACCTGAAATGTTTGTGGATTTACTTTCTTGTTGTATCCTCTTGACATTCTCTTTTGATAGACTTTAAGATGATCAAACACCAGTTGTCTACGCTTATCTAGAAATTCTAGTTCTTGTAGTCTAGAGATTTTGTAGTCCTCGTCAGTGACTAGATGTTTTAATGATAACCATAGTGATGGAATCTCTACTTCAATTGGTAGTACTGCTTTGGACCCATATACTAGTGTGTGTGTGTGTGTGTGTGTGTGTGTGTGTGTGTGAAAATTGTACCTAGCTACGGACATGACACTTCAGTAAAACATTAGAGGTTAGTAAAATCAAAATCTGCAAATAAATGAAACTAAGCTAACTAGGTGATTTATTGCCTTCTAGTATATGTGAGTATGTATTCTCAGATTAGACTAATATTAGTGACAATGCAATACCTAAATGAATGATTTGAATGCAAATGAAAGAAATGAGATATGAATGCAAATTAATCTATTTTTCTTTATTTTTGATGCAATTAGGATAAAAACTGTATGAATCTAATCTAGAATGTATAAAATTGATATGTAGATTATTCTAACAATGATGTGCAATGACATGGAAATGGATGCAAAGCTATGAAAAACAATGAAGGATCTCACAAAATCGCATGTCACAAGTGCTTGATTCTTCAGATGCAATTCGCTAGAGTATTTTATGCAAATTCGAGAGATGTTGTTGTGAAGAGCTGGACCTTGATTTTATAGAAATCCAGGGCTTGAGGATGCATTGAGAAAAGCCATAAATCACTCTTGATAAACTCAGGTTGATTTTTGAGTTAACAAGAAATTAGAAACAGATCAACTCATAAAATCATGCAAAAACAACTTTTTGACTCAAATCAGAAGTTTAGATCAACTTTCAACTCAAAGTAGATGTTGAGTTTCAAAAAGATAACAACTTGAATTGATTTTTTGATTTAAAGTTTAACTTCTCTTTGAATGTGCATAGATAATCATGAATTAATTTAAAAATAAAGTGATTTATTCTCAACTTAACTGATTTTGAATTAAAACAATTGATTTATGGGTTAATCAATTATTTAATCAAACTTTTATTCAAAACTATATTATTAAATATTGACAACTTGATTTAATTAATTAAATAAAAATTCAATCAATTATTCATAGGATATTTTGATTTATTGTCAAAATTAAATAATATAATTATGAATAATTAGAATTAAATCTAATTAAATGATTAAGTGGCAAGATTAAATTAATAAATTAAATATTCAGCATATTCAATTAATCAACTTTAGGCCAAATGATATTTTTCACCAAATAATATTCAATTAAAGATAATTAGATAAATTAGGAATATTCCCCAATGCAAAATTAAGATAATCAATTAGGGTTTTGATAAACTGATGTGTAGATGTGCCTAGGTTAGGAATTTGATGTCGATTTCATTCGATTTGAAGATGTAGGAGGTTAATGAACCTATAGCCCATTTTTGGGGTATTACATTTTGCCCCTCTTTGAATCATTGTGTGAAGCGCAGTGGTTCAAAGATTAGTCTATTTTTTATGTTGAAATTGATTTGAAAGATGAATCAATTCTGATTTAGAAACCTATAGAAAGATTGGAAAAGTTGATTCAGGTCCTGGTTGACCAAGAATCATGATGATGTTAACTATAGCAATAATGAACCGATGATTATGAAAAAGTATCAAAATGCATGATTCTGAACCTTATGATTACGAAGAAGTGAGTGACCTGATTCCAAACCTAATTGTCCAAAGGAATCAAAATGGTATGACATCTGAACCCATCAGTTATGAAGAACCAAGGAAATAGCACTAATGAACCAATGGTTATGAAAAGTTGATACAGTTTACAAGATTGATTAGGATACCAGATTGATATGGATCTCGATGAATCTGATATGCCCCAAGTGATGTGCCCCAAGCACTTTTGATGAATTGGTAATTAGACGTGGTTGTTGTCTTGATCACTAAGAGAAAGATTAATTTATAGATTTGAATGATGTGCAATACCATGCCCCCTTCGGGATGAAAATCAAAATCTGACAAGAAAAGTTAGTGTTAAATAGTTTAGAAGCATGTTAATTGATTTGAGAAGTGGTTATACACGTCTGAGAACACATTCTACATCGTTTGGAGGTCCCAAAGACCAAGTTTGACTAAGTTTGACCATGGTGGACCAAGTTGAAATTTTGATAGTTTGATGTAAGATAATCAGTTAAGTTGAATATTGGGTTTCTATGATGATTGAAAGTCATTTATGCAAGCAATCGGCCGTACTTGGTCTAAAAAATTTAAATCATGATTTTGACAATATAAATGATCTCAAATTTCAATTTTGATCCTGAAAATGGGTTCTAAACGTCGAAATTAGCCAGGGGTGCAATTTCCATGGAAAACGGAGCACTTTGAAAAATTAGGTCAAAACCTATATAAGGGCCAAAAGGGTCATTTTCAATTCATTATTCACTTTTGACTTTAGAAACTTTCGTGGAGCCCTCTGAGAGAAAAATGGCTGACATGAAAGTTCCAGTCTCCTCACATCAATTCGAGCGCAACTGGCAATACTAGCGACCTCCCTAGTATGGGAACCCGGTAAGTGGACCTCTATGCCTCTTTGTAAATTCAAAATTTTCATGATTTTATGCTTTTAGGATATTTTTTGTACGCGTTTAAAATTTTGAATTTTTGCACTATGAAAAGTTGTACGATAATCAACTGGGGCTCGTACGAGTTTTCATTTTCATTTCAATTGTCATCCTAGAACTACCTTAAACTTGTATGAGAGGGACTCGTGTGTCGTACAACATTTCATTGGGTCCCTCAATTGTCATACAGGAACATATGCTATGTCATGTACTCATGGATTGTCGTATGGAAACATATAGAAACTCGTACGAGTTTTGATACCAGTCTGAAATGTTGTATAGAAAATAGAGAGCAATTTTAACCTCCTTAGGTCAAATTTTTTATTTTTCTAATTTCATAGGCTGATTCCTTAGCATTTAATGTACCTTCTGAAGTATTCAACTTTTTAATTTTTGTACTTGTAGCCTAAATTTTGACCAAGTTACTGATAGGGTACCCTGTTGCTGTGTTGTATAGGTCATCTACCCTAATGTTCATGTCCCAATTTTGCACCCGGTGACCCAGAGGTTGTGTGTTTTACTACCTGACCCAACGAGGGTCCACTTAGCTTCATGTGGATTCGAGTACTTGATATGGTTGCTTGAGATTCGGGTGAGCCATGGTTTACTTATTACTCTGATAGAGAGATTCCACTCCAAGACATAGACCTTCCACCTACCTACTAGAGAGCTTATAGTTACTCCTGAGGACATCTACCAGATATTGTGGATACCATTCCATGGTCCTCAACCTGACTATGTCAGTTTGGGGAACTTTTTTCTACTTACTTTTAGGAGATTATTAGGTGATGACACTCAGCTGACTCAGTCTATTTCATGGGAGTCATTAGTTCAGATATATGGGCACACACACAGATTAGAGTGCATCATAGCTAGGATGATTGGTGGGATCATCATGTCCGATCGTCAGTAGAATGGTCTTTTGATGGGGTGGGCCCCGATGGTGGCTCGATTGATAGTGACTCCTTCTGAGTTGGGTTGGGGACAATGTATGCTCACCCATATGTTCTTTGAGATGCATGATATAGTGTATCAGGAGAGAAAATCATTTGCTTTTGGTGCTTTAGTTCTACAGATTTGGGCATGGGAGCATATCTCAATATGTCGGTCGGTATGTCATTCACAAAGACAGCCGCAGGAGCCCATGATATATGTTTATTCTAGATATGTCACATAGGTGTGCATGGGAATTACTGAGTATTGGAGGCTTTTCCTTGACGATATGACCTATTGCATATGGAGACCTTACTTACAGGTTGAGGCCTGGCCTACTGCTCGGGCTTAGTTTGGTTATTTCTGCCAGAGTCAGATACTAATAGATAGATCCACCACTATTCTTGAGTGTTTCCTTATTTCATAGGTATGGAGACAGTATAGCCTCATCCAAGATGTACCACAGGAGCATGCTACTTATGCATGGTTAGTTCGAGAGCTTGGATTGGGATGGATAGTCCGTCTATCTTATGCTCTTTGTATGCAAGAGTATATAGGTATTATTATGAGAGATTGGGACTATAGACCATAGGTAGTTGATGTTGGGGTTATAGATGCTTTTGTTGCTTGGTTGGCGGAGCATCCAATGTGCAGGTTTTCTGATACCACTGAGTTGATACCTTCTATGGAGGAGGCTACATATGTCATAGGTGCACCTATGGGTCGAGGTTAGAGGCATTGTGAGGTTCAGATTCTAATTGTACAACCTACAAATCTGAGGCCTAGAGTTGTTATTACTCCACAAAGGCAATCTGGACATATGAGACCACCTCGCCCCTCTAGTTCTATAGCAGGTGGGCCTACAGGTTTGTAGAGGGGATCTACTAGAGGAGAGCATGGTACACTTGGCATTATTGGTAGTGCAGATGAGGTACTAGGTGTGCTGCAGGATGTAGGTGATGATACTGATGTTGCTCAGATGGATACAAATTTTGATCTTGGTGCAAAGATTAGACACCATAAGGTGTGCAGAGCAGAGGCTGTTGATCAGCCAAATGAGGACATTGATATGCCTACTGCAGATGTAGATCCTGGATTGGCTGAAACTCCATAGTATATTATTAGATGGCTCAGATTACAGATTCAAGATTTGACATTACAGAGCGCTAGACTTGAGGTATGCCTCAAGGAGTCTGAGAGGTAGCAGGCAAAGCAACAGGTAGAGAATAGACGGTTACAGGTAGAGGTTACTCATCAGACTACATGGAGTGCCTACTATGTCTCTGTGTATTATGTTGTTGTTCTTGCTGGACAAATAGTACCTACATACTCTCAGTATATGATTGCCTCAAAGGGAGCCAGAACACTGTGAGCTGAGGCAGCACCAGATGCACCACCACCACCTCCACCAGATGTAGAGGATCAGGAAGACAATTGATCTATCTTAGTTTTTTGATCATTTTGTCCATAGATATTGATTTGACTGTGATATCTCACATGAGCTCATTCTTTTGTATACCGTGCCATTAGTGCACCCCTGAATATTCTGAGATTTTATGATATATATATGAGATTGAGTTTTGGTTATGACATCATTTGTACTTGTCATTTTGTGTATGGTAATATCATGTGATGTAAATGCTTTGATTAGTGTAGAATGTATGGAATATGCAATGGAATGATTTCTTTTCAAATGTATGGATTTGTGCAAATGTATGTGATTATGGAAAATGTATGATAATGCATGTTTTTTATTATGTTATACAATGATGAATGCACATGTATGTAATGCAATGTAATAGATGGGATGAGTATGATATGAAATGTAAATGCAATGATACACATGATATGTTTTTGCAAGTATTGATGAAGACAAGTACTCAGTCTTTTGTCAAAAAGGATGTCTAACCCAGGATGGTGACTACTTGCGGATCTGTGAAGAGACCTTCATGTGAGATTCAACTCTTGTGAGATATCTAGCATTGTTTGAAGAATCATTTAAGCATTCAAGTTTATTCAGCAATTGTGAGATTATGCAATCATGCAAAATGCAGAATGAAATGCAAACCTAAGACCTAGGACCTAGTCATTGATCATGTTTCGGTCATTTTCAATACTGAATTTTTAGGTAACTAGATAAATCAATACAACATCCACTAGTTAGGAAACTACAGATATATGAATATTGATGTGTGTGCTCAAAAGTCAATACAATGCCCACTGGCTTAGACAACCATGGACATATGAATATTGACTTTGTTGTCAGAATGTCAGATTAGATATAAGCAACAAGGCATAAATGCCAGGATGACCTAAATATCATGTCCATTTTGATATAGCAATTTGTATAAGCCTCAAAACATAGACATTGTGATGACCTGAATATGCCTTGCAATTCAAACACATCAAGCAATGAAGAGATCATTCTAAATCCAATGTGAATTACTCGTAGTGACCCTTTATCGTTCACATCCTTAGGTAAGATCATGTTTCACAATAGGAGTAAGAACTCACTCAAAAAGATAATAATTAGATCAAACATCCTTGAATTTTCTGGGTATCAATGGTCGAGGTACTCATGGCCATCCAATACGAGATGGAGGCTCTTACAGATGGACACCATTTCAATCCAGATTTTCCAAAGTTGTTAGATTTTCACTCAAAGCAGAAAATAAAGAAAAGATTATGCCCCCAGACATTACTCTCTAAATCTTGTAAAGGACATCATCGAAGAGCTCGAAAGGACACAATATGCAAAAATCTCAATGTGAATCAGTAAGCATACAAGGAGATAAAAGTAGTGAAGCAAAGATTGTTTTTGATTTGTTGTTGATGTTTGTTTGTGTTGTTGTAGATGCAAAATCCTTTCTAGTGAGGATACTGATCGACTGACTTAGATGTAGCTTCAAAGGACTCTAACTGGATATGACTCATCTGAGGTATACTAGAGACCATAGGATATGACATTGATTGCCCCCAAGTTTTAATCATTGATAGGATACAGATGCTTGTATCGATTGGTGTACAGACTGACTTTATTGAAAACAGGATGCAAAAACAAACTAGGAGATATGTACAAAATAAAGCAAGACTAAAAGCTGGAAAGGACCAAGATTGCACTAATAAATGGAGTGTTTTTTAACAAGTAGTGCCCATTTGCTGGGTTTTCACCATCTTGGCAAAGATTCTATTTTTGCTACCAAGGCGCCTGTTTCCAGGTTTTCACCAAGGCACTTTTTCTTTTTCTCATTTTTTTGTATTTTTCATTTTTTTTCAATTTTTTTTTGTGATATATCAAGGTGCCTATTGCTAGGTTTTCACCAAGATGATCATTTTTTCAAGACTTTTGCCAATTTTTATAATTTTTTCAGGACATTTTACCATAGATTGAATGCCTTAGGCATAGAATTTCTTCAGATGGAGAACATTGATTGGTTCTTGGAGCTATTCTCTGTCAGTCATTGAGAGTTGATAGGCTCCAGAGACAAAATTAGCAATGATAACAAAGGGACCCAGCCAGTTGGGTTCAAAATTCCCCTTGCATTCTTGATGTGATTGATTTTTAGGATTCTCTCTCAAGACTAGACCACCAACCTGAAATTCTTTGTGTCTGACTTTCTTGTTGTAACCTCTAGACATTCTCTTCTGATATACTTTAAGATGATCATATGCTACCTATCTGCGCTCATCTAGTAGTTCAAGTTCTTGCAACCTAGACACTCTATAGTCATCATCAGTTACTAGACCATGCATTCTGATTCTTAGTGATGGGATTTCAACCTCAATACGTAATACTGCTTCAAACCCATAAACTAAAGTGAATGGTGTAGCCCTAGTGGGCATTCTGATACTTTTTCTATAGGCCTAGAGAGCTAGATTGATCATGAGATGCCAGTCTCTTCCTATTTTATTAACTGTTTGATGCAAGATTTTCAATAGGTTCTTGTTTGAATCTTTTGCTTTTCCATTCCCTTGAGGATAGTAGATTGATGACCAATGTTGTGTAATCTTGAATTTGGCACATAGATCATCTAAGTCTCTATTCTTGAATTGACCACCATTATCTATGACTAGAGACTATGGAATACCATACTAACATATGATGTAGTTCAGAATGAACATAGAGATTTTCTTGTCAGTTGCTTGAGTCAAAGGGACTGCTTCTACCCATATTGTAAAATAGTCTGTAGCTGTAATAATATGAGTATGTCCATTGGAAGAATGAGGATGTATATCCCCTATGAGATCAAATGCCCATTGTTGAAAAGGTCATTGTGCAGTAAAGGGAATAATATCTCTCCTTGGTGCATGAATCAAGTTTCCATGTACTTGACACTTTTGAGAATTCTTTCCATACTTGATAGCCTCATTTTCCATGTCATGCCAATAGTACCCAACCCTAATAAGTTTTCAAGCTAGTGTTAAACCGTTTGAATGTGATCCACATATTCTGTCATGAACTTCTTCTAATGTGCGTTGAGACTCATCACATTCTAAAAACCTAAGAAGAGTTCCATATAGACTCCATTTGTATAGATCATTACCAATGATAACATATTGAGATGCATTTCAGATAAGGTTTCATTTATCATACCGGTTAAAGGAATTGGGAATGATTTGGTCTTGAAGGTAGGAGAAAAGGTTTTTGTATCTGGAAGAATCATGACCAACAACAGTGCAAATCATGTGGGTTTCAAGGGAATCATATGTAGGGAATGACAATGCTTCCACCATGAACTTGTAATGTAGCCCATGTTCGGGCTATTTTAGTAGAGATGATAGTGTTTCCATAGCATTAGAAACCTTATTCTCCATTCTAGGAATCTGTTCATATGTGACTGAGATGAAATATTTCTTGAGGTCATCGACCATTCTCTTGTATGGAACTAGTTTTTCATCTTTTGTTTGGTACACATCATTGACTTGGTGTATGACTATTTGTGAGTCTCCATAAATGTGTAATTATGTCACTCACCACTCAATTACTATCTTCATTCCATTAAGTAGGGCTTCATATTCAACAATATTGTTTGTGCAAGGAAACTTGATTTTGAATGCTTTAGGTATTGAGTATCCTTGAGGTGTTATGAATAGTATGCCAGCTCCCGATCTGTTCTATGTGTAAGATCCATCAAAGAAAAGTTTCCAAGTCCTAGAAGAGATGTGCATGATGGATGAATCAAGAAATTCCATTTGTAATGGTGTATCATCAAACAATGGTGCTCCAACCAGTTGGTCTGCAATGACTTGGCCTTTAATAGCTTTTCTTTCAACATATTCAATATCAAATTCGCTCAATAGCATCACCCATTTAGGTAGTCTACCTGTGAGGGAAGCTATGCTTAATAGGTACTTTAGTAGATCAATCTTAGCTATTAGCTTTGTTGTGTGAGCTAAAATATAGTGTCTCAATTTCTATGATGCAAAGATCATAGCTAGACAAGCTTTCTCAATCATTGAATAGCTCTTCTCATATGCTACCAATGTTCTGCTGATATAATAAATAGCTCTTTCCTTCTTGTTTTCATCATGTTGTGCTAATAATGCCCCCGGTGATGTATTTGTGGTGGAGACATATAGTATCAATGGCTTCCCTTGAATAAGAGACATCAAAATAGGAGGATTCGATATATATCGCTTAATGTGGTTGAAATTTTTTTCACATTCTTCGTTCCATGCAAAAGTCACACCTTTATGTAATGTTTTTGTAAAAGGTTGTGCTATGTCTGCTAGCTGAGATATGAAATGTCTGATTGATTACACCCTTCCTTGTAAGGTTCTCATTTGACTAATGTTTTTGGGAGGTTGCATCTCCATGATAGCTCTGCCCTTAGCAGGATCTACTTCAATACCTTTCTTTGAAACAATGTAGCCTAGGAGCTTTCTAGAAGTGACACCAAAAGCACATTTCTTAGGATTCATTCTGAGACTAAAATTCTCCATTCTATCTAGTATTTTGCTTAAGTCATTCAAATGTTCTAATCTTATCATAGACTTAGCTAAGGTGTCATCAACATAATCCTCCATGGTTCAATGCATCATATCGTGAAAGATAGATGTCATTAATCTTTGATATGTAGCACTAGCATTCTTAAAACCAAATGACATGACATTCCAACAAAAGGTACTCCATGCACATGTAAAAGCAATTTTCTCTTGATCTTTTAGAGCAATTTTAATTTGGTTGTACCCAGAGAAACCATCCATTAAAGAATACATCTCAAAGCCCACAGTCATGTCCACTATCATATCGATGTTTGGTAATGGAAAATCATCCTTAGGGCATGCTTTATTGACATCTCTGAAATCTGTTTATACTCTTATGGATTTGTCTAGTTTTGAAATAGGAACAATGTTGGAGATCCATTCTACATAATCTATGACTCGGATAAATCCGGCTTTTAATAGTTTCTCTAATTCAGCTTTAACTAAGAGTGCAACGTGTGGATGCATCTTTCTCAACTTCTGTTTTACAGGTTTGACTCCTGGAGCTATAGAGAGATGGTGCATTATGAGATTAGGATTTAATCCAAACATATCTAAATATTTCCATGCAAAATTGATCTTCTTTTCTATTAAGAAAGTAGTGAATGTTTGTTTTTCTTCTTCTGAAAGTGATTGTGCTACATGAATCAGTTGTGGTTCTTCTGTTGTACCCAAGTTGATAGATTGAGTGGGCTCTATCAATACTAGAGATTTTTCCTATAAATGACTCAGAAGGACATCAAATATCTCATTGTTAGGCACCTCAGAGAGATTTTCACCTTCATATACATCTTTTGTTTTTACTATTTTAGGTTCTAAGATTGCCACAAAGTGGTTTTCACCCTCAGAACTCTTTTTATTTTTACTTTTGTTCTTTTGAATGAGATATTTGATATTCAACTCCATCATGCTAATGCTAGCTTCACTAATGGAAGTCATCATAGGTTCAACTTCATTTAGATAACAGGCAAGGGCATGGTCTGATTTGAAGGTATAGATGTCTTGGTTTAGATTTTCAGACATTTGGTCTATAAGCTCTAGATATTGGATAGTAACCTCAGGAAGGGATTGGCTAATCATGTTAATGCACATGGTATTGGCATCATTGGAAATGATCTAACTTATGAAATCAAAGGTGATACTACTACTCAAGATGTTCTATTCATTAAGAGGCACAATGTCATTATGGGAGTCCACTTCGGGAATAGGTGGATCAAACTCGTTAAGTTCATTACTTTTCTCTAGACTTACATCGGGTGTAGCTGCATATTCATGAATGACATCAACATGTTTCTCTATGATGAGTTCATCTTCTTCTGGAATGACTCCCCATTCATAGTCATTGTATTCATCTTCTGAATCTGGACCTCTAGGAAATCTAAGAACATGTGTAAAGTCAAGGTGAATCCCCCAAGTAGGATTTCCTTCTGAGTCTGATTTGAATTCATACTCATGGGAATCTGTTTCAAAATAGCTACCACCTTCCTCCTTGTCTATGTGGTTTTCTTCAAGATCACTTGGTTCTTGTGGTGCAAC
The DNA here is from genome assembly GCA_027943335.1 of Chamaecyparis obtusa. Lineage (NCBI taxonomy): Eukaryota > Viridiplantae > Streptophyta > Pinopsida > Cupressales > Cupressaceae > Chamaecyparis > Chamaecyparis obtusa. The sequence continues at coordinate 1,128,758 of BSBK01000135.1, read as the reverse complement.
TATCTTTTGTTCCATAGTAGGTTCTTTTGTTTCTACTACATTGATTCTTTTTATTGGCTCGTCTTCAACTTTGAGAAGATCTAGGATTTCTTGAGATAAGCATTCATAAGGAATAAGTTCAGAGCTATCTAAATCATCACTGTCTAATTGTTTGTTATCTTCTTCTTCATTGTTGGTCTCTTCTAGTTCGATCTATTTTATCACATGAGAGGAGCTACTCTTGAGATAAAAAGGTTTCATTCGATAGCCTAGGCCTATTGTATCTTTGTTTGGTTGACCCACATGTGAAATGGGTGCCATGAGACCTTTGCCTCATACTCCTAGAGGTCCTTTACCAGGATATCCCATTTTAGCTGTCAGTTTATTTCCTAGCCCATATGACTTGGAAGGAATTTTCAGTGTTTTAGAGTCACATGCCTGAATAGTTTTAGATTGGGACTCATCTTTGTATAGCCATGCAAACACAGCTTCATCTTCTTCAAATTCTTGTTTGGACACTTGTTCTAGAACAAAACTTCCATTGTAGATAACTTGAGGTTCTTTAGATTCTAGTTTTGGCTATTTCAAAGACTATCCATAAGATTTAGGCGAGATAGGGAGAGATGTTAGAGATAGAACTGGTTCCATAGTATATTCTCCCATGCCATTGTCTTTGATTTTGACTTCTTTTGCAATGTCTTCCATCTCAGATGTAGATGCAACATCTGTTTGCTTAGTGGAAGATTCTTTGTTATTTGGAACAAGTTTGTCAGCACTTTCTTTCAATGCATTGTAAGTTGTAGATATGTCAGCTGGAATGGTTACTTCTACTCCCTCATAAGGAAATTTCACACATTGATGGTATGTGGAAGGAATAGATCACATTTCATGTATCTAGGGAGACCCCTAGGAGAATGTTGTAAGCCAAAGGTAGATCTAGAACTTGACATGTGATGTCTCTGATAACTGGGCCTGTTCTGATAGGTAAGACAATTGTTCCTTTGGAAGACCTTTCTTGCTCATCATATGCCTTGATAGTTATCTTCTTTTTAGGATCAATGGTAGCTTCTGATAATCCTAGTTGTATGATCAAGTTGTAAGAACAAATGTTTAAACCAGCACCACCATCTATCAACACATGTTTGACTTGACATTTTTGGATCAAGACTTCAATGTGCAAGGGTTGGTTATGTGGATGACTCAATGAATTGTCATCTTCCTCTAAAAAGGAGATATACTAGGGTGATGTCAGATGACCAACCATAGTCTGGAATCTATCTAGATTAAGATTGTCAGGAACATTGGAACCGAGTAGAGCTTTATCTAGAATAGCCCTATGAGCAAGAGATATCCGAAGCAACTCAAACATGGATATTTTTGCACTGGTATGCTGGATTTGTTGGACAATATTGTATGATGTTGGCCTCATGTCTTTAGGATTTGATGATTTAGAGGCAACCCTCTATTTAGAAGCAGATGAAAGATTAAAAGGCACATTAGGGACATTTGATGAATCTAAATTTTGTCCTTGTAGATGCGCCTGAGCTTGTGATCGAGTAACTACATTTTCTGATTGATTATCTCTATCTTTTCGCACAATGGTGATGACATTGCAATGTTCAAATAAGCAAGGTTCCACCATGTTTATGACAACTTTGTTTCCAAAGTAAGCATAATTGACTTTAGCACCCATATTAGGTTGAGAAGATGAATCTCCTTGATTATGTTTCAAAAATGGTTTCGTGAATGCCGTATGATCATTATTGCTCTTATGACCATCAATTATGATTTCTCCATTATCAAACTTGTCTTGTATGAGATGCTTTAAGTGTATGCAGTTATTGGTTTTATGACCCTTGTTGCGATGGAAGTCACATAAATCATTCTCTTTCCACCATTTTGGTTTAGGTTCAAGATCAAATGGTCAGATCTCAGGTAATGTGATGATTTTGTTAGCCAACAGAGTTTTCATGGCAGACTCTAAGGATTCTCCAAGAGGAGTAAACTTGTGTTTAGGATTTGTAGCCCAAGGTTTGTAGTCAGATGGCTTCTTGTTTGATTCTATTGCCTTTACCTCTGAGGCTTTGATGGCTTGGGTACCAGCAGTGAGATTGAAAGTGGGTGCCTTAGATGGGTTACAGACATTGTCAACAATGCCATCTATGATGATGCCTTTATTCTTGTTCCAATTTTTGTTCCTGTCTTTGGAACTAGATCTAGATTCATACTTTTCTTTTTGAAGTGATATGTCTCCTTTTTTCACAAGTACTTTCTCAATTTTGATTGCATTGTCTACCATCTTATCGAAGGATGTGTGATCTTGCATTTGTAAAGGGTAGTTGATTTTTGGAACAAGATTTTTGATGAAAATTTCCAAATTTTATGTTTCTAGAATGGGTCTAGCATATAGAGAAAACTTCTTCCTCCATCATTTGAGGAAAGTTAGGAATGGTTCTCCTGGGTATTGTTTCAGATTACAAATGTCAATCATGGTGACTGGATGTTTGGTGTTGTAGGAGTATTGTTGATAGAATAGCTTGATTAACTCCTCAAAGGTCTTGATTTTTGGAGGCATTTTTTAGAACCAATGAATGGCTGCTCCTCCAAGAGATCATTGGAAAAGACACATCAAGTAGGTTGGTTCATGCATGAACTCCATGGATTGAGTAAATAATTCTCTGACATGATCTTGGGGATCAGAGTTTCCATCGTACTTGTTGTATTTAGGCATTTCCACTCTCTTCAAGAATTGTGGCATGTACAATTCTTTGTCAAATGGAAAAGGGCATAGAGCTTCCATGGAGAACTCTTTAGGTTCCTTCTCTTTTTCAAGTTTGTTGAGCTTGACTTGCATGGCATGCATATGTTTCATCATAGTTGTGATAGGAGTTTCTTCCTCTTGAGTAACGATATCTTCGACATTAAAGTTTGGAGGAAGTTTAGCTCCTTGTTGAGCTAACTCTATAAAGTATGCCTCTCTGTCTTCCCTCAAGAAGTGTCTCATCATTCTCTTGAAGTTATCATCATTCTGATATTGGGCAATTTCAGAGGGTGTTGGTTCAGGATCTCTGCCATGATTGGAGTGATGACCTTGGGAGCCTTGGTTTGCTCCACCTTGAGACATAGTGTTGTTGTGAGGACTGTTGGGAATTGATTAAGGTGGTGTTGGTTGATTACCTGTGTGAATTGATGTAGGAGGAGTGATGTAACCACCTTTTAAGAAGAGATTTCCAAGAGTGTCTTCTCCAAATTTAGTAGTGTTGTAGGGTTGATGAAATGTCTGAACAATCACAGAAGATGCTACTGAAGAGAATTTGGGTTGTTCTCCTTGTTTTCTTTGTGATGAAGCCCTAGTTTCCACCATTAACCTTAGGTGAAGCAAAAGAGAAAGATGCAGATATTTGAAGAATGACTTGATTCAAGAAGATCAAATGATGCAACCTTGTCAAGATTGGATTGATTAAAGATTGATTGGATGTAAATGAAGGATATTGTGCCCTATTTGTATGGGTAGATGCCCAAAAGATGGTAGACACGAGCTCCAACACTTAGCCATTTTGAGGATTGATTTTGAAGATGATGTTGACAAGGTTTTGACACAAGATGAATGAGATTCAAATTGATAGATTAGAAGGCTAGATCAAACTCAAGAGACCACTTTTGGAAAATGGGTTGGATTCTTTTGGTTTTTGCTCTGTTGTTGACATGGTGAGTTTTCTGACAGAATCTGGAAGTAGGCTGTAAAAACTAGATTTCTGACAAATTCTAGAGTTTTCTGGAAACTTTTCAAATTTTTGATACGAGTTTCTCAAGGCTCGTACGAGTCTTGGGAGGCTTCGACATGACAGTTGACAAAACTCGTATGACAATTGACACCAGGGTTTTTTATTTTGCTTGACTTTGAGACAAAACTCATACAATAATGTACAAGCTTTCGTACGATAATTAGGGGGTTCTAAAATGACTCTTGGGCAAAACTTGTATGACTTTCAGAGACTATAGGATGACGTTTGTCTCCAGAAAGGATTTTTGCTTCAGATTTGCAATTTTTTAGTTTTTTAGTTTCAAATTGTTTGCAAAGTTTTCTATCCAAGTTTGAAGATCTGTGTAATAGTTCATCTTGGGTTTGTTCATTTTCAATAACCAGGTAGATAACAAGCACACAAAATAGCACGCAAGTGATTTCAAGCACGTCTAAAAATAATGAGCAAGGGACAAAGCAACCTTGCACATGAACAATCAAGTGACTTATTGTCTTAACCCTAGGAATGCCTTGTGTATGTTCTCAAACAATTTTTCAATAACGCACATAGTCCTAGAAAATGAAAAAATTGGCCTCGCTAGGGTTTTTAGTAATGGTCTGACTCTGCAACTTTTGTGATCTCAAGAGGGCGAACTCCAATCCAAGCGCACTGGGGTTTTGACATAGTCTGAGAATTTAATCAATTAGGAGCTGCTAGGGAGATCTGGCATCCCAACAAGAGACCACACTTGTGGATATTTCTTCCATAAAGACATTTATATAGCAGTTGTTGCTACCATGGAAAAAATGGCTATTACCGCTTGAGGTTCCATCCACGTGGTTGACCCAATAAAGGGATAGGGAGAGAATATTGTGGGAGTGCATTTCCACCCTACCACAAAGCTGTAACACTTCCCCAAAATCTTTCCTAACATAAAAGATACCCAGCCCAACTAGAGATAGTCTAACAAAGTAAAACTATCTGAAGTAATGGAATTAGTGTGCGAAAATATTTCCATACTCTAGAATTACAAATCATGGTCACATCAATACATAAAACTTAATTAAGAAAAATAGAAATGTCAACTTTTCCTTTCCTTTCCATTTAATAGAATTGAGGTTCCATCTCACACATGGAACATAATGGTAATCATAATTTCCTCAAAATAGTAGCACGTCATTCAATGGTAAACATATGATGACTATGGTTCATATTATATTGCAGATTTAACTTTTAATTTTGAATATTTCATTAAAAACAAGCTAAAGAATCTTAACCATTCACTGCATTATATATACCAACACCTTTCCAAAACTAAAAACCATAAAAGACACCTCTATTAGACATGCTTCTATGCCTAATATCAAAGAATCATATGTGCATTAAATCAAAAGAAATCATCCCTTTCTTTGCATATGCTATTATTGGAGTTCACTATCAATCAAATTAAAATACATCTTCAATACTCTGCAGCCATACTCTTGATTCAATACCAGAGAGAGTCACCGTGTCAGTTTAGGATAAACCTTTGGAATGAAACAATGAAATGAGTTGATCCATTGTCATGTTTACTATTGGTAAGTTTCCTGCCACCCTTGATGCCTTTGAGATGAGACCATCTCTTAGCCCCTTGAGAACTTCCCATGATTCACAGATTCATCATCATGGGCTGTCATTCTCATTCAATTCTAACACCCCAGTACTTCATTAAAATAATTTGATGTGCAGGTTGCAAGGCTGAAGCAGGAGCTTGACGGTGCTGGAAAAGGCCAGTCGATGGAGCAACACAAGGAAATAAAGCAGCCTACGATTACATCCTCTGACTGCACTTGCGTGCATTACCATTGTTAGATCCCTTGCTTAGGCCATTGTGTCACTAAAATTTACACCAACGTTGACACAAATTTAGCTTCATTCTATAGTGGAAGTTAAAACACACAATGGTAGAGGTCTTTTTAAAGAGGATGAGATAGCTTAGTAACTTCTATGTGAGCTAGGGCATCCAAGATGAGTCATAAACATCCTATTTACTTCCATCCAACTTTTGATAAATGTGTCAGATTTGATATCTTACATTGCTTTTCTCAATACGAGATAAAAAGGGTCAACAAACAGGTGAACTAGGTGCATCAATATCTATCTTTAAAGATTCCTTCATACAACCAAATTCCTTCTGATATCATATAAACTACCAAAATGTCTGGCACACAATTATGGTGTCATGAAACTATTTTAGATTTTGATGGTGAGTAGGTTCGTATGCTTGTCTTGGTGTTGGCCTGCCTACAATATGGTAAAATGGACAGATCGATAATAACCCATCATTCATGGAAAAGTAGTTGTGAAGCTAGAGCATCACCAAATATTAGTTACATATGCTTCTAATCCTTGTAAATATGCTTCAGACCTTAATGTATTGGACTAATGAATGTTCTACTCCTTTGGATTGTGAGTGAATATACTGAATACAATATATATCTGTCTTTAATGCAATTAGGTAATCTGCAGGGATCTTGTTGAGTTTTCTGATCCATCAACCTGCTATTTTGGTCTAAAACAAAGCTATTAATTTGCAACCTAAAAGTGGAGATGAGCAAGTGATAAGAGCTCTTCTTAGCTACAACAAGTCTACCACCTGTAAATGTAATCAATTTGGAGAGACGGCTTTGATACCACATGTAAAGACAAAGCATGAAATGCATAGAACAGTGAGACCAGAAATTAGAGCGTGGGGCACTATGAAAGGAATGATAACATGATGAATTATCGAGTGAGCTATCATGGAAGATGCAGCCCAGAGAGCAGTGAACACATATATCATAGCACATAGTGCACGGAACAATGAAGAACAACTATCAAAGTTAGAGACAATGATGCAAACAATGCCAAAGAACATAGTCATGTAAAAAATGCATGTAAGTGAATACAAATCTAAAACATATTTCAGACTTGCGAAAATGGGTTTTATGTTTGGTACTTTTGTGATGATTAACATTAATAAGGAACGGGCTAGAGAGCACAAGTGGGCTAATGAACAAATTGTATCAACATCACCACACATAGTCCAAAGAGCCTATCAGGTTAGCAAACAGGAAGAGTCTTCACATGCCAATGTGATATGAGATAAGTTAGAATTGGTCACTGAAGATAAATAAAGAAAAGAAAGTCACTGCTCTTAGTAAAAGGGATTCACTACTGAAGGCCACTAAGCACAGAAAATCAGCTTCTAACAGAAAGCCACAGAGGAAACTGTAACAACAAAGGTAAATATGACAGCAATAGAGGTTATTCATATCATTGACAATGACAAGTTACAAAAATATTTACAGGGAAAATCAAAGATAGAAAAGAACCTTCCTGAGTCATAGCCATGCAATTCTTTTTAGCACAAAGCCTGGATGAAAGTAGAGCCTCGCCATTATGGCTGATAATAGACCTTCCCACCACATGAGAGATTGCCTCAGCACAAGTAGTTAGAAGATGAACAAGCCTCAGTCCCTTGTATTCTTCTGAGTCAGTACTACTAGATGGTAGGAAGGCATCACAATCAAAGCTGAAATTCATGCTAACTGAACTATTATCACAATTCAAAGCTTCTTCATCAGGAGAACAACTGTGCACTGTATCCATGTCATTTTTGAGATGGATAATTGACTCTTCAGACTTATGGCTGCTACCTATGTTTTGCAAAATATCCTCTTCAATTGTATGAATTTTTGGCCTATCCTATTTTTCTTTGTCTTGGAGTGGATCGCTCCAAGAAAGGAAGTGGGTATGATTTGAATCAAATTCACAGAAGGCCACATCAATAAAATCTATAAAATCCAGAGAGTCATGGTAGTTACAGTGGAAAACTTGCTTAGCAAACACATTTCACTGCTCTTCCCTCGTTATATCCTCCATCCAGCCTATTTCAAGTCAAATAGTCAAAGAAACAGTGCAAGCAATCTAAATCAGCTGCTCAAAATAACTTTTTTTTTTCACTACATGACGGTTATAAATTTCAGAGAATCATTGTTGTTTGTTGCCAAGTTGCTATTATCATGCAGCCGCTTTTATGCTATATTTATAATTATGTTTTTGTTTTCCCTCTTCCACATATAATTCTTAACTAAAACTCAAAACGTGCTCTTAACCGTAAAACAACTCATCCAAAAAAAAAAAGACACCACTCTTCTAAAAATAAATAAAACTAGGAGTTGTGTCTCCCACTAGGCCAGAATAATAGCTGGAAATATAGGAAAGGAAAAACGTGGTTGTGAAATCCTTCCCCTCTAAGAGAATGCATCATCCTAATGCATTGATCCAAATTTACAAGCATATTGGAGGAAAAATGAAGAAAATCAAACTTGACGTGATTAATAATCTTCCATTTTCAAAATATTCCATACAATGCATGTAACCAATTTCTATTTTTGCATAGAATCAACAAGATTTAAATTCAATTGTTTAAGGAAGTCAAAAATTTTATTGAAAAGTATTCTAGAAAAATCAACATGCACTCTTATAGAACAATCCTTTTGAAGTAAACACTCTTAAAGAAACAAACACAATGTGTTTCAAAGCTCATTTCAAGATCATTTTAAATGTGAGTGTGTGAATTCCATTACTACCTTACAGTTTTACAAGGTTAGAGTTACCTCTCTCCAACAATATTCCCCCTCTATCATAATGTGTCATTCCATCTGTGCATACATAGGAACAACATCAAAGTATTAGTACATGTTTTCAACATAATCAAGATATAGCATTCCTTCATCCTAATGCTTTTAGTCACAAATCTATATAATACCTTCAATTGACAAAAGAGCACACACGTACCTGTGTTGCTTACCATACCTTCACATCATGCTGACATAATCAATGGATTGAGTACTTCGTATCAAATTCCTGTCATACTTATATGTAGACACTTGTCATATTTTTAGTTCAATCAATTACAGAAGATAATTTCCAATGGTAAATATTCCAAAATTAAAGATAATAATTGGAATATTGCAAATGTTCAACAATTAAGTTCTAAAACTAAACTTGATCATCAGTAAATAAATCATTCATAAGTACCTTCTAACATGTGGTACTTACTAGGTGAGAAAATCTTTCATGCATCCTCAAAAATCACCTGAAAAGGTTAGAGGATCCATTTTTCCATTTATGTGACCTAGGCTCTCATGCCCATCTTGTCACATCTTAATATGTATAAGTATTCACATTTTCATCAATGTATTGCAAGTGTGCTTCATCTAACATAAGCATCCAAATAAATCATGATAGTTCATCACCATATAAAATCAACACATAAAATCAACACATCAATGTATGTTATACATATATAAAAATGCATCCAAAAACATAATCATGAAGGTTAATCATAAAATAAGACACTTAATAGTAATTGGACATTTGTCCTTCTATAAGTCCATGTCTCCTATGCCATTGGACAGTCAGTCGTCCATCTGTAAATCTTGAGATAGAAATGTGGCTCAGGCACTTGTCTGTTCTATCCACAAAGCCTTACTCTTCCTTGGGATTCTACCTACTCATAGAATTCCCAACCCTGCAATGCCCAAAATAAAAGGTAGGGGGTATTTGGTGCAACCATGAAACTAACTACTTTCCACATATTTCTAAGTAGAACTAATCATGGATGTGGTAGGGAGATGGAACATGGGCAGCATATTTATGAAAACATATGCAAACAAGCTTTGGCCAAAGCATCTTTTTGTCACTAGGAATGAACACTGGTAGGTAGAGGAACATCCTTTTCTACCCTTCCTTATTTTTCCCACATTTGGCACCCCTCACCTGAAGGTAAGCTTTCCAATTCTCATACACAGAAAGTGAAAAGAAGATGCAATTCATGCATTTCATATAATTTCCTTTCTTTTAATTCACACATCAATTAATTAATCAAAAGAATTATGCCCTTCATCATGAAAAATATCATTCATCATAGGCAATCACATATTTTGAACCATCTAGTCAACTACAAAAAATACACATACAAAGGAGGTGTTGACCATTCTGTCAAAACACCAATAGTGCTTCATAACCAAATAATTCTATCCCTTTACACTATGGTTAACCCTCTCTAAAAGTAACTCATAAAAGATACCACATGGGGACTTGGTCCATATTCAAGGATCTGAGTTTCTGATACTACCCAAAAAGGGAGTAGAGCATAACCCTCTAGTCATTTCACTTTTACCCAAACATAGCAAATAGATTCTTTGACACGCTAAGACTGAAATCACCTCACTAAGGCTTGTGATGTCAACAACAATGTCTACCAAGCTCTCTAAGAGGGACCAAGAGAGAATGTACCAATCAAAGTTGAGGACCAAACCAAGTGAACATGAGATAACCATAGTATCCTCCCTACCTACAAGGGGATCTATCATCAAGAAGAGCTTTGCATGCAAAACAAGTGAATGAAGTCCACTCTCTCAAGATCATCCGCAAATAGTGTTCATAGGGCCTATTTACTATGTGTAATAGATATGCAAAAAGAAAATCTATGTTCGTTTTATAGCCCAAAATTGATGTGTGAATTATGAAAGATGGAAAGGCACACAATCTTGACACGTGAGAGTTCATTTTATATCCCAAATTGAAGTGTTATCAGATGCAATAGAATACCTAAGTTCCTTCACAACGCACTTAGTAGATTCTTACCTAACTTTTAGCTATGTTGAGCAATCCCACAAGCAAAGAGATCAGAAACAATAGATATCAATCGTTAGGGTTAGCTGTCAAAATCTGAAATGACAGTTTTTGCAATTCTGCTATCAAAAAATGAAATTCTGGCACCAAAACTCATACGATAGTGGACTGTTGATCGTACGATAGTTCAGGCACGAAATGACAATGGGTCAACACATGACTTTTCAAACACTTGTACAATAGTTCGCATATAATCGGCATGACACTTCAGATTTTCATCTATCATACGATAGACAAGGGGTCTTGGTACGACAATCTATCAAATGTCGTACAAAAAATGTATGTACAAAAATTAAAAATCATAGTTTTGAAAGAAAAATGATAGAAAATTGATCAAAAAGAAATGGAAACCCATTTCAGGGCCCCACGGTGGGCGCCAGAAATGTGTGTGTGAAAAATGTACCTAGCTGTGGATACAACACTTCAGTAAAACATTAGAGGTTAGCAAAATTGAAATCTGTAAATAAATGAAACTAAGCTAACCAGACAATTTAATGCCTTCTAGTAGATGCGAGTATATATTCTCAGATTAGACCGAGATCAGTGACAATGCAACACCTAAATGAAGGATTTGAATGCAAATGAAAGAAATGAGATATGAATGCAGATTAATCTATTTTTTTTGGATTTTTGATGCAATTGGGATAAAAACTATATGAATTAATCTAGAATGTATAAAATTAATATGCAGATTATTCTAACAATGATGTGCAATGATATGGAAATGGATGCAAAGCTATGAAAAATAATGAAGGATCTCACAAAATTGCCTATCGCAAGTGCTTGATTCTTCAGATGCAATTTCACTAGAGTATTTGTGCAAATTTGAGAGATGTTATTGTGAAGTGCTGAGCCTTGATTTTATAAAAATCCAGGGCTTGAGGATGCATTAAGAAAAGCCATAAATCACTCTTGATAAACTCAGGTTGATTTTTGAGTTAACAAGAAATTAGAAACAGATCAACTCATAAAATCATGCAAAATCATGCAAAAATAGCTTTTTGACTCAAATCAGAAGTTGAGATCAACTTTCAACTCAAAATAGATGTTGAGTTTCAAAAAGATAACAACTTGAATTGATTTTTTGATTTAAAGTTTAACTGCTCTTTGAATGTGCATAGATAATCATGAATTAATTTAAAAATAAAGTGATTTATTCTCAACTTAACTGATTTTGAATTAAAACAATTGATCTATGGGTTAATCAATTATTTAATCAAACTTTTATTCAAAACTATATTATTAAATATTAACAACTTGATTTAATTAATTAAATAAAAATTCAATCAATTATTCATAGGATATTTTGATTTATTGTCAAAATTAAATAATATAATTAGGAATAATTAGAATTAAATCCAATTAAATGATTAAGCGACAGGATTAAATTAATTAATTAAATATTCAGCATATTCAATTAATCAACTTTAGGATAAATGAGATTTATCACCAAATAATATTCAATTAAAGATAATTAGATAAATTAGGAATATTTAAGGAATATTCCCCGATGCAGAATTAAGATAATTAATTAGGGTTTTGATAAACTGATGTGCAGAAGTGCCTTAGGTTAGGACTTTGATGTCGATTTCGTTCGATTTGAAGATGTAGGAGGTTAATGAACCTATTGCCCATTTTTGGGGTATTACAACTAGTGAAAAAGGAGATGCTCAAGTTGGTGTTTTGATGTTGGTGTGATATGCCCACAATGCTGGATTTATTTGCAAATGCCAGTCTCTTCCTAATTTGCTTACTTTTCTATGCAAGGTTTTCAAGATTGTTTTATTTGATGCTTCAGCCCGTCTGTTAACTTGAGGGTAATAGATTAAGGAATAGTGCTGAGTGATTTCTAATTAAAGACAAAGGTCATCCATGTCTTTATTTTTGAATTGATCCACATTGTCAGTCATAATTGATGAGGGTATCCCATACCTACAGATAATTTAGTTTAAAATGAACAGTGAGATTTGTTTTCCTGCTACATTAGCTAGTGGCACGACTTCCAACCATTTTGTAAAGTATTTAGTTGCAATAATGATATACTTGTGTCCATTGGATGAGTTTGGATAAAACTATCCAACTAAATCAAAATCCCATTGTTGAAATGGCCAATGTGTTATGAAATGAATTAGCTCCCTAGACGGAGTGTGTATTAGGTTACCATGGACTTGGCATTTCTTGCATGATTTAGCATACTAGATTGCATCTTTCTCCATTGTAGGCCAGTAGTATCACACTCTCAAGAGTTTTTTGGCTAATGAAAATCCATTCGAGTGAGACCCACACACACCTTCATGAACTTCCTTTAATGCATGACTTGATTCTTCATTTTCTAAACATCTAAGTAGTGTACCATCTAGAGCATGTCTATACAAGTCATTAGCAATGATTATATAATGTGATGTTTCTCTTATGAGACATATTTTTTCATTTCTTGAATAGTTTTCAGGGAATGTTTGGTCTTTTAGGTAGGAATAGATATGAGCATATCTAGATAAAACTTGGGTTTCAATAGCATAGATGATTTGGGATTCTGGTGAGTCATATGCTGGAAAGGGAAGTTCTTCGCCCAGGAAGTTATAGTGAAATTGATGTTCTTCCAATTGTAGCATGGATTCTAAGGTATCCATCACATTTATTGCTCTATTTTTTTATCTTGGAATATGTTCAAATGTGATGAAGACAAAATATTTCTTTAGGTCATCCACCATTCTTTTATAAGGAATTAGCTTATCATCCTTTGTTTGGTAGTCATCATTGACCTGATTAATAATAAGTTGTGAGTCCCCATACATGTGTAACTCAATGATCTTCCATTCTATTGTGAGCTTCAATCCATTCACTATGAATTTATACTCTTCTATATTGTTCATGCATGGAAATATCATTTTATATGCCTTTGGAATCTTGTATACTTGAGGGGTAATGAACAAACATCCAGCTCTTGATCCTTGTTGTGTGAAGGAGCCATCAAAATACATCTTCCATGGATGTTCTGTTAAGTGCATGATTGCTTCATCAGGAAACTCTATATGTAGTGGTCTATCATCTGTCAATGGTGCTTCAACAAGTTGATCATCTATCAATTGACCTTTAATAGCTTTTCTATCAACATACTCAATATCAAACTCACTTACTACTAAGACCCATTTTGTTAGTCTTCATGTTAATGTTGCTTTATTCAAAAGATACTCAAGTGGATCTATCTTGGCAACTAGCTTCACTTTGTGTGCCAACATGTAATGTCTAAGCTTTTGAGATGCAAATACTATTTCTAGGCATGCTTTTTCAATTCTGAAATAATTCAACTCATAGACGACCAAAGTTTTGTTGATGTAATATATAGCCCTTTCCTTCTTAACTTCATCTTCTTGTGCTAGCAGTACTCCTAATGATGTATCTTTTGTTGATATGTATAACAATAATGGTTTCCCATATATCGGAGCCATCAAGATTGGAGGATTCATCAGATATTCCTTGACTTGTGCAAAATTTATTTCACATTGTTCGTCCCATGTGAATGTAATCCCCTTGCGCATTAGCTTTATGAAAGGTTAGGCCTTATCTGCTAACTATGATATGAATCATCTTATAGATTGCAACTTGCCTTGGAGTGTCCTCATCTAACCGATATTCCTAAGTGGTTCCATTTCTAGATTTTATTTTACCTCTATCGGATCCACTTCAATTCCTTTTGCTAAGACTATGAATCCTAGCAATTTTCCCTTACGATACCCCAAATGCACATTTATTAGGGTTGATTCTTAATTGAAACTATTCAATTCTATCAAAGTTTTTTCTCAGACCTTCTATATGTGTTGTTCTTACCTTTGAGTTTGCTAATGTGTCATCCACATAATCCTGCATGTTTTTATGCACCATATCATGGAATATTGTGGTCATCACCCTTTGGTATGTTGCACCTACATTTTTTAGATGAAATGGCATTATGTTCTAGCAATATGTTCCCCATGCACATGTAAATGTAGTCTTTTATTGGTCTTCGAGAGCAATCTTGTTTTGGTTATATCCTAAGAATCCATCCATCAATGAATACATCTCATATCCTGTTGTGAGATCTACAATCATATCTATGTTTGGGAGTGGGAAATCATCCTTTGGACAAGCCCAATTTAAGTCCTTGAAATCTATGAAAACTCTTATGGATTTATCTACTTTGGTGACAGGAACTATGTTTGATATCCATTGTGCATAGTTAATAGCTCTTATGAATCCAACTTTTAATAATTTTTCTAGTTCTTCTTTGACTAGCAATGCCACAGTTTAACAGGCTTCACCTCAGGAGAAATAGATAGATGGTGCATTATCAAGTCTGTATCTAGACCAGGCATATTTGAATAAGACCAAGCAAAATTGACCTTCTTTTCTTTAAAGAAATCAGTGAACTGTAGCTTTTCTTCTTTTGTTAGAGATTGAGCAATGTGAATCAATTGTGGAGCTTTAGTTGTCCCAAGATTGATAGGTTTTTTTGGTTCTATTAATACCAAAGATCTCTCTTTAAAATGATTTGGGAGGATATCAAGATTCTCATCTTTTGGTTCCTCTAAGAGGTTTTCACCATCGGATACATCTTTTTCTTCTACTCTTTTTGAATCTGATATTGCCACCACATGGTTTTCACCATCATATTTCTTTTGCTTTTTCATTTTTAGACTGAGAAACTTGATATCCCCCTTATTCATGTTTACACTCCTTGCATTGGTGGAAGAGGTAAAAGGTTCACAAGAATTTAGATAACAGGCTAGAGTATAGTCATTGTCAAAGGATAATAGGCTTGTGGATATAGGTTCATTCCAATCTATAAGCTAAGGATGTATTAAAGATAAAGATCCATGGGGTTCGAGAGTAAACATCGGCTTATTATCAATGCCATTATTTTGTAAGATGATTTATGTAGATTTTTCTTCCAAAGAGATGTTAATATTATTAAAGTCATTATCGTTATTATCGGAGTTCATGTTAATGTTATGTAAGTCTAACTCTAGTGACCTATCATTAGATCTCTCTCCTTCTTCAATTTGAAATGTAGGAGCATATTTATGTACCACATCTACTTCTATGTCCATCATAGCATCAGAGAGTATATCCCATTCATATTCATGTAAGTCAACTTGACTATTATCTGAAACCAAGAAGTGGGCAACAGTCATTGGTACTCCATCTTCTTTATCAACATGGTTCTCTTCTTCTTGAATATTCTCTCCTTGCCAAGGTGCTTGTGAAGATGTTATGTCCGGTTCTTCATCAAAGTGAGGTGTGTTAAGGATATGAGTGATAGTAACCAATGACTCCCTACTAGGATGTCTTTGTTGTGGTTCCTCTTTAGGTTCTTCTGCTTTCTCTTCCTCTTATTCTTGTTCAAGTCTAAGATTAGTGCTAAGTTCTGACAGTGGATCTCCTTGTAAAAGTAGCAACCTTTCATATGAAATAAGTTGTCCTTCTACTTCTTCTTCATTATCTGAGTCTCCAGATCTGTCAAACACTGGACCATCTTCCGCTATGGGATGAGATGTTATTTCCTTGAAGCCTACTCCAGTTTTGTCCCTAGGGTTTATGAAATCCATATGTATTGGTTCCATGAGTCCTTTCTTATTTTGGCCCAATGGTCTCTTTCCTTTTTAACCCATTTGTTTCATGATATTGTATCCTTTTCCATATTTGTCAGTGGCTATCTCCACATTTTTTATAATCTCATCTTGTTCTTCTTCTTTGTATAGACATTGTAAAACATCTTCTTCTTCATTTTCCTCTTCAAGAGATACTTTTTCTTTTACCATCCCTATTCCTTTATGGATTGTCAGAGTATCACCTTTGGAAGGTGTAAATGTGGATGAAGGTTATCCTTGAGATCAAGGAGATATTGGGAGATCTGTTAGGGACATTGAAGAATCTATCTGGTATTCACCCATTCTTGTTTCCTAAATGTTAACTTTATTTTCAAAGCTTCTCAAGACCATTTCTTTAGAGGTTTCTGCTTTGTTAGAACTTTCCTTGTTATTTGGGATCATGATATCTTCTTGCTTGATACTGTTACAAGTATATGTCGTGTTTGTTGGAATGGTCACCTCTACTCCATTGTGAGGAAATTTTATACATTGATGATAGGTAGAGGGCACAACCTGCACTGAATGGATCCACAACCATCCAAGAAGAATGTTGTAGGCAAGTGGTAGATCAAGAACTTGACATATCACATATGCTTCCACTGGTCCCACTCTAATGGGTAAGACAACCATTCCTTTGGAGGATCTTTCTTCTTCATCATAAGCTTTGATGGTTATCTTTCTTCTTGGATCAATTGCATGTTCATAAAATCCCAATTATTTCACCAGATTGTATGTACATATGTTCAAACCATCACCTCCATCTATCAAGACATGTTTGACATAGTGTTTATGAATTAGGACTTCCAGATGTAGAGGTTGATTATGTGGATGGTGTAATGACCTATCATATTCCTCAGAGAAAGACAAGTAATGTGGGGAATTTAAGAGACCAACCATAGTTTGGAATCTGTCCACATCCAAGTCTTTAGGTACATTGGTATTAACAAAGGCTTGATCAAGGATCTCTTGATGGGTAGGAGAGATTTTCAATAGCTCCAAAATACAAATTTGAGATGGTGTACGCTGCAACTAGTCTACTAGATTGAACTTTAAAGGTAACGCCAGTTGTTAGGAACTGTTGTTGTAACTAGTGGATTTGATGTTGAAGCTCCTTTGAGAGTGATCTTAGCTTGACTCCTTATCACAACATTAGAGGATTCAAAAAAAAATTGAACTCCTTTAAGAGTAATCACATTGATGGACTTTTTACAGGGTTCCACCATATGAATCACGTTGTCATTATCAGTATAGGTGTAATTGATCTTGTTGCTTTTAGAGGATTCACCTTTTTAATAATTAGGTAGTGGAGATTGAAATTATTTATGATAATTATTAGTGTGATGACCATCCACTTTAACTTTTCCTTCTTCAATTAAGTCCTGAATGATATGTCTCAATTTCATGTAGTTATTAGTTTTATGTCCTTTATTGCGATGAAAATCGTAGTAGTCATTATTGTTCCACCATTTAGGTTTCACTTCTAGTTCCCAGTCAGGGATTATGATAATTTTATTATCTGAAAGTGACTTTAAGACCACCTCTAGTGTGTCTCCCAAAGGCGTAATTGTTCTTTTAGGTCATGATAACCAAGGCTAATTCCAAGTATTAGGTTTATTAAAAAAATTATTAGTTGTTGGTGTCACTGTCGTATTTGAGCTCTTACTAGCTTGTAGACTCGAAGAGAGATTAAATACTTTGGGTTTTGGTATCATATTAGGAGTATCCACAACTCCATCATTGACCATATTCTTGTTTTAATTTGAATATTTGTACTTATCCTTATTTAGATAGTATGTTCCTTTATTCTCCTTATAGATAATAACTTCTCCCTTTTTAATCAAGACTTCTTCAATCTTAATGGCATTGTCTATCATTTTATCAAAGCTTGGTGGACCTTGTAGTTGTATTGGAAAATTCATTCTAGGTACTAAGTTGTTGATAAAGATGTCCATCTTCTCACTTTCAGGTATCTGTCATGATTATCTTGCAAATATCTTCCTCCATCATTGTAGGAATGTTAAAAATGGCTCCCCACTTTTCTGTTTTGTGTTGCATAAATCCAACATGGTTACCATGTGTTGGATGTTGTATGATTATTGTTGAATAAACTTTTCCACTAGTTCTTCGAATGTATTGATACCTGTGGGAAATTTAGAGAACCAATCCATTGCTTTTCCACCCAAGCTTGATGGAAACAACCTCATTAAATAGGTTTTTTCATGCATGAATTCCATACTTGATGTGCAAAACTCCTTCACATGGTCCTGAAGATCAATTTCCAGTGTATTTGTCATATTTGGGAATTGTAACATGTTGTGTAAATGGTATCATCTTTGGATCCTTATCAAAGGGGAAAGAACAAATGTTCTCTAATAAATATTATTTTATTAGTTTGTCCTTTTCTTTCTCTAGGTCTTCTATTTATGCTTGCATGGAAAGCAACTATCGAGTTAGAATGGATATAGGACTAAGGTCTTCTTTTTGCTTGAGTTGGTTAATATGATAGTCCTTAGGTAATTTAAGTCCTTGTGATACAAGATGAAAAAAGTATTTTTCCTTGTTTTCATCTAATGTTCTTTGAAGGATCTTTTGGAATCTTTTTCTTTTTAAAGCTATTCAGTACTCTTGTTCAGTAGGATCTTCATCACTATTAGAATCATAGTGAGCTCCTTGATCTTTCTCTTCCTCTTTATTGGCTTGTTCTTCTTGTTCATTGTGTTCATTATGTCATTCTTCACAATGGAATTCATTTCAGTTTGACATGTAGGTAGCGTTGGGAGTTGTTGTATGGGTAGTGCTAGGAGTAGCTCCAAATAAGGGATTAATTTGTGAGGTTTCCCCTTGTTAAAATGTCAATAATGACACTTTGTTTGAGAATGGATTTATTTCAAATTGGTAAGACTTATGTCTTGTATTAACCATGAAAGCTTGATTAAGAGTTTGTTTGAATGTCCTTATGCATAAGTGGGTCTGAAAATGTGTCCAAGTGTGTTATTACAAGGTTGCAATTGTGGGTTTGAAATGTTTTAGGATCCAACATCAAAAGGTTAGAGTGCCCTGTCAATGATTTGGGAACCAAGTATGAATGGTTTGTGATGTTTGAAAGCTCCAGCGTCTAAGGGTTAGAATGCCTTATTTATGAGTTGAGAACTTGATTGAATCTAGCATAATGGGGACTATACGACTTGACCAATACTTGATATAGACCAAATAAGGAAGTAAGGTACATTCAAAAATTAACTCTCTTAGACTTGCGGGTTTATTAATGTTGAGGACAAAATCTGACAAAAGACTTAAAAGGGTACTAAAAAAACCAAAAATCAAGTTTATGACGTGCATAAATGCTTTCATCCCTGGATGCGACACTCTACATAGACCTCCAGTTAATGTTCCCAGATGTGACTTAGTAAATATAGGATGCATTCTCTAATCTATATGTGACCTAGGATATACGGGATGTGACTCTGAAATTACCACATGCGATATGGAATACAAGATACGACAAAAGAAACCAAATGTGACATTCTGATGGCCTGATCGAGTAAATAATCTATCAATTTTGCAAATTTTTGGGATTTATCTATCTGATTCTAGAGATTTTAGTTGTCTACAAGTGTCTTTGATTTGTTCATTTAGGGATTTATCTTAGATTGTATTTCAAACACCTCAAATAACTTTGTTTTTAAGAACCGCAATCACACCTATTTTTCCCTAAACTTGGTAGAGAATAGAAATGCTTGTTCATTGACTTAGAAACACACTCAAAGACTCCTCAGAATATGTGATGTAGGGGGCATCCAAGGTTAAGGTAGGGGCATTCTTTGTCCTCGGTGAAACTACATGGGGTGTTTGTATTTTGGTCGGTGTTACTCGGTTGCAGCCTTGACCGACAGCCTCAGTCATTGAACGAAGCTCAGTCACTGAAGGAACTCGATAGTCTCTAGCACTCGGTGAAGGTGTTGCTCAGTCATGCCTATGGTGCTTGGTCAACACTGGCACTTGGTGATGCCTGGCATGCTCGGTTAATTCACTATCGCTCGATAGTTATAGCTTATCGACTAGAGTTCTATGTGATTTGTTGAGCCGACTTGGTGTATTTATTGTTGGTAGCTATTGTTATAGGATGACATGATGAATTAAATGTTTGTATACAATTTTTGAGCCAACCTGTATGGAATTTAATTATTTTTTTGGGGAGTTAATGGTTTCATCCAGCCGACTTGTAGTTGATGACTAGTATTTATAGGATGTTTGGGTAGATGTTTAGGGGGACAGAGGAGAGATCATAGAAGTTCATGACTTGGAAGACTTAGTGAGTCAGATCTGAGGTTTTGAAAGTTGAAGTTGGCGAAGTTGTGGAAAAGATCTTGTAGATTAGATTATTGTTTGATAGTTGTTTGTAGCAGAGCTAGTGGTCTACACACTTGGAGATAAGGGAATTTCTTGGAGACTTGTGAGCTCAAGTTTAGATCTGCCTTAGAGTTTCCATTAGCTTCTGATTACCTTCAAAGCTAAACTAGTTGAGATTATATTGGATCTGTTTGTGGATCTTGTAGAGTTGTTTCTATTTGTAATTGGCCCTAACCTGGAAGGCCTTACAGTCGGTCATGTTAATGCAAATTACTTGAAACAATTGTTGTGTTATCTATTGTGTTGAGTATTCCACTATGTAATTCTGTTGGCTGCAAGGTTTGGACTATCCTTCATTGTATCCATCATCCTTGACAGCATCAGGTGGTATCAAAGTTGAGGTTTGTTCCTGTTGGAAGCTGATAGTTGATCTTGTGGAGCAAAGGTTAACCTAGCAAGGCTGATCTTGCGAAGTTGATCCTATTTGAGCAAAGATTGTGTGCAATCTAGATTTCAGATCTGGAGCATTGAACTTGTGGATCTTTCCCTAGTTATTTGTTCAAGGTGGCAGGTTGAGATCTGACTTGTACACAACTTGGAGATTACCACAAGGTGGCCAGTGAGGGTTTGTTGCAGAGGGTTATTTTTGCATATCTTTAAGGATGCCTCTGAGAAGATTGGACCCTAGAGCTATTGTAGATCTTTGTGATGCTGTGGAATCAAAGATTTCTGATAAAGTCAGATTAGATGTCAAATTTGAGATATAATTGATGAAGAATGACATGGTCACTGAGATCATGAGAGCTATTGCTAGTGTAGCTCAGAATGTTGGTCCTGAAGATGGCTATGAGGAAGCTGCTGAAGAATTTGAAATTGCTAGATCTAGTGGTGATGACCAGAGGAACAAATCTGGTGAAGATAGAACTACTCGATTACATAGATCTGGAGCTTGGTCTAGCAACAGTTATCAAATGGAAGTTTCTACTTTTTCTGGTACTTTGAAGCTTGACAATCTAATTGATTAGATTGGTGAACTTGAAGATTTCTTTGAGCTAGAAGAAATTGAAGATCCTCTTCAAGTGAGATTAGCACAAACAAATTTGAAAGGACATGCTGCTCTTTGGTGGAAGGAACTACAAAGAGATAGAGAGGATGAAGGTGAAACAAAGATCAATCGGTGGAGGTTGATGGTGACTAAGTTGAAAGCTAAGTTCATACCTTCTGACTATGAGCTTGAATTGTTTAAGAAGTTGCAGAATCTAAAACAGAATGATTTGTCTATTGAAGATTATACCGAGGAGTTCTACAAACTTACTATTCAGTCTGGACACTAAGAGCTTGGTAAGGAAAGGTAGCTCGGTATGTGAATGGTCTAAGATTCAATATCCAGGATGAGCTTGGTATGCTGAAGATTGATTCTATTGAAGATTCTTATCAGTATGCTCTGAAGGAAAAAGATAAGTTAAAGAGGAAACAACATAATAATCCCCTAGGGAAGGAAAAGATTGATCACTCGGTGAAGGATAAGCCAACTGATGTAAAAGATGAACAGAAACTTGTGGAACCAAAGAAGAAGACAAGTAGAGTTATCTTTAAGGGTACTTGCTATAACTATGGAGAGGAAGGACACTGTTCTTTTGAGTGTACATAGAAGAAGGTTGACCGACAAACAACTGTGATGAATGAGAACATTCAGAATGAACCTGAATCTGAGAACTTGTTGCTTCAGTGAACATTGCTCAGTACAAAGGAGGAACCTTGTCAAAGGAGTAACTTGTTTAGAACCCGATGCAAATCTAAAGGTAAACTATGTAATGTTACTGTTAATAGTGGTAGTACTGATAAACTTGTTGCTGAGGAGCTAGTTTAGAAACTTGGTTTGAATAGAATGAAGCATCCTTGTCCTTATAAGATTGGTTGGTTACAAGATGTTCATGCTTTGTAAGTAAGAGAACAATGCCTCATTGATGTTCATATTGGCCAGTACAAGGATCTTGTGTTATGTGACATTGTAAAGATGAATAGTTGTGATATATTGCTCGGTAGACCTTGGCAATATGATTGCAGAGCTATTTATGACTATGTCCGGAATGTGTTTACTATTGAGGAGGACAAGAAGTTTTCCCTGATACCTTTGATGGATACAACGCTTGGTAGGAGAAGCCTGAGTATTGGTAGCTAAGTTGAGATTGTGGATCTAGAGAAAATGAATGATCAGTTTGGAGAACCGACTTGTATGTTGTCAAGAAAAGACTTAAAGAGACAAAGGAAACTAAAGTGGAAGAATCTACAAGCAGAAAAGGTGGAGGACTTGTATGAAGAACCAATTTGGGATTTATGTGCTGAATCCTGGAAGATGTTCTTCTCACATATGAACATCTTTTGGAACCTGGGGTGTCTGATGCAAGGGGCATCCAAGGTTAAGGCAAGGGCATTCTTTGTCCTCAGTGAAATTGCATGGGGTGCTTGTATTTTGGCCAGTGTTACTCAGTTGTAGCCTTGACTGATGGCCTCAGTCATTGGAGGAAGCTCGGTCACTAAAGGAACTCGGTAGTCTCTAGTGCTCGGTGAAGGTGTTGCTCACTCATACCTGCGGTGCTTAGTCAACACTAGCACTAGGCAATGCCTGGCATGCTTAGTTAATTCACTGTCACTCGATAGTTCTAGCTTACCGACTGGAGTTCTGTGTGATTTTTTGAGTCGTCTTGGTGCATTTATTGTTGGTAGCTATTGCTATAGGCCAACATGCTGAATTAAATGTTTGTATACAATTGTTGAGCCGACTTGTATGGCATTTAATTATTTTTTTGGGGAGTTAATGGTTTCATACAGCCGACTTGTGGCTAATGACTCATATTTATAGGATGTTTGGGTAGATGTTTAGGTGGATAGAGGAGAGATTATATAAGTTCATGACTTGGAAGACTTAGTGAGTTAGATCTGAGGTTCTAAAAGATGAAGTTGGCAAAGTTGTGGAAAAGATATTGCATGATCTTGCAGATTATTTTATTGTCTAATAGTTATTTGTAACAGAGCTAGTGGTCTACACACTTGGAGACAAGGGGATTGCTTGGAGGCTTAAGAGCTCAAGTTTAGATCTGTCTTAGAGTTTCCATCAGCTTCTGATTATCTTCAGAGCTGAACTAGCTAAGATTGTATTGGATCTGTTTGTGGATCTTGTAGAGTTGTTTCTATTTGTAATTGGCCCTAACCCAGAAGGCCTTACAGTCAGGCATGTTAATGCAAATTACTTGAAACAATTATTGTGTTATCTATTGTGTTGAGTATTCCACTGTGTAATTCCATTGGCTGCAAGGTTTGGACTGTCCTTCATTAGATCCACCATCCTTGACTGCATTAATATGATAGTCCAAAAACATGAAATGGATGTTGGAGGCCATATTAGCCAAGTAGTAATGTCAATGAGGGCTTAATATGATGAACTTCTCGGGGAAATTACTATTTTTCTTGCACAAGCATTACCAACCTTTCGGGGGTAATCCACGTAGCTTCTAACTTATGATTCCTAATGAGGGCATCCGTTCATAACCACCTCCCATAGTCCCACAAGTGATATTTAGGCTTATAGCTCGATGAGTACTCAAAATCGTGTAGTCTCGCAAGAAAGATTAAAGCAGCTTCACTCTACAACAAGTCCAAGCATGTCCATGGAAAAAATCAAGTCAAGATTCCAAGGACAAAATGACTAAGTATTTTGAGATTTTAATCTCAAGGAATCATCTTTATTATAGTGAGGTGGAAGGGTTGGCTTCTACCTATCCTCACTTGGGTCATTCCCGGGAGATTTTTATCTCAACCGACAGGCCCTCTAGTTAAGATTGCAATAAAGGAAAAAGGATTGGTGACTTAGAGGTCTGGATTTATGATTCCCCATGAAGGAGAAGAGCATAATCTCCTATCGCATGCCATTTTATCCTATCAAACACATCATGCAATTAATTTCAATTTACTCCAATTTGATGTTAACCCTCAATTTAACTTTTAAGTTTTTGATTTTCCTAAAGGGAAAAGAGCATAATCCTCTGATTAAATTGAAATTCAATCTCAAATTTTACTTAAATTCTTAAAAATTACAAGCATAAAATTTAGTTGATTTTCCTTTAATGACAACCTATAAAACAAGCATTAATAGTTTTTCCTTTTGTTTTTGTCTTGGAGTTTTCGACCTACAAACCATTGTAAAGTTGTGATAATCAAATAAAAACACAATGAGAAAACATTAGTTTTTAGAAAATCAAATTTGCAACCAAATACACCATATATGATTCAATATTTTAACCAGATGTGATCTTATTTCCCAAATGTGATTAAGGATTCTCAAAATGATACAAAGCTAACCAAATGTGATACCTTCTAGATGTAATCCAAGAAACCCCATGTACAACCTTGGATTTACCAGGTGTGATTCAAAATACGATGTGTGATTCAATTTCCTAAATGTGATACTCTGATGGTAAAACTGCGGCAAAAAGTTAGTAAAAATTGCAAAAATCCAAGGCTTGGCCCCACGGTGGGCACCAAAAATGTGTATCTTTTTTGGTACCTGATAGCCTGCAACACAACACTTTAATAAGACCTTAGCTTGTTAACAAATCAAACAAATAAATTAATAAACATACTCACAAAAATGTCTTATTATTCTCTAACTAGCAAGAGTGTGTTTAAAGCCTAAATTGCTCTCAGCCTTAGACTCTAAATAGTGACAATACAATGCTAAAATGAGATATTATTATTGGATATTACTAATGCATGGGGAGGTGATTGAGACATTTAATATGTTTAATCACTATGTTACTAAATGGGAACTCATACTATTGTTATTTGTGTTTTGTCATTGATGTCAACATATGTTTCTGTGAAGGAATCAGACTAGTTATCACAGTGTATAGACACTGTACGGATGTTTCAGATGTTGCAAAGACATATGAGAGTTCAAGAGGATGTTGTGATCTTATATCCAAGATCGCATCATTTATTGCTTCATATTGGATGAGTTACATATGTTTTGGTGAAGACTGGTCACTGACTGTGACAGTGAGAAATGATAGAGTTAGTCTTAGTGTTTTGTGTATAGCTTATAGGAGATATGGAATCAGTGCATGTGAACTTCACAGATGAAAGATAGAGTATTGAAGAGTGTTTTATGAACTGTGCAAGGTACAAAATGTAGGATGACGTTAGGTTTGGTGTGTACTCTAGAAAGTGATCTATTTGGAAGCTGACTACAGAGATGTAGCGTGTATAAGAGATGGTGAACTTGAATTAAGGATGTTGATCCTTAATTATTGTAATATAATCATTGTAGACTTGTTCTAGATACTGTGTGTATCTTAGAAAGAGTTTATGTAATTGTTTGTAATTAGGAAAGCCTTAAGGGCTGACCTGTTTATAAGAATTGTAATAAGGTATAAATGAAAGGTCTTTTCTTTGGAAAAGATATGGATGAGAAGAAGATGATATAGAGAGCTTGTGAAAGTTGCGAGCTTGTGTTTGATGTATGTAGAGCAAAGATTTATTGGTGAACTTCATTGGAACTGATCAAGCAAAGATAGTTGATGTTGAATAGCTCAAAAGATTGTGTATTTCTTCATATACACTTATGTTGCAAATAGTGAGTTTTGAAGGCGGATTTAACCTTCTTTGGGTAGTGAGCCCTCCCTTTTGTTATTGACTCCTAATAGGGTTTGTCCTCTAACAAGGACTACGTACTGTAATGTTTCAATAAGCTCCTAATAGGGCTATATCTTCTAACAAGGATAAGTATACTTTTAGTACATCATTTGTGGGTGCTAATTCCCACCGGGGTTTTTACCTTTAACAGGGTTTCCCCGAGACCAAAATATTTTGTTATTATGTTGGCATTCATTACGTTCATTGGATATGATATTGTGTTGCTTAAAGTTTAAAGTTTAATAATCTATTATACAACTGATTCACCACCCCTCTCAGTTGTATTGTGGACTGTTATTCCTAACAATTGGTATCAGCGCAAGTGGTTCTCAGAGAGAAATTTTAACAGCTTAAGATGATCTTGGAGATGGTATTCTATAGGAAGGATAGTCCGAAATTGGATCCTGAAAACTTTGACAGTTGGAAGA
This sequence comes from Chamaecyparis obtusa, assembly GCA_027943335.1. NCBI lineage: Eukaryota > Viridiplantae > Streptophyta > Pinopsida > Cupressales > Cupressaceae > Chamaecyparis > Chamaecyparis obtusa. The sequence continues at coordinate 1,102,217 of BSBK01000135.1, read as the reverse complement.
AAAAGATGCGAACTCACCTCTTTTGTTTGGGGATTGACTATTGGTTGATTACAAGGAACAAGATAGCTATAAAGATTGAAGATGAATTTGCAACTACTACTAAGGATGAAAATAAGATATTTTCACTGAACATGATCTCAAGAGAAGCACTAATCAACACACTCTCTGAAGGAGAGTTTATTGAAGTTAAAGAATTGGATTCAACATTCCAAATTTGGGAAAGATTAGAGGCACTATATGAAGGAGACAAGTATACCAAACAAGCAAAGTTACAAAACTGGAAGACAAAGATGGAGAAGCTGCATATGAATGAGGATAAAAGCATTAGGGCATATGTTCAAAGGGTTAAAGAAGTTGTCATTGGAATCATAAATTATGGAGGCACTTATGATGAAGAAGAAGTTATTGTGAAGATCCTTAGATCACTAATACCTGCTTACAAGTTTAAGGCTATGTCTATTCAAGAAACTATACCCCCGACTCTTAACTTTAGTGGAGAGATGTTGATTGCAAAGCTAACTACTTTTGAAGCTGCAGAATTAGGAGAAGTTGTACCTAAAGTTGAATCTACATTTAAGGCATCCGCACACAAGAAATTTTATGCACTTCTGAGCACTAGCAAAGAAGAGCTTGGTGAGTATGTTGAGGAATGGGAACAGATAATGACAAAAGAAAGAAAGATGGATGAACTTGTTGCACTGATTGCTAGAAGAGAAAAAAGAGGTAAGGGCAATTTTGAAGGCAAGTTACCCTTGAAATGTTTTTCATGCAATAAGGTAGGTCATTTTGCATCTAGATGTCCTACAAGAGTTTCTAAGTACAAACCTAATTATGAAAAGATTAAAAGGGATAGAGAATGTTATTATGCTAGTGAAGGAATCTCTGATGATGATGATTTAGATAGTGAAGAGATCAGATTTGTTGCTATTAGAGATGAACTAGTACATGAAGAAAAAGCTTTAGTATCTCATGTTGACAAGAAAACTTTATGGATAATTGACAATGGTTGTTCTCATCATATGACTGGTGATAAGAACAATTTTGTTAGTTAGTAAGGCATGATGGAGGTGTTGTGAGGTTTGGGGATAATCTCCCTAAATCTATCATAGGACTAGGATCCATTACTCTAGATGAAAAGACTAATATAGACAATGTACAGCTTGTTGAAGGATTGAAACATAATTTGTTGAGTGTTGGATAGTTAATGGATAAAGAGTTTCAGTTAAGTTTTGTTAATGGTAAATGTTTTATCAGAAGTAGGGAAGGAAAGTTGATTGCAACCGATACAAAATCTAGAGGTAATGTATTTGAATTAAGCACATCTGGAGCCTCTTGTTTTGTTGAGAAGGTAGATGATAGTTGGTTATGGCATAGGAGATTTTGTCATGTTAATTTTGATAACATTGTGAAGGAAAGTATGGCTAATGCAGTAAGAGATCTGTCGAAGATTGTGAAACCATCTAATACTGTATGCAGAGAATATGTTATGGGAAAATAGACTAGAAGCAGTTACAAAAGCAAAGCATATACATCAAAAGGAAAGTTGGATCTGGTACATACAGATCTATGTGGACCTACAAGAACAAAATCATACTATGGTGAAAGGTATTTTATACTTTTTGTTGATGACTTTTCTAGAATGATGTGGGTCACTTACTTGAAGGAAAAATCAGAAGCATTTGATAAATTCAAGTTATTCAAAGCAAAAGTAGAAAATGAATCAGGTTTAAAGATTAAGTGTCTAAGATTGAACAGAGGTGGAGAATTTACTTCATATTTATTCAATTCATACTAGGAAGAGCATGGGATAAAGAGACAAACATCTGCTCCTAGGACTCCACAACATAATGGGATAGCAGAGCGAAGGAACATGACTATACTTGATGCTGCTAGGACAATGTTGATTGAAGGAAATGTATCTCACGTACATTAGAGAGAGGCTATTGGAACAATAGTGTATACATTGAACATAATTCAAATCATAGAAGGTACAAGTAAGACTCGCTATGAATTATGGTTTGATCATACTCCTACTGTAAAATATTTTAGAATATTTGGTAGTAAGTGTTATATCAAGAGAGATGATGAGATAGGGAAGTTTGATGCTAGGAGTGATGAAGGAATTTTCCTTGATTACTTTGTTAAAAGCAAGGCTTACAAATGTTTCAATTTGAGATTGAGGAAGATGATTGAAAGTAATAATGTAAAAATAGATGAGAAGTTTCAGATACAAGAAAGAATGTATGACAATAATCAGATTTCAGAGATAAAAGAAATTACTACTGTTGTAGAAGGAGAAGAACTTGTTGAGGTAGAAAGTGAAAAAGAGGCTTGTGATGCTAGCACAAGTAAGGCTACTAAGATCCTAAAATACTGAGGTATATAAAGAATAACCATCCTAAAAATCAAATTATTGGCAATACCAGTCAGAGAGTGCTAACTAGATCAAAGGTTAGAGAAGAAATTTGTTTGATTTCTCAAGTTGAACCAAAAAGTACAGATGAAGCATTTAGAGATGAATCTTGGATAAATGCTATGAAAGAAGAGTTAGATCAGATAAAGAAGAATAACACGTGGGAACTAGTTCCTAGACCTAAAAATAAAAATGTAATAGGAACAAAATGGGTTTTTAGAAACAAGATGGATGAAGAAGGAACTGGTGTAAGGAACAAAGCAAGACTAGCGTGTAAGGGATACTCATAGCAAGAAGGCATAGAATTTGAAGAAATATTTGTTCATGTTGCTAGAATAGAGGCAGTAAGATTAATCTTGGCTTATGTTGCACATAAAAACTTCAAGGTGTATCAGATGGATGTGAAATCTACATTTCTGAATGGAGATCTTGAAGAAGAAGTTTATATAGAACAACCAGATGGATTTCCTCTATGCGAAGATAAAGACATGGTGTAAAAATTAAAGAAAGCTCTATATGGGCTGAAGCAAGCTCATAGGGCTTGGTATGCAAGGTTAGACAATTATCTACTTCAGCTTGGATTCAGAAAAGGTAACGCAGATAGTAATTTGTATTTAAGAACTAGTGAAGATGGAATCCTAATAATAGAAGTCTTTGTGGATGATATTATCTTTGGAGGTAATGATGATCTATGTAAGGAATTTGCTAAAGAAATGGAAAGTGAATTTGAGATGTCCATGATAAGTGAAATGAAATTCTTTCTTGGATTACAAATAACTCAGAATGAGAATGGTATTTTTATTTCTCGGATCAAGTATCTCAAAGAATTACTTAATAAATTTAGAATGGAAGATTGTAAATGAGTAGGAACACCTATGGTGACTGGTAACAAGCTAACAATTGATGATGAATCAAAGTGTGTTTTTCAGACCTTGTATAGATCAATGGTTGGACGACTACAATATCTGACCCACACCAGACCAAATATTACTAATGTTGTTAGAATTGTGGCTAGATATCAGGCATAACGTAAAGAAACACATCTAGCTACTGTGAAAATGATACCAAGGTATCTAAGAGGAACCATAGACTATGGCTTATGGTATGACATAAATGATAGCTTTGAACTTCATGCTTATACTAATGCTAATTGGGAAGGGAATATTGATGACATAAAAAGTACTAGTGGTGGTGCATTTTTCCTTGGGAAAAAGTTGGTTTCTTGGCTAAGTAAGAAACAAGATTGTATAGCACAATCTACTACTCAATCAGAGTATGTTGTTGCTGCTATAAACTGCACTCAGATTGTTTGGATGAAACAAATGTTGATAGACATTGGAATAACTTTTGATGAGCCTATGGTTATCCATTGTGATAATACCAGTACAGTGAATATGTCAAAGAATTCAATGATGCACTCCAAAACTAAACATATTGCTATCAAGTATCACTTCTTGAGAGACAAGGTGGCAGAAAAGGAAATCAAATTAAAATATATTAGTACAAAAGAGCAGATTGTAGACATCTTCACAAAGCCACTGCCAAAAGATACCTTTGAATATCTTAGAGATATGTTGGGGGTTCGGGCCCCTCATAGTCAGAATTAAATGATGCAGAGATGCATCAGTCCAGGGGTTTTCAAAGTCTTATCATAATCTGGACTGGATGTAGGGATCTACTCCTCAGGGGGAGTGATCATGGAAGAAAGATGTTGAAAAGTAGTTGATGACTCATGGCACCCTTTTCCATTGTTGTTAAAGCGGGAGTGTTGCTATAAGAAAATCTCTAATGTATGGGGAGATTGTTTAGTTGCAAGACTTTGGATTGATATAACTTTGGGATAAGATTTTCCCATATGTTGACATCAATGCCAAAGAGGGAGATTTTTGGATATTTCTAATGCATGGGGAGGTGATTGAGACATTTAATATGTTTAATCACTATGTTACTAAATGGGCACTCATATTGTTGTCATTTGTGTTTTGTCACTGATGTCAATAGATGTTTCTATGAAGGAATCAGACTAGTTATCACAGTGTACAAACATTGTACGAATGTTTCAGATGCTACGAAGATAGATGAGAGTTCAGGAGGATGTTTTGATCTTATATCTAAGATCACATCATTTATTGCTTCATATTGGATGAGTTATAGATGTTTTGGTGAAGACTAATCACTGACTGTGATAGTGAGAAATGACAGAGTTAGTCTTTGTGTTTTGTGTATAGCTTACAAGAGATATGGAATCAGTGCATGTGAACTTTAGAGATGAAAGATAGAGTATTGAATAGTGTTCTATGAACTATGCAAGGTACGGGATGCAGGATGACGTCAGTTGTGGTGTGTACTCTAGAAACTGATCTATTTGGAAATCGACTACAGAGATGTAGATTGTATAACAGATGGTGAACTTGAATTAAGGATGTCGATCCTTAATTGTTGTAATATAATCATTGTAGACTTGTTCTAGATATCGTGTGTATCTTAGCAAGGGTTTATGTAATTTTTTATAATTAGGAAAGCCTTATGGCCCGACCTGTTTATAAGAATTGTAATAAGGTTAAATGAAAGGTCTTTTATTTGGAAAAGATATTGATGAGAAGAAGATGATATAGAGAGGTTGTGAAAGCTATGAGCTTGTGTCTATTGTATGTAGAGCAGAGGTTTATTGGTGAACTTCATTGGAACTGATCAAGCAAAGACAGTTGCTGTCGAACAGTTCAAAAGATTATGTATTTCTTCATATACACTTGTGTTGCGAACAATGAGTTCTAAAGGTGGATTTAACCTTCTTTGGGCAGTGAGCCTTGGGAAGTGAGCCCTCCCTTTTGTTCTTGAATCCTAACAGGGTCTGTCCTCTAACAAGGACTATGTACTGTAATGTTTCAATAAGCTCCTAATAGGGCTATATCTTATAACAAGGATAACTATACTCTGAGTACATCATTTGTGGGTGCTAATTCCCACTGGGGTTTTTACCTTTAACAGGGTTTCCCCGAGACCAAAATATTATGTTATTGTGTTGGCATTCATTGTGTTCATTGGATCTAATATTGTGTTGCTTAAAGTTTAAAGTTTAATAATTTATTATACAACTGATTCACCCCCTCTCTCAGTTGTATTATGGATTGTTATTCCTAACAATTATAAGCTATGAAATGATACAAACTATAAACTAAGAAAGCCATTACTTCTTCACACTTATGCTATGAAAATAAAATATTCTCTAATTAGATAAGAAATCAAATGTGCAACATATAGATGTAAAATGTAATTAACTCCCTTTTGAGGTTTGGAAATCCTTCTTTTATATAACTCCATCGAATTTGAATGGTTGAGATGCATCCTAGGAAGAGTGGTTGAGATGCCTCTAGGCTTGATCCATGCAAGTAATCAATGTGACTATCTTCTCATTGGTTGGATTTGTATTTGTTGTCCCTTGAGAGGTGACATTTGTTTTGAGCCTTTTTATTAATTTTATTTAATTAATTACTCTAGCCATGTATTTAATGAGAATGATTTAATTAATCAGGCTTAGAGATAATTAATTAAATTTTGATCGATTATTGATGATTAATGCTTGATTTGTGAAGTTTATTGATTTTATAGAATTTGTTGAATTATGTTAATAATCAAGGATTAAATTAACACAATTAGGATATTATTCCAAATTAGGGAAAATAGGGCCTTAGGTTCTATTAACCCGATTTTAGGTGATTACAAGAACCTACAAAATAGAAGTTCAAGGACAATATGAAACCAAAATAATCACCAAAATTCCAAAAATATCAAGATTTAAGACCCCAAAAATGCTCTCTATTTTTTATACGAGCAAACAAAGAGTTGACTCTAGTGTGCAAACTCGTATGACTCACTACACTTAATAGCACAAGTAAACATGAAATGCAATTTTTGATATGAGAATATGGAGGAAATAGTACAAGTATTCTCATAGTATAGTATGAGTAAACTCAAAGAATAGTACGAGCAAAGGTAGAAATAGTGACAGACAGAATGTAGATAGAAAGAAGATAGAGAGGGTTGGAGCCAATACGAGTATACTCAGCTAGCAGTACAAGTATACTCATAGTGTAGTATGAGTAAACATGATAGAATATTGTTTACTGATACGAGGATTCTCACTATCTAGTTCAAGGCTATCGAGGTTTCAGAAAGCAAATCAAAAATTTGCAAATAGAGGTCAATTTTGTGAAGTGGGTGTCCCACTGGACGTGCCTAGAATGTGAGTGCGAAGAACCTAACCTGTCGAGAGAATGTGTAGACAATCAAGTGTTTGTTTAAACAAGCATGCAAAACATAATAAAGATCCAAGCACACCACCTCTAATTAAACCAAAATGAGAGCACCCAAGTCCCATTTGATTTGTTCATTTTGGAGAATGTGGATGTGCTCTCCAAACACAATGAGAAGATCCCCAATGCAAGCTTGGAATGATTTAAAGACTAAATGCAAGCCAAAGGAAATCCCAAATGGTGCAAAACTATTATGAAGAACTAGTTTGCAACAAGGGTTTCGAAATGAACATGATGAAGATGAGGATTAACAACTACAAAATGACATGCAAGATTGAGATTCATTTACCATTAAGCATGATATGTGATTTAGATCAAAAGGAAACTATAATTCTATGTAAGCTAAGATTCATTCACTATTAACATTATGCTATGTGATCTAGATCAAAAGCAAGAACAAGAAACTACCATCCTAAAATGCTATGAAATTCTAGAGCTAAACTAACATGATAACAATGCATAAAAATGAATTGATATTTTGCTCTTGGAAGGGCCTCTATCTATAGATTTTTGGAGGGAGGAAGAGGCCTTGGATGAGGTGACACCTATGTGGCATCCACATAGGAGCCACATAGGCTAGAGATGATGGAGACAAGATGGACATTTAAGGTTTGAAGGGCTCAAGGTTTCTCACACATGTGTAAGCCACTTTTGGGAAGAGTGTGGGGGACAAATTTGTAAGAAATAACTGGAGCATTTAAGGAAGTTTGGTGGCTTCCTTGGGAAGAGTTTCTCACACCTATGTGAGTAACTCATTAGCACTAGTGAGGTTAGGAAACACTTTTTAAGTGAGGTTAAGGGAGTGATTAGGTGGGAGGATAGGTTAATCAAGTGAGGTGATGGGTGTAGGCTAGGATTTAGGTAGGGATTCAGATTAATTTAAACTAGGTTTAGATTGATCCAAGCTTAGAATAATATTAGGATGTGGAGGGATTTAAATAAATAGTAATTTATTCAAAAGGGGATTTATGGGGGGAGATGTATTAAAATGAGTTTAATACATTAGAGAGGGGAGTATTTAAATTATATTTAAATACTTTAGGTAATGAACCCAACTTAATTAAATAATTATAATTAAATGGGTAAAGGAATATGACAATAATGGTTAATTAATTAATATTAATTATGATATTACAAAGATTATTAATTAAATAAATTATAACTAATAGGAATGATTTTTAGATGTTTAAAAGTGTCATGGTAGCAAAAATAGTCCTTCCAAGTTGTGAAAACTTAGAAATAGGCACTACTTGAGACCCATGCACTTATATCTATTAGCTTGTCGCTTTACGCTCTAAACCCTTTCGACTTCCATCTTCCATCTCCTTGGTCTGGAATTGGTCTTTGTATAGGGCTAGGGGGCATGAACTGTATCCTCCTTTGATGTGTGATGGTAATTCTTAGTGACTCACCCCCAAACACTATTTATCAACACTACCTTTGATATCAAGTGTATCTTAACACTTATTAGATAAGCTACCTTGAGTCGATCCTTTGTCTATAGTCTAGGATTGTATGATATTTATCACCTACAGGCATGAGTCCTAGCGAGTCAGTGATTATCTTTTTCATTTCTCACATTGCGCTTAAACTAAAATGACTGAGCTATGTTTAATGACATTTTCTTTGAATGTTATCTGTTATTGATGATTTTCACTAAGTGTTCCCTCCTTAGTCTCTCTAGAATGTCAGGACTAGAGGACTAGGGGCACGGGGCATGTTTTCTTTGATTTCTACATGTGGGTATCACTTTGATGATCCTAGGTGTCTCTTGCTTTGATCCCTTGGACATTGGGGAGATTTAGAGCTATATCCTTGACCGTTACATTGTGTTTGCTTACAAAAGACCGCACTCATGGTTATCTTGGTGCTTATGCCTCGATGGTGGTATAATCTTGCAACATTAACTTAGAAACCATGTTCAGGTCATCTCGACCCTTATGCCTTGATGATTACATGTATTTCCTAAACTATATTTGATATAGATCATATTCATATCTTCATAGTTGTGCTTGCACTAGTGATGGTTGTATGATCTTGCAATGTACATTAATAGGGCTCGATGATAAAAATAAGGACCTATTGACTCTTGCAAGTCATGATTTGCATCTTCATAGTAGTTTTCATTTTAGGGTTCATTCTAATTTCCATTCGAGTTAGGAGAGGGTTTCCTTCGTCATTTCATATGGATAGTCAACTACGCCCACCTGTGGGTTGAGGGGCATTTCATCTAATTTGATTGGGCGACCCATCCTTTGACATTTATCACATTTCCTTGTATAGCTGGTTGCATCCTTGTGAAGTGTTGGCCAGTAGTAGCTTGTTATTAAGATCTTCAGAGCTGTTCTCTTTGCTACAAAATGACTTCCACATGGCTCATCATGACAAGCATGGAGTATATCATATATTTCATCTTCTCTCACACACTTTCTCATAATTTGGTCTAGACCAATATAAAATAAATTGTTATCAATCCACGAGAATTGGAAACTTTTCTTTGCAAACATTCTTTTATCCTTTGGAGAGAAATGTGGGGGCATTTTGTTGGCTATGTCAGCATACCATGGATTCTTGACTGCAATATGGAATAGGTGTTCATCAGGGAATGTATCTTCAACTTGAGTAGTGTCTGCATCAGCATTTTGAAGTTTGGACAAATAATCAACCACTACATTTTCCTTCCCTGGCTTATCAATAATTATTATATCAAATTCCTGCAATAAAAGAAGCCATCTTGCTAACCTACCTGTGATAGCAGGTTTGTTCATTAGATATTTAATTTCTCAGTGATCAGTGTGAACAAAGATGGGATAGCCTATTACATAATGGCAAAATTTGTTCAATGCATAAACTACAGGTAGTAGTTCCTTTTCAGTAACTATGTAGTTTAATTCAAGTCCATGGAGGCTCTTACTGATATAGTAAATTGCATTCTCAAGGTTACTTAGCTTTTGTCCTAGCACATCACCTATGGCATAATCTAATGCATCTGTATGGATGTGAGATGGGATAGACCAATCAGGTCCTTTGAGGACTAGTGCAGTTGTTAGGAGTGACTTGAGCTATAAGAAGGACTCATCACAAGCTTGTGTCCATATAAACTCAGCCTCTTTGGTAAGCAATGTGTATAGAGGACAAGCTATTTGACTGAAATTTTAAATAAAGCACCTATAGTAGCCAACATGTCCTAAGAAAGATCTTACATCTTTTTGTTTAGTAGGTGTGGGTAACATGAGTATTACCTCAATTTTGGCTAGGTCTACTTGGATTCCTACTGCTGAAATAAAATGTCCAAGTACAACTCCTTCTTGCATTAGTCTAAAGCACTTCTCACTATTGAGGGAAAGATTTTGTTCCTTACATCTGATTAGCACTTTTTCAAGATTCTGTAGAGCTTCTTCAAATGTCACCCCCAGTGTTGTAAAATCATCCATGCATATCTCCATGCAATCATGTGAAATGTCAGCAAAAATACTAATTACAACTCTCTGCAATGTTGCTCGAGCATTACACAACCCAAATGGTAGGACATAATATGCATATGTCCCCCATGGACATGTGAATCTAGTCTTTTCTTGGTCCTCTAGAGCAATACTAATTTTATTGTATCCACTATATCCATCAAGAAAGGAAAAATACTTTTTACCAGCTAAAGTATCAAGTACTTGATCAATGAATGGTAATGGGAAATTATCTTTTTTAGTAGCTTTGTTTAAATCTTTGTAATCTACATAGATTCTCCATTTTCCCCCCTTTTTAGGCACTATAACCAAAGGTGACACCCATTTACTATCAGCTATAAGATATATAAAGCCAACATCTAGCAACTTTTGTAATTTTGTTTTGACTATCTCTCTTAATGCTGGGTTAATCCTCCTCTGAGGCTGGCAGAGTGGTAGACTTCCTTCATTGATATATATCCCATGACTATAGAGTGTGGGGCTTAGTCCCTTCATATCCCCATAATCCCATGCAAAGGATTTTTCATGTGTTTGTAGAAGCTTAGTTAATTTCTCCATCTGTTGTGAAGGAAGCTTATTATTTACATGGAGATTGTGACCCTTGGAAAGATCAACAGTATTTGTAAGGTCAAGCATGGATACCTCAAAGATAGGACTTGTATCTACTTCACAAGGTAGTAGCTAATGGATAATATTGGGTTTTGAAGGAAAAAGACAGTGCTCAAGATGGTCCTCATATGTAGTTAACTCCAACACAGAACTCTCAGATATATCTTTGATCACAACATAATCATTATTAAGAATGCTTTGAATTACTTCATCTTCCTCCTGCAACTTTAGAAAGGATTGCATATGTAACATCATGAGATGAACCATAGAGTTCAACTCTTCTTCCCCATCTCCTAAATCTAGCCATACAAGTGTGCTTAAATCTGGCTAGGGTTGAGCTGGAGGGTACAATGCTAGCTTCTTAGTTGTTTTCCCATCTGATATTGTCATGTTCCTTGATCTACAACTAATGTTTGCATTAAGAGTTGCTAACCATGGATGTCCTAGAATAACAGGGTAACTAGCAAGATTGACCTTTGGTGATAGAATCATGAAATCAATAGGGTATTCACATGAATCTAGGGCAACTATTATGTCTTTTATCATTCGATCAGGGGTGATAGTAGAGCTATCTGCTAATTACAATATTTTTGGGGTAGCTCGTAACCCTTCTATGCTTAGTTTATTCATGGTATCCTTAGTCATTACATTAATGGTAGCACCTAAGTCTATTAATGCATTTTTGAAAGACTGACCATTAATGATGATGTTAACAACTGGACTCCCTGGATCTGAATATTTTGGAACTACCAGTTTTCCCAACATAATATCAACTAATTGTCCTATAGCATGAACTGTTATAGGATCCTTTTTTTTTCGTCTAAGATTTTTGAGACAAGCTTCCTTGATTGCTTTTCCATATATAGGAACATCCTTGATGGCTTGAAATAGGGGAATCTAGACATGCATGTTCTTTATTTGGTCAAGGATATCAAACAATTGATCCTCTTTTGGTGTAGGTTTGTCTAGTTTGAGCCTCTGAGGAAAAGGAGGTTTTACTGATGTTTGATCATTAGTTGAATTAAAAACATTAGCTGGGTCAACAGTACTTGGCAAAGCATTCTTTGGGAGTGGTACTGATGTTGCAAGAAGGTTTGGCACTTCAATGATAAGAGGTGGTTCAGGTGTAGGGAAGGTAGTACCCAATCTTAGGTGTATATCGGCTATGTTTAGAGCATAAGTAGGGTATTGCTGAGCATCAGTAGCATACATTTGTTGTTGTTGACTATTGGGATTTGGTTGTGGTTAAGCAAGTAACTGTGTCTACTTTTGAGGACCTGTATTTGCAGGTGGTGGCATAATTGCAAGTGTGTTTATTGGAGGTGGAAAAGGTGGATATCCAGGATTTTGATTAAGCCATGGTTGAGGTCCTCTCCACTAATTAGTAGGCTGCCAATTTCCTTATGTTTTTTGCCATTGGTTTGGAAGTTGTGGCCATTGGGGTTGTTGTGGATTAAACCATTGATTCTGTTGATTACTAGGCCACACATTATTCCAGGTAGGTTGAGTATATTGTGGAGGGCTTTGGACATTCTGGTTTTTCCACTAACTATTATAAGGATTTGAAAATTTTAATGGGTCTTGAGGCATACCTTGTCTTGTGGCCCATGGATGATGTTGAGCAACAAAGAACACTTGCTCATCCTCTCCTATCATTAAGTACTCAGTTGGAAGATGTTGATTCTCCAGGTTCACCACTAGCTTGCAATGACAATCCTTCTTTTGCTTGCGATAATAGGGATAGTATTTAGCTAGCTGTGCCTCCACATCTACATGCTTCTTCTTGGCATTCATCATGTCCAGATGTGTAGCAACATCATTAATGATGTCTTTCTTGAAGTCTGATAGCAGGTTTGAGATTTCTATCTTGGCAATGCCGAAGCCACTTCCTTTTGCCACTATTGGTTAGAATCCTCTTTCTTTCTTTACTACTACTCTGGAATAGTTCAAACAAATCTTCTTGAGTTCATCCCAGGAAGACTGAGATATATCCCCTCCATCCATGAGGTCCAATGCTTCCAGGCAGTTATCATTCACTCCTCTTAGAAAAATTAGCTTTTGTGAATCCTCCTGCAGTGCATGTTGAGGATGCTTCTGCAAATTGTATAAGAAACATGATATGTAGTCCTCCAGTGTCTCATCTTCCTTCTGTGACATTCAAAAGATGTCATCTCCTTTTGAATCACCACCTTTGCAATATTCCTTATACTTCCTTAGAAATAAATCTCTCATTTCGTTCCAATCAGTTACTGCATTTTCTCCTATGCCCATGAACCGTATGAGAGTTGACTCCTTTAGTGTTGCTAGAAATAGCTTAAGCTTATGACTATCAATGCTATAGTCAAAACTTCAACACAAAATGTCAAACTCGAACAAAAAGGTGTCAGGATCCTCTGTAATAAGGCCATAGAATTTTGGTAGGGCTGATCAGGTATGTTCTTGAGATTAGGGTTGTTGATAAGACTTGGAATAGGAAATGGAAAGGTAGGAGCTTCCATTACTGGAGGTGCTGGATAATGAAACTATGGCTGTAAAGTATTACTAACCAAAAGGTTTTGGTCAATAGGTGGTTCTAGATTGGAATTATTGAGGAAATTGGCTAATATCTCTACAAAAGGGCAAAGGTCAAATGGATCATGAGGATATTCTTCTATTGAAGATGATGCAACAAACTCAAGACTTGCGTCAAGAAATGGTAACTCAAGTTCTTCAAACTCTTCTTTCAATTTAACAAGTTCTTTTGGTAGAAATATGCAAGGAACATCTCACCTTCTTCGATGCATGCAAGTGAGTTGATGAACTTGTGAAGCAAGCTCACAACCACTCTCTATTGACTAAAAAAAGAAACTAATTTGAAAAATAAATGACTCATTAAGGTTCCTAGTTTGATACCATCCCCTGCAACGACGCCAAAAATAAACAGTCTCACAATAGGTAGTGATAATCATGTCATTGTCTCTCTTAGGAATAATGTATTCATACTAAGGATTACTTTTCCCATCATGAAATGCATTTAGATTGTCAACCTAGGGACGTAGGCTTGAAATGGGACAACATGGTTTATGCACTAAGTTCCTCAAGGAGTCATATTGCCTATGATGCAGGAAGATAAAGTGCATGAAAGAAACTTATGCTATTGCTGCAAGAAAGTAAACACACTTAACTACTTAATGAAATTACTGTAGAAAGCTTGTAAACTTATCCTAAACCTGTTTAACAACTCAAAGTGTCCACTATGCCTATCTCTACAAGTGCTACAAGAACATTCACAGTAGTAATGTTGCAGGAGTAAAATAGTAACTTCTACTTGAAACCATAAAAAATGCAGGAAGCAAATCTACTCTATCCTAATCTACTCCACCTCCCAAGTGGGCCCCCTTGGTTGGCTTCTGCTAACTATTAACATAGAGGATACTTCAAAATCACTCTTTCATTATATTCTCATAAATTGGTTACATGGTAATGGAACAATACATGAAGAACATAAAAGAGTAACTCCATTACACTTAACACAACATTTTAAACTATTTTCTCATTACTAACTAAACCAATCAAATCCCTTTATATAGAGGGTTGACGCTTATTGAAAGCATGAAAGTAAAGTCTAAATGAATCTTGCCATAGAAAGAGGAAGTATAACAACCACAACATTTTACAATAAGTGCAAATAACGAAATAACAATAGTGAGGAAATATAGCAGAACTATTTCATATATTCTCTAGAATGCAAGCTCCTTCTCAGTAGTGGCATGATCCTAGGAATTGTGTTGGCTCCTTCCATCATGGTTGGATTCCTAATGCTCCTTCTTTAATGTGGTTGCACCACTCTCGAAGTGCTCCTTTTCCTGGCAGGTTAGTAGCATTCGGTATATATACAAGTCAACATTTCAACTCCCACCCAAATATTAGAACACAGATTAAAGTAGCTATATGAAGTATATATATATATAATATTCAGCAAAACATGTCATTCTAACTACCCATGATCTTTGTGGTCCTAGATGTACTTATCAGAAATTCACATAGGTATAGGTCCATAAATGTCTTGGAAATGTCTTATCAGAGCATAAAGAGTGTCAACAAAGTATAAAGATTATAACAAAATAGGGACAATAAATTGTCTCATCAAGTAGTATGGCACTCTCTAACCCTCAAGGACTATAACTATGCATTGTGCATAATAATAGGTTGCTCTAGCCTCTTGTCTCTCTGCATCTTGTTGTGCCTGGTCCCTCTCCTACCGTAACTTGTGGACCTATGTTTTTGCATCCTGTAACTATTGGTCCCTCATGACTATGTTGATCATGGCCTGTTGTAGCTCATACTATAGTGCCTAGATCCTCTATGCATATCCATCATATGCATGTACCCTCTGCTCTTATTTAGCTAGTTGCCTCTCCTTTGATCTAGTGCCCCTATCAACCTATGGCCTCCTCACCAGTCACTCCTCTAGTTCATGCTCCTCCATAGCCACTGCTAAACCTCTCACCCTGGATTAGGTGTATGGTCTTCTTCTAGAAGGGGAATCACCCTCATTCCTACTAGAGGCATCTCCTCCTCTTTATCCTCCATCATTGTCTCCTCCTCTAGCCCCAGGTCCTAGATCTATAGGATAAGTGACCTAGGATATGGATGCTCCCATAGCCATCTCATGTAATCTGAGGTCATCATTGCATCTGTCATTGTAGGGAGTATGTTTAACGTAAGAATTTGCAAATAGCAAATATTGAACCAAGGATCTAGAGGTTGAAGAAAAGCACAAGAGAGAAAATATGAATGCAAGGATGGATTGAATAGATCCAATGAATTGCTCAATGATTGAATTAATGAATGAATTACATCAATGTTATGCAATGATTACATAATAGGCCTCCTTATATAGGAAAGGCGATATGAGAGAATGATAAGGAGTTGATAAGCTATCACCTATGCTAGGTGTAATCACATGTCCACCAAATGTGGATCATCCTCCAATATGAAATAAAGTATTTGCATTGGATTAGGATGATAATGTGATAAGAGCATGAAAGGTGGATCTCACACACAATGAGGTATGTGAAGACAACTATCACACCAAAAGTGGAATTTCTCCTACACCATGTGCTTAATAGATGTGCACACTCTTAGGTGTCTCAATCACAAATTACTATGCAATGCATTAACCTAAGTAATATTAAGTTAAGTGTAATTAGGAATATTTAATTACACCAACACCCCCCCTTACGCAACTTAGGGGAATGCACTTAAACTCACAATGCAAGATGGGTCCCGGCTACTAGGCCATGTTAGGTACCCATGTACAAAATGCAATACATGAAATGCAATAACTCTCATAAAGTGGAGAAAGAGGGAAAACCTCATGGGAAAAACCCTCCCCCAAAAAGAGAGAAGAAAACAAGATGCATGGATGGATGGAGTGCTCAAGGCCCCCCCAAGAACTACATACATCATGTATATACAAAGAATTATCCCCCCATAAGAAGGATAGTTGGAGACATGATATCCCCCCCATAATGTAGAAGCTCCCATGTTGATGAAGAGTACTTGCAAACAATAGTTTAACCAATGCTTACAAGAAACATGTCTTCCCTTGGGAAGAAATAGATACATCAAATGACGAAGAAGCCAATCCTTGTGCAAATGGAAGGAGGAAGAAGATGTAGGTCTCCATGAATGAATCTCTAAAGATTGATTAGGAATCTCCAAGCTCAAAGAATCTATCACTTCATGTGACAAATCAAGTGAAGAAGGAGAAGAATCAAGTACACCAATCTCCAAAGAAGGTGAAGAAGTATCCCCATCTATGATGAAACTGTCATCAAGGGAAAGAGAAACTCCCTCATGTATGTCTTCCAAATCTGCATCATGAGAATCAACAAGTGCTGAAGATGCATCCAAGTAGTCATCACATTCTGCAAGATCTGAAACAATATGAACATCCTGCTGAATAGTAGAGCCCATGTCTGAAGAAGCAGGAAGTGGAGGAGTAGGAAGATCAACACTTGTCTCACAACAAAATGATTAAAGTGCCCAAAATTCTCCTCATAATTATCCCTTGGCAAAGGGATGGGTACATCATGAATATCATCATCATTATCAACAAAATTATAAAAAGAATACAAGCGGGATGTATGATCAACAACTCCCATAGCTATGACATCTCTAGTCTCCATGTCCCTAATGTAGACATAATCAGGAGTGAACTCAACAATTTTACCTTGTGCCCCATGTGTAATTTGGTAAATAGAAAGAAGATTAGTGGTCAAGGATGGTACACAAAGAACATCATTAAATGTCCCCTCTCCCATAGGAATAGAACCTTTCCCACAAACTCTCATGAATGTGTTATTACCCATCAAAATATTAGGAGAATTACAAGGCTCAATAGAAGAAAACATATCCATAGAGGATGCCATATGATGTGATGCACCTGAATCAAGAAGCCATTTACCTTGCTCAAGATGTGTGGAAGCCATGAGTGCTTGTCCTTTACCTTTATCTTTGGATGATGATGGAGATGTAGAAGCTGCCAAATGTGTAGAAGAAGGAGTAGACACTGATGAGGGAAACTTAATATTGTGTTTCTAAATAATGTGATTTAGCTCATCAATCTTCTTTTGAAAACACTTATGCTCATCATGTCCTAACTTTTGACAATATGCACATTTATCTCTCTTTCTTCTAGATGATTCCTCTCTTGAAGAGGACTTGGATTCAGTACTTTTTGGTGAAGAAGATTCATTACCTTTGTCATGAAGCTTAGGATCCTTATTGTGTTTCTTTCCTTTGCCATTAGAAGCCTTTGAAGTAGACTCACTTGCAATCAATGCTTGATGTGTGGAAGGCTTCAACTAACCCATGTGTGCCAACTTTGCTTGTTCCCTTGTGAGTTGTGCTACAAATTCATCAAGAGAGGGAAATTTGTATGCACTACCAAGAGCATCCATAGTAGCATAGAATGTAGAAACAAAGATTGAATAATCAGGACCAAGCTTGGAAAGAATAGAAAAGATCAATTGTTCATCCCCTTTAACAATGCCACATGAAGAAAGCTCCAATCTAATAGTATTGAACTTAGAGAAAAAATCTTGAATATTGTCAAAATCACTAGGATTGAGACCTATGAGATCATTCTCTAATCTGAATTTTCTCATTCTATTAGTTTTACTAAAGAGTCCTTCCAATGTGACCCAAGCATCATGAGGATTTGTGCAAGATTCAATATGAAAGAGCATGTCGCGAGAGATGGATGATCTAAGAGAGCCAAGTGCTTTATCCCTTCGATCAAACCATTTTCTCCTTTCTACAACACTTGTTTGAGGTTCTTGATCTTGCCCAAGAGTCATTCTAAGCAATCCAAGACTCAACAAATGATCACTTAAAGAAACTTTCCATTCATGGTAGTTATATGGAGTGAGGATTTTAACCTTTGAATTATCCATATTGCAACCAAATAATGACTGATAACTACTAATAACTCCTTCAAATGACTGATGCAAATCAGAAAACTAAAATCCAAGGATTAACCAAGTGCAAATATAGCCCCAAAATGACCTATTTTTTAAAGTGATATGTCTACACAAAATCACTCAAATCTGATTGTAGATTTGGAAAGTAGACGAAAAATCATGCACTTTCAAAAAAAAATTCACCTCAAAATGTTACCGTATGTGCCCAAATGAAGCCCTGGAAGTTGCAAAAATCAGGAATAGACAGGAACAGTCAACAAGATCTGCAATTTCTGACAAATCTGGCCACCAAAATGCAAAATCAACACCACCACTAGAAATTTCAAAAAATTCTACCTAATTTCAAAAACAATTGCACTTGATTTGGAGCCCGGATGACCAAGTTATGGCCTCTCAAAGTTGGACAGCAAAATAAAAAATGCATATGGTGAAGGTAGAAGAATCTCAAACCTTGATGATGTTAGCAAACCACTATGTTAAATTTGACGGTCATATGACCATCGCAGAAAACCCAATTTGGCCTATTTTGACAGCTAGACAACTGTCAAATTTAGGCTAGGCAAATGATGACATCAACAAAATGTGGACCCCCTCGACTGACGTGGATGATGACAGTTTCTGCCATACTTGTCTATACGGTATGGAGAGGGTGATGTGGCGGTCTACAGTTCTGCCATGTGGATCTGATATGGCCCACTCAGGGCATCCACATGGCGTTCTCCAAGCTACCGCGTGGCAGTCTGTTGGTTGCTTCGTTGGTGGTCTGCAGGCTGCCGTGTGGTGAGCTTCAGTTCAGCCACATGTCGGCAGAGAGGATGAGGCCACTGCGAATGGTGGGGCTGCTTCGGGTGGCGATCCAAGTAGAGGTGATGTGGAGAACCATCGGTGGTAAGGGAGATCGATCGCGGTGGAGCAGCGGAGCGGGGGCGGTGAGATCGGCTACGGTGAAGCGGTGCTCAAAGAAGCTACCACCAAATGGGAGGTGTTGGGCACAGTGGAATCGAGAGGCGTTGGGCGCCGCTATAGAGAAGTGGTGCAGGGGTGTGGGGTTTTTAATTCCACATGCCTCACGCAAAGGGTTTTTCAACCCTTAATAATGCAAAGTCCTCACTATCTAAACAAAGAAGATGGCCCGCGGTGGAGCCCGTGCTTGGGCCTAGCCTTCAGGCTAAGTGCGGTGTGTGTGCCCGCTAGGTATGATGTCACCTTTGCACTTGCAGAGAATATTTTGTGCTATTTCTGCAATATATAAGGCATGTACCAAGCCCGAAAAGCAAATTTTGCTGAAATTTTTTTTTGAAATATGACAGAATATAATTTAATTTTTTTAAAAAAAATCGTACTGGATGTGCAAAAAGGGCCTATGGTCCGATTTGCAAAAAAAATTTGCCTCAAATTTGACTTTTGCCGGATATAGGCGAGTTTATAGTCAATCTTAACTGAAACAGCCTCTCGGACGCAATGGTGAGGTCATATCTGCTCCAAGATGCCTCTATCACATGCTGGTTCTCAGATTTGAGATTTGGACCTTTAAAGCTTGCATCAACATCTCTTCAGATCGGCTGATCAAAAACGCTCCAATGGCTCTGATACCATGTAAGAATTTGCAAATAGAAAATATTGAACCAAGGATCTAGAGGTTGAATAAAAGCACAAGAGAGAAAATATGAATGCAAGGATGGATTGAATAGATCCAATGAATTTCTCAATGATTGAATTAATGAATGAATTACATCAATGTTATGCAATGATTACATAATAGGCCTCCTTATATAGGAAAGCCGATATGAGAGAATGATAAGGAGTTGATAAGCTATCACCTATGCTAGGTGTAATCACATGTCCACCAAATGTGGATCATCCTTCAATATGAAATAAAGTATGTGCATTGGATTAGGATGGTAATGTGATAAGAGCACGAAAGGTGGATCTCACACACAACAAGCTATGTGAAGACAACTATCACACCAAAAGTGGAATTTCTCCTACACCATGTGCTTAATAGATGTGCACACTCCTAGGTGTCTCAATCACAAATTACTATGCAATGCATTAACCTAAGTAAGATTAAGTTAAGTGTAATTAGGAATATTTAATTACACCAACAACTATCCTCCATAGTTGTTGCATATCATGGAGACATATATCATATTTCAGCATAGTACCCCATCTAAGGTCCTCCTCCTTGTACCTAGCATAATCTATCATCTCTAAACTAATGCCATGTACTCTGCCAAAATGGCACCACACTCTATTAATAAAAAAATCTCTCTACTAACCAAAGTGTCTCCCTAATAGTGGCATGTTGTAAAGCATGTATGCTAGCTCATCCCTCACCTCGACCCACTGCTCATAATCAATATAAGGATGCCATATGACTAAATGCAAATCATCTAATCTTCTGCTCTAGTATGGGGTATCCCCCACATGATTATGTTGTACAAAACTTGAATACCTGTAAATATAGGGTTGACCCCTCTATCTAGTCACCCTCAGACAAATCACGAAGATGTTCTCCCAAGCCCACACCTGTGCCAAGATAGTCCATGTGGACCAGCTCTTCCCCTCCCTATAGACTATATTGTGTAACTCATGATACATGTCTTCTAGGAGAGAGGGTCCCCATGCCATACATTGAGGGTGAGGTAGAAGATCTATAACCAATCAACCCCATCCACACTAAAATCCCTTATGGCTCCTATCAGCTCCCAATACATGGCCAATCAATGAATAAATAATATAGGCAATTGGATACTCATCACCACAGGTATCTACCATCTACTCCCACATGATGGTTTGCTCAAGGATGGTAAAATCTCCAAACACGTTATGCATGGTTGGTATCCCATCTTCAAGCGACTGATTAGAATAGACCTGCATCATTCAAGATTAAGTATCAACATCAACATCAGTATTAGAAAAACATAGGTACATATCAACTAGAATATGTAATCATCACAATACTTATAGGCTCTCCCCTGCATGGGATGCACATATTCCAATAGATATCCTCAAGAGTCATCGTGATCTCTCCCATCGGCAAGTCAAAAGTATTATGCTCAAAGTGAAATCTCTCAGCAAGTGCGGTCAATAAGCCATGGTTTGCCCAGATATGGGACATATGCAATAACTCTCCTAGACCTAGTCTCTAGAATACCTCTCTCATCATCAGATGGGCATGGCACTAAGCGTAATCCCATAGGATGAGGTGCTCTAATTGCAAGATCTGGAAATCATCGTTGCATCATAAACACATGCAAAGGAACATCAGAATACATTGGGGATATATCAGAAAGAGACAAAAAAACTCCAAAAATCATCAACAACAGCTAAAAGTGCTACTAGTCAAATCACTAAGAAGTTAAGTGATCAAATTTCATTGGGTGATGTTCAACATGTAGTATTTATTTCATACGACATTTTATAGGATAGTGGTGTGATACTTCTTTTTGGTATGATATTTCATACTATATCATATGTGCTTTGGGTAGTCCTCATACAATATTTGATATAAAAGAAGAATGATACATCACAAGCATGTGAAACATCTTATGATATTTCTTCAACTACCATATGACATTTTGGAGTTTCATACAAATTTTTTGAAAGAAAATGGTAAAAATATGAAAAAAGAACAAAACAAAGGCCAAATCAAGAAAAAAATTCAATCACTTACCACCTAGGGATACTATCAAGGCCGATTATGCAATCGGTTGAGCTTGAATTGGTGTTTCTCAACGAGAACTCGCCTATCTTCCATTAGAAATCTCTCTCTCGCTCTGAATTCACTAAAATACAAAATGCACAAATGATTTGAAAATGACCTTTTGGGCCCCTTATATAGCATTTTGACATAAAATTTCAAAGTCTTGAGTTTCCACAAAAATTGCACCCTTACCTAATTTCAACGTCCTAGATACATTTTTGAGATCAAAATCAAAATTTGGCTTCATCTTGATTGTCAAAATCATGTTTTAAAATTCTTTTCTCCTAGGCACAGTTGATTGATCCTTTGAGGCTAATCTCTTGAATCTTTTGAGGCAATCAACATTTCCTCTTCTGCATCACCTTTTGTTCTTGCTTTTCTCTAATGCTAAGGCTATAGATTTTTGGTCAACCTCATTCAAATTGGGGCAAATTTTCATAACTTTGTGGTGAAACTTGGTCTTGTGCACTTATCGATCATCTTGAACCTTATCCTATTTTGATTTGATCAAATCTATCCCATTTATGCATCTCCTCTACCTCATTTCAATTATGATCCCGAGGGGGCAGGAATAACCTATCTTTCAAAGATGCAAATTGATTATGCTATCTTACCTATTCACTCTTTGGACATATCTATTCTCATCATATCATATTAGTTTTGATATTGTCTTGTCTTTCAATCTTTGTTTCAATGTTTAGTTTTGCTTCAATTGTGCATTGGAATCTTTCTATCTTTTCTAGTTCTCGTTCGATCAAGTTTGAGATTAGTTATCTCTTTGTGCTTCGTTCGATCAAGTTCAAAGTTAGATCTCTATCAGTTACCTTCACATCATCATTCTTTGACTCAATGTGTTCCTAGATTGTTCACACATTAGTCAAAGAGGGGCAAATGTAATCACCCAAAAATGGTCTAGTAAACTATAAGCCCCCTCTCTAAACATTAAATTTAAATACTAGACTACATCTTGTGCTTAATAAAAATTTCTCATTGATTTAATCTCTTATTTCTTGATCAAATCATCATTTAATCATTTATTCAATGATATCCTAAAGTTTGGCCTTTTTATCCTAAGTCTTATTTAATTAAAAGAACGTGTCCCCTTTTAATTAAATAAAATCCCCTTGATCCTATGTGTGCACATGAAAAAGTAATTTCCTAATTTAGAAAAAGAAAAAGACTTTTTGTCTACACATTAAATGAACACTTTCCAAGATGAGTGGAATCTCCTTTGCCTATTAATATCTTCCACACATTTTTTGCCTCTAAAACATGTCCATTGATTTTGCCTCTTGAGAATCTTGTGCACCAAAGTCAAAATGAGGATTATTCTCCACCCTTCAATTTTGCCTCTTAATCTCTCATCGTCCATTGCTATTTTAAAAGGAGGCTCTCTCCTCACTTTGCATTCTTAAATCTTTGGCATTATTACTCTTTAATTCTTAGATCCATTATTGTTATGCTATCATTCAACTTACTTGCATTCTTGAAGCACTCACTTGCATCTTGCATGCTAGTTTACTTTACTTGCATCATAGATTGACATTTCTATTTTGCATTTAGCTTAGATCACATAGCTTAATTACGAGGTATTGTAATCTTGATAGATTAGCTTTACTTTCCTTGTTCTTGCATTTTCATCATAGCTTAGTTCTTGTATCTCATCTTAGATTACTTTCATTTAAATTATCATTTGAATTTTCCATTCTTTGGTGCACCTTGCAAGGGTATCTCTTTAAGGTTCATTTGAGAGTCACCATTCATACTATCTTAGATTCTTGCACATCATAGATAGGAAGATATAAGCCACTTCTTGAGATTTCCTTCTTCACGAATTCTCTCAAGTGTAATGGTTTATAGAAGTGTGTTACATTTTCATCACACGATATATGAAGAAACAAAAAGAAAGTTAGAGCATAACTCTGTAGTGATAGAAATAGAAAGTGCTCTATCTGACATTGAGTTTGTAGACATCAAGAATATAGATAATGTTAAAGAGATGTGGGACAAGTTGTTAACAATTTATGGAGGTGATGTTCATGTTCAAAAAGAAAAGGTGGATAGTCTTAGAGGTAAATATGATGAGATGAGAATGCATGAAGGTGAAAACATTGCCCAATATAGCTATAGGATAAAGGAAGTTGTAGCTGCAATCAAAGGAGATGGTGGACAACTTGATGAAGATGATGTGGTAAGTAAAATATTGAGAACCCTACTACCATAGTATGCTATTAGAGTCTCTTCTATATAGGAATTGAGATCTATTAGTTCTTCAAATGTAACTCTAGATTCATTGGTTGGCAAGCTTACTTCTTTTGAGTTAAGTAACATTGATAACAATATGCCTAGAGTATAATATACATTCAAAGCTTCCCTAACCATTGGTTCACCAAGGAAAAGAAAATAAATCTCTAACAGTTTTGGAGGAAATCAAGACTTTGATTCTATCTTATCCAAGGAAAGAGATCAAGATGAGTTGGAGGCACTGCTAGCAAGGAGATTACCTAGAGGAAAAGGAATGTACAAAGGTAAACTTCCCTTGAAATTCTTTGCATGTTACAAAATTAGTCATATAGAATCTAGATGTCTTGAAAATGATAGGAAAGATAAGGATAAGCACAAAAGATTCAGGAACTTGAAAGAAAAAAGTACCTAGCAGAAGGAGTGACTGATGAAGAATCAGATGGAAGATATAATGATGAAGAGTATGAAATAGTCTTTTTTTGCAGTCAAAATTAGAACCCTCAACCATTGTAGATGAAGATAATGAAGAAAAAATATTGATTTCAAGCATGAGTTATAATAATGAGCAGATAATAAACAATGGGTGTACACATGACATGAATAGTGACAAAAGAAAATTTATTTCAATGGAATAATGTGATGGAGGGGAAGTCATATTTGGTAATGGCTCTCCATGTGTGGTAAAAGGTAAATGTTCAATAACACTTAATGATAACACTAATTGCGATGATGTTTACTGGGCTGATGGATTAAAGTATAACTTGTTAAGTGTTGCACAATTGAATAACAAAGGTTTCAGATTAGAATTCAATAATGACATATGCAAGATCATAGGAAACTCTGGAGATTTGATTTCTATTGGTGAACAGCCTAGAGGTAACCTATTTTGATTGAACTCTACTAGTAAACACTACTTATTTGCTAAAGTTGAAGATTGTTGGTTGTGGTACTAAAGGTTTTGTCATGTTAACTTTGATAATCTAGTAAAGGTTAGCAAGAAAATATTTGTTAGAGGTATGCCTACTTTAGCTAAGCCTGATAATGCTATGTGTAAAGAGTGTCAGTTGGGAAAGTTGACTAGGTCTATTTTTACTAGTAAACTCTATTCATCACATAATATTTTTGACCTTATGCGCATTGATTTGTGTGAACTAATGAGAACTTTGAGCTACTATGGAGATGAGTACTTTATCTTGTTTATTTGTGATTACTCAAGAATGATGTCTATTATATTTATCAAGGATAAATCAGATGCATTTTACATGTTTAAGGTGTATAAAGAAAGAATTTAAAAAGAAATAGGTAAGGCACTTAAGTATCTCAAATCTGATAGAGGAGGTGAGTTTACCTCAGAAAAGTTCACAACATTCTGTGAAGAACATGGGATCAAGAGACAAATGTCATCACCTAGAACACCCAAAAAAAATGGAATTATTGAAAGAAGAAACAAATCCATAATTGATCGTGCAATAACACTTTTGATACAAAAGGGAGTGGCTCAAATATTCTAGAGAGAAGCGGTAAGTACTATTTTTCATACTTTGAACTGGGTATAACTTAAGAAAGGTACAAATAAAACACCTTATGAGTTATGGTATGGTCATACTCCTAGTGTCAGTCATTTTAAAATCTTTGGAAGTAAGTGTTACATAAACAAGGATGATCAAAATGGTAAATTTGACTCTAAGAGTGATGAAGGAATATTTCTAGTATATTCTACTAGAAGTAAAGCTTATAAATATCTAAATAAGAGTTCTACCAAGATGATTGAAAGTGCAAATGTTAGATTTGATGAATTTTCTGAGAATAATAAAGAAGTTAGAAATAAGGAACCAAAAAATTATGATAGGTTTGTTTATGTTCAAGTAGTAGATCCAAATACAATACCATAGATAAATGAAGCAGTAAATGATCTGCAGCTAGTGAATCAAGATGAAGGTAACCAAATAGAAGAACTAGTACTCCTAAGGTATGTGAAACTTAATCACTCTCAAGATCAGAATATTGGGGATAAAAATGTTGGAGTGATGACAAGGAGTAAGGTCAGTGAAAGTACTTGTTTACTATCTAAATTAGAACCCAAAAATGTTAAAGATGCTTTGGAAGATAATGATTGGGTTAAGGCTATGAAAGAGGAATTAGAGCAGATAGAGAAAAATAATACATGGACTTTGATACCCAGGCCTACTAACAAAAATGTTATAGGTACTAAATGGATTTTCAGGAATAAGCTAAATGAGAAAGGAGAAGTAATTAGAAACAAGGCAAGTCTAGTTTGCAAAAGGTATAAACAAGAAGAAGGACTGGACTATGATGAGACCTTTGCACATGTTTCTAGACTTGAAAGTGTAAGGATACTTTTGGCATATGCTACTTATAAATGTTTTAAATTCTATCAAATGGATGTAAAATATGCTTTTCTGAATGGTATGTTAGTGTACACACTAAATAGTGCACTTCTCTAAGTCATTACTTCCAAGGGAATCCATGAATGGGAAACCTTGAGCAAGCGACCTAGAGCTCCCTAGGCATGGAGTCACAAGGATGTTGATGGTGCTCTTAGCTAGAGCTGTTGAAGCATGCAACCTTGCTAGTAAACCACACAATGGGAGATTCAAAGAGACAAGGACAAGAATGCCAATATCCTCAAGAATTAATGAAAATGCAATGCAATGCAAGCTATGCTAAGAATGAAGATGCAAGCTAAGCTATGAAAGGAGAGTATTACAAACCCTTGCTAATTAAGCTATAAAAGCTAATCTAAAGCATAAAAGAAACTAAGCTAGATGCCATGAAAGCTATGATGTAATAATGAAACTAGAATGTAAGAATGATCTCCAAAAGCTCCAAAGTCTCCAAGAAATCCTGCAGCATAAGATTAACATAAAAAGTTGAGATCTAAAAATGAGAAAAGAGCTCTCATTTTAAAGGAATGGAGCATGGAGATTAAGAGGAAAAATATTTAATCAAGGGTGGAGCTTGAAAGAGGAGCAATCCATGTGCACAAATATCCTCCAATGAGAAAATAAGAGTTGACTTTTGTGTCCATATGAGACAAAAAGTGTTTTTCTTCTTTTTATAAAATAAGAATAATACTTTATTGTGCAACTTAGGATAAGAGGAAAAGTGGGGACTTTTTTATTTAATAAAAGGGGAGGGAATTTCTTTTAATAAATAAAGACTTTAGGATAAAATGGTTAGCCCAAGGCAAATAATCAAAAATGATAAAATAGGATTTGATCAAGGAAATTGATATAGTTGATAAAATGCCAATTTTTTAAAATATTGATTCAGGGATTTGATAAATTGCTGAATGGGGGCCCAAAGTCTAGGCGACCATTTTAGGGTGCATACATTTGCCCCTCTTTCACCAATGTGAGATCGATTTGGGATCACATGTAGTCAAAGAATGGAATTGAAGTGTGAGATCGATTTGGGATCACAAAATAATTCAGACATGTGTTCGACAGATGGGAACATATCAGGACAAGCATAAGCATAAGATGACAAAGATAAGCTGAAAGACAAGACCAACACCTGTATAGCTAGGTGATAATCAAGTCTCAAATAAGAGATAAGAATCTCAAGCAAAGTTGATTGATAAGCTGAATCAAGAATTGAAGCTGATAGGTACTAAAAGATTCAAACTATTAAGATATTAGCCCTTCATTAGCTGATAGGTACTATTTCAAACTTTCACCCTCTTCTGCATAGTTGGCTGACCATTTGAGGCCTGATCCTTCGATCTTTGTTGGGGCACCTTCATTTATTCATCCCCATCTCTTTAAAACTCCTAGTCTTTCATTCATCTTCATTCGATCCTCTCTCTGAGGTTTGACTTCATTTTTATCCTATATCTTTCTTAGTTAAACCTAGTCAAACTGGGGCATATCTTCATTACTTGATGGTTATCCTATCATCTTTCACCTTCGATTGTGATTTCTAGTGACTTGATCAAGTTTATCAATTTGTTATTCTCCTCTACCTGATTTTGATTTCGATTCCGAGGGGGCAATACTTATCAGTTTCAATTCTTGATTTAGCTTATCAATTAGCTTTGCTTGAGATTCTTATCAATTAGCCTTTGAGCCTTTGAAAGTTTGAAATATTCCTACAACAAGATATTAAGTGCCTATGAAATTAAACAACTACTATATGCCACACTCAAAAGAAAATAATTAAACAAGCACTTGATTGGTTTTTATGCTTTGGGTAGCCCTACAAAAAACCGTTAGTAGCCCTTGTGCATTTGAAGCTTTGACATGCATTCTTTTAGGCAAATAATCAAGCAATAGGAGCACCTACAAGCACCACTTGTTAGCCCTACAAGGGTTAACACATCAAAAATCAAATGAAATCATCAAATAGACCCCTGTCCTACAACAACAAATTAGAAATCCGAATCAAAACCAAGCAGATTAGCTAATTAGGTATTGAAAGATTCAAACTATTGGCCTCAAATGATCTTAACCTTGTGGTCATGGGTTCGAGCCCCACAGTGGGCACCAAAAATGTACACACTAAATAGTGCACTTCTCTAAGTCATTACTTCCAAGGGAATCCATGAATGGGAAACCTTGAGAAAGCGACCTAGAGCTCCCTAGGCATGGAGTCACAAGGATGTTGATGGTGCTCTCAACTAGAGCTATTGAAGCATGTAACCTTGCTAGTAAACCACACAATGGAAGATTCAAAGAGACAAGGGAAAGAATGTCAATATCCTCAAGAATCAATGAAAATACAATGCAATGCAAGCTATGCTAAGAATGAAGATGCAAGCTAAGCTATGAAAGGAAAGTATTACAAACCCTTGTTAATTAAGCTATGAAAGCTAATCTAAAGCATAAAGGAAACTAAGCTAGATGCCATGAAAGTTATGATGCAATAATGAAACTAGAATGCAAGAATGATCTCCAAAAGCTCCAAAGTCTCCAAAAAATCCTGCAGCATAAGATTAACATAAAAAGTTGGCATCTAAGAATGAGAAAAGAGCTCCCCTTTTAAAGGAATGGAAAAGGAATGGAGCATGGAGATTAAGAGGCAAAATATTTAATCAAGGGTGGAGTTTGAAAGAGGAGCAATCCATGTGCACAAATATCCTCCAATGAGAAAATAAGAGTTGACTTTTGTGTCCATATGAGACAAAAAATGTTTTTCTTCTTTTTATAAAATAAGAATAATACTTTATTGTGCAACTTAGGATAAGAGGAAAAGTGGGGGCTTTTTATTTAATAAAAGGGGAGGGAATTCCTTTTAATAAATAAAGACTTTAGGATAAAATGGTTAGCCCAAGGCAAATAATCAAAAATGATAAAATAGGATTTGATCAAGGAAATTGATATAATTGATAAAATACTGATTTTTAAAAATATTGATTCAGGGATTCGATAAATTGCTGAATGGGGGCCCAAAGTCTAGGCGACCATTTTATGGTGCATACAGTTAGAAGAAGTATACATTGAACAACTTGAAGGTTTTGCTACTGAAAAATCTAAAGACGTGGTGTGTAAATTGCATAAAGAATTATATGGACTGAAACAAGCTCTAAGAGCATGGTACAAAAGGCTACATACTTACCTTATTCAGATTGGATTTACAAGAACTAGTGATAATAGCAATGTATATCTAAAATCTGATAGTGAAGACATAATTTTGATTGCTGAAATTTTTGTTGATGATATAATATTTGGTGAAAATGAAGCATTGAGTAGGTCATTTGCAGAAGCAATGAGGAAGAAGTTTGAAATGTCAATGATTGGAAAGATAAAATTATTTATAGGTCTTCAAGTTCAACAAATGAAGAAAGGGATATACATTAGTGAATCTAAGTATGTAAAGGAGATTTTGAAATTTTTTGGCCTAGAAGACTCAAAACTTGTGGGAACACCTATGGTTACAGGTTACAAACTATCTAAAGAGGATGAATCCAAAGAGGTAAATGAAACTCTCTACAAATCAATCATCAATAAGTTGCAATATGTAGTTCACAGTAGACCAGATATTACACATGTTGTTGGCATTGTTGCAAGATTTTCTTCAAATCCAAATGACTCACATGTGTTTGGAATGGAGAGAATCTTTAGCTATCTCAAGGGAAATGAGAATTATGGAATATGGTATGGTAAGAATGGAGATTTTTCTTTGAATGTGTTTACCAATGCAGACTGGGTAGGTAATGTTGATGACAAGAAAAGTACAAGTGGTGGAGCATTTTTTCTTGGTGAAAGATTAGTCTTCTAGATGAGTAAAAAGCAAAATTGTATTTCACAATCTATTGTAGAGGCAGAGTATGTTTCTACTGCTATTAATTATTGGCAAGTGATATGGATGAAATAGATTCTTGAGGGAATTCATGAGAAGGTCACAAAATCGATTGTTATCTGTTAGAGCAAAGTATTAATTTTATTAATTAACTTTACTTCCTTCTTAAGATGTCAACTCTTTTGCTTTAGTTGTTTATATTTAAACACACATGCACGAGTTGTTTTAAACTCATGCACTAGTTGTTTTAAATATAAACTTGCATGCATTAGTCTTGTAATAATTTAACTAATTATTTACATGCACTAGGGTTTTCCTTTCAAGGCTTTTGATCTCCTTTATAAGGATGATCCATTGTAAATTTAATTCATTCATTATTTGAGGATATTTTCTTCTTCATATTTTTGAGTCAAACCCTTGCCCTCTTCTTGTCTCTACTTCCTTGTAACAGGTTTTTGTATGCAGGTGATCTTCGGGTTTTGTAAATTTGTATTGCTCAAATCCTACATGGTATCAGAGCCTAATCTGCTATAGCTTGTTCACATTTGAAGGATTCAAAAGAGAGATTTTTTGATTGATTTGAGAGGTTTGGTTATAGTTTTCAAATCTGGTATTCTCTATAGGACATTTTTTAGCACTTTTTAATATTTTTTTTATTGAAATTAGGGGGTCCCTAAATTTTGGTGCACTTTGCGCTCAAACAGACCTCACTGTTGAGCTTGCAGCATCCAAAAACCCCTATTTCGATATAAAACATGTCAAAATCAGACAAAATTGTAGGGAGGCAAAAAAATTTGCCCCAGGGTTGTGCACGCACCCCGAGGCAGGCTTCCGTATGAATTATTCATTACAAAAAATTTAAAAAATTAAAAAAGGGCATGCCACCCGCGCTCAGCCTGGGAATCACCGCCGTTGCACTACTGTTGGCCTCAAACCGACAGCGGTTACGTTTAAACCGCATGCACTCACCGTTGCCACGCTAAACTGTCACGGTCAACGCAAACCGCCAGCAGCCAGAGTCAACCACCATGGTTAGCACAAACTGTTAGCACTTAACCACTGGCACTAGTGACTGTCTGCACGCGACGGAGCCCCCATGTGACCAGGGGCTACCGCCTTGGCCAAACCATTTTGGATTTTTTTTACATTTGGAGCCTTTTTCACTGAAATTGGCTTTTCAAGAGCTCCAGGCATCATTTTTTGACAAATGCGATGTCGTTGGAAAACTGGTTCTAAGCTCGACACTCTCATAGAGGTTAATTTGGTATTTTTTGTCATCTAGATTGCTATTTTTTCTGTCAATGCCAGATTATCCTTTTTGCATTCCGAGGGGCCTAATTTGCTCAAATTAGCTCCATTTTTCGATCTGGAAGAAGCACCGAAAAGCTCTTCTCGAGCACCATCTAGATTTCTACCTATTTTCATCAAAAAAATTTCAAGGTACACAAGATTCAAATCTGAAGCTTTTTTGCTCTTCTCTTGATAACGCGTATCATTCTAGGCTTAGGGGTTCGATATTTGGATTGTGGGGGGGTGATATTTTCTTGTTTCTATTAGTTAAACTAGATATTTATCAAAATAAAACCCCTTCTAAAAAAATATGGCCGAGACCTCTTCTTATCTAGAACTTCTGACCCCACATAATTATCACACATGGAAAACCCTGATGACACAGCTTCTCCATTCAAAAGGGCTCTGGTCTTGTCTAGATGCAGTGCAACCAGTATTACAGAGGCCCTTTGAGATCATGCAACATTGAAACAAGATGGATGAGGCTATGGGGTTGATTGCTTTACAGGTATCAGATAGCTTGTAGTTTCATCTTGACGAGTGTAATACTCCTCTAGAGATGTGGGCTAAATTTGAGCTATTATTTGGTACCATCAATGAGTTCAAAGCACTTTAGATTGAGGCAGAGCTTACCTCTCTTGTACCTGATTATTTTCCTTCTATTGAGGACTTTCTGATGAAGTTCAAACAATAGATATCTTTGTTACACAGATGTGGAAAGCAAAAGATTGATAAAGAGTGCATTTATCTAATTTTGTCTAAGCTTTGGGGAAACTTTCAGATCTTCTCTTCTACCTTTCATTCTACCATGGACACTTTGGGACCTAGATTCACCATGCCCACTTTTGAGGTGATATGTGATCATTTAACTAAAGAGAAAGCCAAGCTTACTTAGTTGGACTCTCTAATAGGATCAAAGAACCAAGCATTGGTTGCCCAGCCATCCAAAGGAAAGAAGAAGCAAAAGCTGAAGCAAATATTAGATTCCTCTTCTCAGCACTCTACTGGCCCACCATCTTCTTTTAAGAAGGAGAAATAGAAGACTGAGAGACCTACATGTTCCTATTGTCAGAAGGGACCTCATGATGAGTCACATTATTTTCAGAAGAGATTTGATGGCTATGAGAAACAGATTGTAGATTTGCAAGCTCTTCTTCATAAGAGCATTGTTTCCTCTCCATCCTCTTCTACCTCACAAGGGTCTGCTTTTCAGTCTTCTTCCATAGCTTTGACATCTGGATAGGATTTTGGATAGGGTCATGCATTACGGGCATCTATTTCATCCCCTTCATAGGTCCCTTGGATATTGGATTCAAGTGCTTCTCACCATATGGCAGCTTCTCAAGGGGTCTTCTCTATTGTTGAGGCTTCTCCCATTCCTCATATTCTCATGGGGAATAACACTGTCCTGATAGTCTGTGGGAAAGGTTCAGTAGGAATTCAGGATGACACATTCAATGATGTATTGTATGTTCCATCTCTGTCTATAAACCTTCTCTCAATTTATCAAATTACTCACAGTGGATCAGGGAAGACAGTTGATTTCATTGTAGATTCAGTCTTCATTCGAGATATTGTGATAGGAGGCATTTTTGCTATAGGGACAGTTGATCTTTCCACCCATCTCTACACCTTCTCACACTTTGGTCCACCATCTCCATTGTTGGAGCACATCTCTCCTCTTTTATGAGAGCATCATGTGGTGTAGTCAGGTCGCTTGAACCTTTGTATTGTTCCTGAGATCACTACTATGACTACCACACCACATCCTATTGAGGTCTTCTCTCTTCAGTAGGATTCTTCTTCAGCATTGCCTAACCCTCTAGCTCCATTCATCGAGCCATTAGGTGCACTTATTAAGGATTCTACAAAGGACATTCATCTCCTCTTTCATGACAGTGTCAGCACACCTGTCACACCACCTACATTGGGGATTCCCTTTCAGGATCCTCATGTTTACTCCTTTGAGCATCAGCTCAGCTTTCCAGTGACACCTCATCTTTCGAGGTTACCTCTTCCATGTCCACTGACTTTCACTCCTTTGCATTGGAGTCATAGTGGTTTGTTCATTGATCCAGGGGTTATTTCATTCTAGGGAGGCTTTGGAGCCTCGATCCTCTCTCACGGGGGGGTTGACATCACACATTGTATTTATGGCTTTGAGAGAGTCTCTTGAAGTCATTTTTTTTCTTTTGCTTACCTTTATATCTCTTTTTGGAGTAGGGTTTTTTCCCACTGGGTTTTCTCTATTTCTCCATTTTACAGAGATTTGGTTGTGCTGGGTACCTCATCAGGCCATGTTGTCAGGACCCATTTTTATGCTTTCAGCATTGTAGTTTCCTTTGCTTTCTTCTTGCATTGTTTTTAGCTACATTGTTACTCATCTTAAGGGGGGGTGTTAGAGTAAAGTATTAATTTTATTAATTAACTTTACTCCCTTCTTAAGATGTCAACTCTTTTGCTTTAGTTGTTTATATTTAAACACACATGCATGAGTTATTTTAAACTCATGCACTAGTTGTTTTAAATATAAACTTGCATGCATTAGTCTTGTAATAATTTAACTAATTATTACATGCATTAGGGTTTTCCTTTCAAGGCTTTTGATCTCCTTTATAAGGATTATCCATTGTACATTTAATTCATTCATTATTTGAGGATATTTTCTTCTTCATATTTTTGAGTCAAACCCTTGCCCTCTTCTTGTCTCTACTTCCTTGTAACAGGTTTTTGTATGTAGGTGATCTTCGGGTTTTGTGGATTTGTATTGCTCAAATCCTACATTATCTATTGTGATAACACTAGTGCAATAAATATTTCCAAGAATCCATTGGTGCACTCAAAGATAAAGTACATTGCAATAAAATATCATTTTCTTTGAGAGAAGGTACAAGACAAAGAGGTAAGGCTTGACTATGTGTCTAGTAAAGAACAAGTTTTTGATATATTCACCAAGCCTTTACCAAAATACACCTTTGAGTATCTTAGAGGTAGATTAGGGGTTATTCCCCTATCTGGAGTTAATTAGATGATGTTGATTGCATCAGTTCATATGTGTTTATTAGAATATCATAAGTATGAATTGATGTAGAGGTAAACTACTCCATAGGGGGGAGAAGTATTAGTATGATATGATGATGAAATGATGAGAACATATCAAGCATAGAACAATTTAGAATAATCAAAGATGACTAAATGATTTGATAACTTTGGCATTGTTATCAAAGGGGGATAAGTATAAAGAAAGGGGGAGAGTATGTAACAAAATATGTTGAGGAGTATAAGTATGAACACAAGATAAGACATATGATCAGAGGCACAAATAGAAGTGGAAACATTTTTAGTCAGAATGTTGCCATCCTAAGAGAGACAAAGTGTTACCAAGAAGAAGTAAAAAGAGATTTTGCTACTTTCAGAGTTAAGAGTGTTGCCATAAATTAAAAAGGGGGAGATTGCTAGCATAACTAATGGAGTGATGCTAAGTGTTGCATTGATGAAGATTGGTATAGATTTAATGACAAGTGAATCAGTTATTTAGTTGTCATTGATGTCAACTGTTTGACTTATTGTTTTCAATATGCTACCAGATATTGAGTGAGTAAATCATGAGTTGCAGTATGAATCTAAAGTTGCCATTCTAATGGAAGATTATGTTATGTGTGGTGATGCTAATTTTTCAACCACAACTTTAGATATGAAGAATTGAGTTAGTTATGATGGAATGGAATTAAACTGGGTAACTACTAAAACAATCAGTGACAAACAATAAGTGATTTGAATGTTGTTTCAAATCAATAAATTTTTGGATGGAGTGGTCATAGAAGATGATAGATAACAATGTCTAAATACTATGTTCAGGATCTTGACTTGTAATGTTAACCGGTGAAAATGATTTACTTGACTGGAAGTGGTATTGACAGAATGAACAGGTAAACAAGACAAATTTCTTGAATAGGTGATGAAGATTTGTGAACCGGTAAAGGAATTCAAAGTGGCAATGAGATTGATGATGTTTGTAGTGAAGAAGTAAGGTGGATTTGTGATTTTTGGAAAGTATTTGACATCACATTTCTCGAGGTATGCCTTTGAGGTGGATTATTCAAGAAGATCCTTTTGGTCAAATAAGCTTTTGAAGATGGCTCAATTTCCTAGGTGAAATCCAAGTAGAAGCCGACATTATCAAATAATTTTTTTTTATGAGTGGTTAGATATATTGTAGCTTACCTAATTTGATCTAGATCATTTATATCTCAGATATAGGGTTTATTTCAAGTCGGTGGAAGAAGTCTATATATTGGAAAGTTGAAAAAGCAGTTAGTTGTTGATTGTGAATTGCAGAAGGGTGCGGTGACAAAGAAAGTAAAGGAATCAAGTGTGATCAAGCCAAGAAATATTATAGTGTGTGGTAAAGAGGTAAAAAGATCAAAATGATTTGATTATGCAAAGGTAGTAAAATTTCATAGATCATCTTATTTTTTTCTTTCTAATCATTATAACAGTGAAATCCATTAATTGCGTAGATGCTAATAGATCTTAATTGTAAATCCTCCAACAAGGTGGCATTCATGTTGAATGTTTTAAGTCCTCTAATAAGGCTTCTTTTAACATGGAAAATATCCTAACTGGTATATAGGCAAATCCCTTAACGAGGTAGCACCTAACAGTGCTTTTGTAAACCCTTAACCGGGAAAGCTCCTGACAAGGTGTATTAAAAAAGAGTATGGATTTTGTGGGTACCAATCCCCACACGTGGTTTTTCCCATTTGGGTTTCAATAATAAAAATACAGTGTCTTCATTGTGTGATTCATTATTTGTGGATGCATGTCTTCAAAGTTTATATCCATGCTAGTTGATGTTGAATGTTTTGGTGCATAAATTTTTTAGAGTTTGAAATCTAATCATTTTTAGATTACTGATTCACCCCTCCCCTCTTAGTAACCAACCCTGTATTAACAATTTAATAGATCAAAATTAAAATCATTTAACATATAATCCTAAATAGAATGATTAGAATCAGAATCTTACATTTAATTCTTTGTGAACTCTCCTTTACATTTACTAGATAATTAACACTTGGAAACTCTCAAAATTTTTGACAGAATATTGGTCCCTTGTTGTTCTTAATAGAGTAAACAATGTGGATAGGAGATTCTATACAAATTTTCAAAATCAAGCAAACAAAATCACTTATTACTATAGAAGATTTAGGTCTTATAATTAATTTTTTGGGTTGGTGTAAGAAGTGACTGTCTCATGTTATCTCATTTTCCCTGTAGACCATTATGTCATGTTCTAATACATCTGTTGAAGCTTTAAATTTGTTTCTCTTGTTCACTCAAACTATTTTTATAGGAAAGTCGATGCTACTTCTACTGGTTGATGTTGTGGCTTTCGACAAAACTCCTTGATTAAATTGAACTGCACCAAATCCTTGTTGTCTTCATAAGAATTTACCTTCTTTCATCTAAGAGATTTTGGGTAGATGCCAGAGGTAAGGTGTGAGGGCATCTAGGCTAGCATTGCATTAACTTCAATTATCTCTTGGCCCATAGGAAAGGACAAAACAATAAGGAAGATACGTGTATTGATGAGAAGTTATTATTGAATTCTTTTTTCTATGGATTCTCTATGATATACACAACTAGTTAACCTATAAAGCAGCTACTAATGTTTATTAAATACGGAGAAGAATTTTTTTTTATATCTGAATGTTTCAAATGAATATCCTCTTTTATGTCACAATTTAATTTGAGCCCTTTTTGTTTTTCCAGACATATAATTTGGTTTGACGCTTAGTGCAAAACTAAATGACTTCATATTTATTTGTTTTGTATGTGCAAAGCCCCCTTTACCGAATCCAAAGGACTGCCTTGAGTGTTCCTAAAACAAAATCTTGAAAAGATGTACGAACTTCCTCCTCAACAAAATTCTATAAACCCTTTATTTCTGCCATACTATTTTTTCCCTAAATATTCCTTCTTGATTATCATTTTTTTTTTCCATATTTTCTGCTACAATTTACAACACTTTTTCAGGCTTCTCAAATTTTGTTTGTAAGGGAATCATTAGTTTGTAAGAAGACTTTCTACTCTAACAACTCTGCCTATGAAGAATTTCAAGTCTTATTCATGTATTTTATCTACTATCCATTCGTTTCATTTTGTTTTTTTGTTTGAGACTCTCTAGGTAATGACTACTAGGAGAGCCTTTCTATTGATATCAAATGTGAATAAATGCTATTATTAGTGTTTGAGTGGAATTGATTTAGATGTTTATCAAAAATCTAGAACACATTAAATAGTCTATTTAAAGAGTTGGTTGTTTGTTAGTTTGTTTTGTTTACAATTTCCGTCATTGCCACAAATTCTACCTTTGCTTTGATAGGGAACACAATTTGACATATTCATTCATTCACCTACATATTGTATGCACCCAAAAATGGTCGCCTAGACTTTGGGCCCCATTTATTTGATTTATCAATCCTGAATCATTTTGATGATTAATCAATATTTTCAACATTATCAATTTCTTAATCAAATCTTAATTTCGATCATATATTAGATTTTTATCCTATGGGCTAACCATTTATCCTAAGTCTTTATTTGATTAAAAGGAATATTTCCTCCCCTTTTGATTAAATAAAAAGCCCCCACTTTTCCTCTTATCCTAAGTTGCACAAATAAAGCATTATTCCTATTTTATAAAAAGGAGAAAAAGCACTTTTGTCTCACATGAGGCTCAAAAGTCAACACTTCACTCTCATTGGAGGATACTTGTGCACATGGATTGCTCCTCTTTCAAGCTCCACCGCTGATTAAGACTTTTTGCCTCTTAATCTCCATGGTTCATTCCTTTGCATTTCTTATAAAAGGAGAGCTCTCTCCTTCATTTGCATATGCATGTTTTATGCTAATGTTATGCTGCAGGCTTTAAGTGCATTTGGAGTTTGAAGACATTGAAGACTTGTTGCATTTCATTGTAGTTGCATATTTCCATTCTTAGTTGCATGATAATGGCGTTCTTAGCTTAGTTTCCTTTTATGCAATAGAATAAGCTCACATAGTCTAAATAGGAAGGCTTGGTGATACTTGTTCTTTCCTTTCATAGCTTAGTTTGTACTTCCATTTTCATAGCATAGCTTGCACACTTCCATCTTCATTTTAGTTGCATTGCATTGCATTACATATTGGATTCTTGGAGATATTGGCATTGTTTCCCTTGTCTTCATTGTGAATCTCTCATTGTATGGTTGACTAGCAAGGTCACAAGTTTGTAGCTCTAGTTGAGAGCAAATTTATCATAGTCCCTAGCAACTCCATGCATAGAGAGCTATGAGCCACTTTGTGAGGCCTCATTCTTGAGCAACCTTTCATGTAATAGTTCATAGAAGTGCATCATTTTAGTGTGTACATTTCTGGCGCCCACCGTGGGGCCGAGTAGAGTAGCTTTGTCCCTTTAATTCTGCATTTTTCGTCAATATTTTCGTTAATTTTCGGCTCAGTTTTCAGTCTCTATTTTTTATCTCAGAGTATCGCGCGATACTTCTCAAAAATATCGCGCGATATATCTCTGTATAGCGGTGCGACACTTCGTGCGAAAGAAGAATCGCCCACCTGTACTGAGAATTATCACCTGTTATCGGGCGAAGTATCGCCCGCCCATAGTGAGAAGTATCACGCGACTGAGAAATATCGTGCGACTGAGAAACATCGCCCGACTATAGGAAACTGTATCGTGCGATATTGTTGAAGTCTGAGAAATATCGCCTGGTCTGGCAGAGACTTGCGTTTCCAGTTTTCTTGTCCGAATTTGATTATTTTAGCTTGCTGTTTTGTTTTGCTGTGTTTAGATAGGTCTAACCTGCATCTTTTACCTTAAATCTATCAGATTATTGCATATTTACATTTGGATTTTAATTTTGCTAACATTGTGGGTCTAACAAGTTGTGTTTGTAGGTGCTCTCCTTTGCTTGAAAATTGCTAAAAACGCATGTCAAAGAGGGCTACTAACAGTTTTTGCAGGGCTGCCCAAGCATAAAAATAAAAAAAATTATTTTTTGCTTGTTATTTACTTTCCTTTCAAGTGTGGCATTCACTAATTGTATTAGGAATCTTAATACCTTGTGAAAGGTATCTTGAGGTGGTAGGAGAAGTATGCTCTTCACCTTTAGGTGAATCAGAAAATCTTGACCCATCTTAAGGTTTTGGAAGCAAGGGAGTAATTGAATCTCTTTGCTTGGTGTGTTTGGGAGAGATTTTTGAGATAGGGGAGTATGCTCTTCACCCTTGTGGTGAATCAAAAACCTTGAACCTCAAGAGTTGATCTATTTTTGTTTAGTTTAGGAATCCTTTAGCGGGCCTGCTCTTGAGCAATCAAGAGGAACGACTCAAGTGGGGACAACCTTGTCATCATTTTCCTTGGTGGCAAGTGATTCTAACTCACTATAATCTCAAGGCTATCAAGGACACCAAAAACCTTGATAGACATAACACTTGTCTTCGTTTGATGTGAGTAGCTCATGGGATTGCGACCATGGGGAAAACATTGAACAAGAATGCTTAAGGTACTCTTGAGGCCGCGAGGTCCTAGTCCTTTATGAGGAGCAAGAGGGGTGTTGTGAACGGAAATCCTTATTAAGAACCATTAGATAGAAGCCACCCTCTTTTAGCCGCTTATCTTCTTAGTCCAAGGATTGATCCAAGTGGTTTACCCGGATCACCTTAAGATACTCACCATATGTGTCCCTTTGGTTGTGTCATTTGACATTTTCATGAAAAAGCCAACATCTCTTGTGGGTAACCACTTGGTGTGAGGCGAGGGGGCATCAAGTTGTGGGCTAAGTTGGTAAGTATTGAGTCTTGACTTCCTAGGATAGATTTGCTTGAAGTGTCTTCGATTGTGTGATACCAGTGCAAACGTTCTTACATACAAACAATCGGTAGCATTCGTAGGGTGTTGTTTCAATTTTGATATCACAAGTGTTTGTCTTGGCAAGGTTGCTTTTGCCCTTGTTTCAAGTGTTTGAGACCATGTTTTGATCCCTTACTGTTTGCAAACCTGCCGAAATTCTGCTGATATTGAGACTGAAATCGAAAACATCAACCCTCAGACTGGAAATTTTGACCAAACAGACCCAAAAACACAAATTTCACACAATTCTGGTCAAGAGTTAAACAATTCTGCAATAGTATCGCGCCCTGTAAAGCGAAGTATCGCGCGATACTTCGCGCTTGCTAGAAATATCGCCCGCTTTGAAGAGAAATATCGCGCGATAGTTCACCCCTGACGGACTATCACCCGGCCTGCCTGGAGTATATCGCCCGCCAGTATTAAGAAGTATCACCTGGCTTCGGGCGAAGTATCGCGCGGGTATAGGTTTATCGCCCCAGTAGCCTGGAGTATATCGCCTGGTTTATTTTTGTCGTGCTTAAGTTTTGGTCAGTTTCAGTTGCTGTCAATCAGGCTAGGTCTTAGAGTAGGCTTCTCACCCTGACGTTTGAAATCTGTCTTGACTCCAAATTTTTAGTTTTTAGTCCTCCGGGATAGCATCAGTTGATTTACAAAGTCACTTTGGAATAATTGCCAAGTTAGAAAGCCATTCTTGGTGCCAAGGTTCATCTTTAAAATTGTTAGCTACATTCTTGGAAAATTTTAGTACTCTTATTGTCCAAATCACTTTCATTTTCATCTCAATTTCAATTATCTTTTGGCCTAGTCCGACCTCCTGATTCAAAAGTGCAAGGGTAGTCACCCTTTCATTTGAAGCACCTCTTTGACAGTGTTGGTAAAGCCCTCTTTTTCTTTTCATTTCTCTTTGGACAATAGAGGACTTTGATTATCCTAGTTTGGTGTTGACACTTTGAAAGGTCACCTTATCATTAAGAGTATCTCTCTTTCATGTCAGTTATGACAAGGTACCAAGTTAATCAAGGGAAGTGACCCCCTGTTGCCTTTAGTCAGTTACCACTCGTCAAGACTCGTCGACAACCTAAGGGAAAAGGACCCCTTTTTGACCAATCTCCTAAGAGTGAATCCAAGGTTTGTTTTAATTCGGAAGCTAATCCTAGTGAAGTGAGCACCTCTTTTGTACCACTTTCATCAAGTATGGACATGAGTTACACCTTCACCCGACAACAAAGAGAAGCCATGAATCAAACTCTTGAGGATATCTTCCAACGACACAAAAGAGAGTATGGTGGTTCTTCTCATGCTAGTCCACCCGGGTCACCTCCTAACAACACGAGGTATTTTGATGCTCATCAACGAGCTGAAAGACATCATAAGCAAGCTCACTCAGATTCAGGGTCACAACACGAAGACCAGAATAACGAATCTAGTGATCACCATATCAACGCAGCTAATGCAATGAGGCATTCGAGATAAACCTCCCCACTTAAAGACACCTCTTGATATGCAAATACACGATTGAGAAGCATTGAGAGAGAGAAGCAAGCCTACTTAGATGAACAAACTGCTAAAAAAAAAAAATTCAGACAACTAGAAAAAGAGGAACGTGCATTGTTGGATATACAGAAAAGAGTCGCCCAAGAAGAAGAAGATAGACTCTATGCACAACAACTCCAAAGCTGATTTAACGGGAGGGGAGCCAATAGTGGGACCAACTCGCCCCCATCTACCCCTTCCCCTAGCCCTCGAAGAAGATCAAAGACACCCTCACGATCCCCAAGTCCTAGAGGAAGAAGGACTTCAAGATATGACCATC
The DNA here is from genome assembly GCA_027943335.1 of Chamaecyparis obtusa. Lineage (NCBI taxonomy): Eukaryota > Viridiplantae > Streptophyta > Pinopsida > Cupressales > Cupressaceae > Chamaecyparis > Chamaecyparis obtusa. The sequence continues at coordinate 1,059,727 of BSBK01000135.1, read as the reverse complement.
ATAGGAGACAGTCATCTCATAGACATTCAAAACAACCCTCCCAACAAGCACATCATGGCTCACAACATGGAGGCAGTTATGCTAAATTTGATCATATGGACTTCATGACTATGAAACAAGAACCATCCTTTTAAGCATATGTGGAGCAATATGTGGAACAAAACAAAGACCAATTCTTAGAAAGTCTTATCAACAAAGGTGCTAAAGTTCCATATAATTTTGATGTTCACCAAAAGATCAAGAAACAGAATCCTTCAACTGATGAGGTGATCTTACAAATGCAAAAAGACATAGATAGGATGAAGGCTCCCAAGAGCACATTTCATTTGGACTCCATATGTCCTAACCCCATTGACAAAAGTGTGGTGATGGTAGAATTCCCTAAGAAAGTTGAATTCCCAACATACGACAAATATGATGGCACTGGTGACCCTCACGACTATGTTTGACAGTTCTACATAATGAGCTTTTTCTTTCACCATGAAGACTCCTACTTGATGAGATTATTCCCAAGGAGTTTAAAAGGTCAAGCCATGGAATGGTTCACCAACCTTTCCCCTCCAGTAAAGACATTTAAAGAGCTTGTCCAAAGATTTGTTCAGCATTTTGCTTACAACTTATCCAGGTCGATCACAATGCTTGATTTGTGTAAACTTAAACAAAATCAAGGGGAATCTTTTGTCACATTTCTACAACGATGGAGGCGATTGTGTTCGAAATACCCAAGGACAATCCCTGAAGAAGAGAGAATTGATATCATTGTGAACAATCTAATACCAGAACTCAGATATGAAGTCAAGAAAATCCCATTTAATTCCTTTGATACTATGGTAGAGGTGGCATGTCGCATTGAGGATGTCCTAAAAGAACAAGGAATTTTGGCTAAACCAACAAATAACAACAATAGCCAAAATAACAATACTAATGGTAACAAGGACAAAAAGAACTCCTATTGGAACAAAAACAAGCAAGTGGTCAATGACGAAGTTGTTGACTCATCCCAAGTCAAAAATGAAGGAGTTCTTAACCTCTCTCATGCAGTTCAAGCTATGAAGCCGCAAACGTCTTCAACACAACAAGATAAACCTAAGTATCAAAAGAGATCTAAAACGGAGAAAAGACAATTTACTAAACTGGGAGAATCTTATGCAGATGTTTTCAAGACACTAGTTGCTCATAATTTGGCGCACCCACAAGATCCTACAAAACATCAAATACCGGATCCTTTACCTCATTGGTGGGATGCTAAGGCTTTTTGCGTTTTCCATAATGGGATTGGACACGACATAGAAAATTGTTTTAAACTCAAGCATCTTGTCCAAGACCTTATTGAGAAAGGACAATTACAAGTGGATGGGTTAACCACTAATGCAGACCATAAAGCCTTTAAAGAGCCCTTGCCTAAATATGAAAAAGGAGAGAATTCTAACAGTAGGAATGGCAAGGCGGCCATTAACTATACATACACACATGCTGACAATGTGATTAACATGCTTGAAGTGGCTGACGATAACATCAACATGGTGAGAAAGAAAGATCCTTATGGACATAATGTGGACTCAACTCCTATGACTAATGAAAGACCCGCTGTGGTGATAAGAGGTCCTCACTCACAAGGAATGCCCCAGTCCCTCAATGCTGTCACTAGGGGCCAGGCCCAAGCGCCCATTATCATCAAAGGTCCTAGCACTAGCAAGTCTAAACAGCCCGTGTCCAAAGGTGCTCCTCCCAAATCTGCCATTGGTCCTGATTCCAATTACAATCTTATTGACCAGCTACAACGCACACCTGCTTAGATATCCATTTTTGAGCTTTTAGAATTATCTCCTAAGCACAAGCGCGTCCTTGAGGATGCTTTGCAAGCAGCCAATGTCCCTAATAACTTAGATATTGACCAATTCCAAAACATGGTCAACCATTTGGCTAGCCCTCATTACCTCACTTTCTCAGAAGAAGATGACAAATCCATTAGTCACCCACATAATTTGGCCTTACACATCGAAGTCATGATTCATAAAACCCGTGTTAGGCGTGTACTGATAGATGGGGGTGCGGGGCTCAATATTTGTACCCTGAGTTTGTTGCTAGCTCTAGGATATTCCGAGAACGTCATTGACACAAAGAAAAGGATCACAATCAAAGCATATGACGAAGCAGAAAGAAGTTCCAAGGGATTGGCTGTTTTGCCTATTCGCATTGGTCTCGTAGAAAAAGATATATTATTCCAAATTGTTGATGTTGGACCTCTAGCCTACAACATTTTGCTAGGTAGGCCATGGATTCACGAAATGCAGGCAGTCCCATCAACATATCACTAGTGTGTTAAGTTTCCCCATAACGGTGTAGAAATTTGCATCCCTAGAGATAGCGCTCTATCAGTTAATAACATTTTTGCAGGATCACATGTACCTTTGAATAGGGAAGCTGACAATCCTAGCAGTTCACTTGAACAATGCAAGCAGAAATTCAAGACCATGGATCTTGGGATGGGAGATTATAAGATTGATTCTTTTACAAAAATGCCAATCTCTCCTAGGTCTTATGGGAGACCATCCCCAAATGTGAAGCCTTCGTCATCAGCAATGACATTATTTGGGAAATTTGTTGAGTCTTTGATCCCCATTCAAGAAGAGAAAGAGGAAGTTGCTGTCAGGAACTAGATCTATCACGAAGAGAAATACAAACATAACGAGAATTTTGCTCCTTCACCTGAAACTTATGGGAAAGGGTATACACTGGTTAAAAATATGGGATATCCGAGATTTGGTCCCCTTAGTCATAGGCTGGACGCTAAAGCTGAGCCTCTTGATCATGCTCTCTTCGGATGCAAGAACAAGTCCACGATTGGCTTAGGTTTTGAGAATAAGAAGAAGAAAGGTGTCCCTGTCCCAACTGCGACGGACAGTGACAGTGATGCAGATTATGCGCCTAATCTTTCCAATCAACAAGATGTGTCTGATGATTGGGTACCCTCAACAAATCTCCTTTGGGGAGATTCCATAGATTTGATGCTTGATAGTCCTACTATCCCAGCTGTGACGGATAGTGACTGTGGGACTGCTAGATCGACAAAGGAAAGTGTTACTGTCCTAGCTGCGACGGATAGTACCAATACTAGCACTAGAGAGGGGGAAACCCTTCCTAACCTTGAGGCTTCTACATCACGAGGCCTAAATGATGACTCAGAGACAGACTCCCATGAATATGAATGGGATTTGCTTTCAGATGCAACAATTGATCTGGACGTGGATACTATCCATGCCTATAGTACCCAACCCGATGCAACTATCGATCCTAGTGTCGGACTAGAGGATTGCCCTCCTCAAATCGCCTTAGTAGATGATGCTTCGTTTGATAGGATGAGTCCTAATTTAGGTATCTTAGGAGAAGACTTGATGAACTTTGATTATATGGTCACCAGAGATGACACCTTTCGTTTAAACAACATCGAACCCACCCTTGACTTACCACTTGTTCACTTTGACCTAATTGACTGGTCTTAGCGCCATCAAGAGCCCACATTCCTCACCTTCCACAACGATTACGAAATTGCTTGCTACCTGAATGCTCTTGAACCTGTGGCTTCTTCCACCAGTGAACCAACAACCAGCATGACAGAGCCTGATATTAAGTACCTCAGTCTCAAAATAAAAGAGAAAAAGAAAAATAGGTCTGATGGCGAAAACCACTTTGTGGCGGTGTCAGAACCAAAAATAGTAAAAAGAAATGACGCATCCGAAGGTGAAAACCTCTTTGAGGCACCTAAGGATGGGGTACTTAATAACTTGCCGAGTTATTTCCAGGATAGATCATCAATATTGATTGAACCAACAAAGCCGGTCAATTTAAACACAGAAGAAAATTCTCAAATAGTCCATCTTGCTCAGTCTTTATCAGAGGAAGAGACCAAGGCATATGTACAGTTTTTACAGAAAAAGAAAATTAATTTTGCATGGACCTACTTAGACATGCCAGGGCTTGACACGAATCTCATAATGCATCACTTATCCATAGCTCCAGGAGTCAAGCCAGTAAAGCAGAGATTAAGAAAAATGCATCCACATGTAGCTCTACTTGTCAAAGGAGAATTAGAAAAACTTTTGAGAGCTAGATTTATTAGAGCCATCGATTATGCAGAATGGATCTCAAACATAGTACCAGTCTCCAAACATGATGGGTCCATTCGTGTCTGCACAGATTTTAGAGATCTAAACAAAGCATGCCCAAAGGACGATTTTCCACTTCCAAACATTGACATGATAGTGGACATGACGGCGGGCTATGACATATATTCTCTAATGGATGGTTTCTCGGGGTATAATCAAATCAAAATAGCTCCTAAAGACCAAGAGAAAATAGCATTCACATGTGCATGGGGAACCTATTGCTGGAATGTCATACCATTCAGGTTAAAGAATGCAGGAGCAACCTACCAAAGAGCTATGACGACTATCTTTCATGATATGATGCATAAAAATATGGAAGATTACGTGGATGATACCTTGGCAAAATCAAGAAAAAGGGACACACACCTCAATGATCTGGAAGTAATTCTAGATCGTATGGAACAATTTCAACTTAGATTGAATCCAAAGAAGTGCGCATTTGGCGTCACCTCAGGCAAACTTTTAGGATTCATAATATCAGCAAAAGGTATCGAGGTTGACCCCGAAAAGGTCCAAGCAATCCTAGATATGCCACCTCCTCGGAATATCAGCCAAATGAGAAGTCTTCAGGGATGTCTTCAATCAATTAGGAGGTTTATTTCTCAGCTTGCAGATAGAGCGCAACCCTTCAACAAGACATTGCATAAGGGCGCTTCTTGTGTTTGGAACAAGGATTGTCAAAAGAGCCTAGATCAGATCAAACAATACTTGGCCAATCCTCCGATCCTAATGCCTCCTATTCCAGGGAAACCATTGATCCTATATATTTCAGCTACAGACACTTCCCTGGGGGCATTATTGGCTCAAACAGATGATACTGGGAAAGAACGGGCCATCTACTATATCAGCCGTACTCTAGTCTCCTATGAGATCAATTACAATAATATTGAGAAGTCTTATCTCACGGTGGTGTTTGCTTCTCAAAAGTTGCGCCACTACATGCTTGCTCATACCATACATTTGGTTGCCAAAATTGATCCCCTTAAATACTTGCTTAGCAAGGCTGCCCTGACGGGTAAACTTGCTAAATGGATGATGGTCCTCACTGAATTCGACATAGAGTACGTTGAAAGGAAAGCAATAAAAGGACAAGCTATTGCCGACCAATTAGTTGATTTTCCAATCCAGGATAGTATGCCAGTCCAAGTGGAATTCCCAGATGAACACATCTTATATACAACTACTCGCACTTGGACAATGTTCTTTGATGGCTCCCGCATGCAAAATGGATCAGGTGCTAGAGTGTTATTTGTTTCTCCACATGGGTACAACATTCCGAAGTCTTACAAACTATTATTCCCATGTACCAATAATATTGCAGAATATGAAGCTTTAACTAATGGCTTGAGAATGGCTATAGAATGGAACATCACAGAGTTACATGTCTTTGGGGATTCTCAGTTAATCATCAACCAAGTCAATGAAGAGTATCAAACCAAGGATGACAAATTGATACCCTATAAAAAGATGGTTGATTCTTTGAGACGCTATTTCACCTTTGTGACGTTTCAACAAATCCCTAGGGCAGAGAACAAAGCTGTAGATGCCATGGCCACATTAGCTTCACTTCTTCAGTTGGAGACACATGAATCCAGATTTGAATTCCTGGTGGAAGAGCTACACCATCCTATCTTTGACTCGTCTAAAAGCCATGTCATTTGTGCCATTATCACACACGAGTCTTCCTGATATGGTGCTATCTATTCATATCTTCGTGATGGCATCATCCCTGACACATTCACCTGCTCCAAACGCCGAAACCTCATCCGTAACACCTCTCGCCACACCCTCATCTCTGGTGATTTATATAGGAGGGGTTTAGATGGGACGCTCCTTAGGTGCTTGGAAAAGGAGGAATCCAACCAAGCGTTAGCTGACATCCACGAGGGCATTTATGGTGGACATTCTAATGGTCTTGCCATGGCCCAAAGGTTGCTTAGGGCGGGATATTATTGGCCCATAATGCAGATAGACGCAGTCACCTTTGCTAAGTCATGCGAAAAATGTCAAAAACATGGCAACCTGATTCACGCTCCAGGTAGGGAGCTGATCCCTTCTGTTTCTCATTGGCCATTTCAGCACTGGGCCTTTGATCTGGTTGGGCAGATTCATCCCAACTCATCAGGTGGACACAAGTTCATTATTACTGCCACTGACTACTTCACAAAATGGGTGGAGGCTGTACCACTTTCTATTGCTTCAGGAAGGACCATTTCTTTGTTCATCTTGAATCATATCATTTGCCGATTTGGAGTGCCTTCTGAGATCATTACTAACAATGGAGGTTAATTTAAGAATAAGGACCTAAAGCACCTATGCAAAAAGTTTAAAATCAAGCAACATTGGTCCTCCATATATTTTCCACAGGGAAACGGACAGGCAGAAGCTTCTAACAAAACCATTCTTAAGATTCTTCATAGAACAGTACACAAGAATGGTAGGGATTGGCACTTACAAATCAATCCAGCACTATGGGCTTACAGAACAAGCATTCGCACACCTACAGGAGCCACTCCTTTCTCTCTCACCTATGGCGCTGAAGCAATATTGCCTTTAGAAGTCGAGATACCATCACTTAGAGTCTCACTCAAAGGTTTGATTACAGATGAGGATTACCGCGCCATGAGGTTACAGGAACTAGAACTTCTAGATGAGAAGCATAAGGTTTCCTTTGATCATATGAGAGTGTATCAGAAGCGTATGTCCAAGGCATTCAACAAGAAGGTTCGCCCTAGAGAATTTCAAATAGGTGATCTTGTTTTACGAGAGAACCCTAATAACCAACAAAACAGAGAGCAAAAGGGCAAGTTTGAACCTAACTGGCTTGGACCATATGTCATCACAGCTGCTTTTGGTACTGGTGCATATTTACTATCAGATCCTGATGGAGAACAGCTCCCTGATCCCATCAACATTGTGCACCTCAAGAAGTTCTATCCTTGATGCCCGTTCTGTCTGGGGGCATCTTTTGTACATATCTTATTGATCCTGAAAAAATTCCAAAAAAAAATTCATATATGATGCTGAAAAAATCCTAAAAAGCATAAAAAGTCCTGAAAAAATACAAAAAAATCAAAATATTCAAAAAATCAAAAAAATAGAAAAAGTGCCTTGGTGAAAACCTAGCAATAGGCGCCTTGGTAGCAAAAATCCAAAAAAATAAAAAAATGAAAAAAAGAATCCAAGTGGTGAAAACTTAGAAACAGGCACTACTTGAGGCCTTTGCACCCCTATTTGTTAGCATGCATCCTCGACACTTAACCACTTTCCATCATGCCTTGACCTTATTTGGCCTAGTCTAGAATTGGTCTTTGTCTTTGTCTAGGGGGCATGACTGTTAGCATTGGTCTTTTAGAAACATTTGTCTCTCGGGGCATTTCACAACAGGTGTTTTTCAACACCACCCCAAATAGTGTTTTTCAACACTACCCTTGCGTTGAGTGTTTCTTAACACTTATCAGGTGTCTTACCCAAACAGTCTCGTATGACGCGATATTTCTCATTTGCAGATATGATACTCAGAATTTGACTCTATGACCAACACACACGCACTTAAACAATTAACTCGCTGATGCTATGATGACTTTATTTTTCTTTGTGTGCTGTCTATGAGGATTTCTTTGATGAGTGGTCTCTCCCTGAGAAGTCTTCGATGATGCATTGCTAGAAGACTGAGAGAATGAGAACATGTTTTCTTTCTTTATCTGCTTGTGGGTATATTTTGTTGATCCTAACTGTCATGAGCATTTATGCTGGTCCTACTTGACACTATGGATTGACAAGGTATTATCCTTGACTATTTTACGAATGCATGCTTTTAGCTATCCTGACTTTCATGTGTCTTGATACAAGCATAATCTCGCTATATCAAATTTAGGTGATCTCACTGCATTAGTCATCTTGACCTATATGTCTTTGATGCCTAGGTGAGATTCCCACATCTCTATCTAATAAAGATCATATTCATATCCACATAGTTATGCTAGTGTGCCTTGTATGATCTTACGACGCTACCAATAACACTCGATGATGATGATTAGATGTCTATAAGCGTTGTGACCTTGCAAGTCAACCACTTTCATAGTATCTTGCATTTCTAGGGTCATGTTAGTCTAGTGTTGCATTTTGCATATGGAAAGAGCTCTCCTTTTCATCTTACGTGGACCTGTCAGTCGACTGCGCTCACCTTTTCTTCTTCTCGATCATGTCTTTCGCTCCTTGTCTTTTTCATCTCGAACCTGTTCTTGTTCATCACAAGGGGTTAATCACATCATCATATCTATATCAAAACTGTCATTTTCAAGAAACATGAGTCTATATCATACACATGAGAATTAAATATACATCTATGAGAGAGAACATACATAAGCACATACATAAGCATTTTGAGCAAAATGACAAGACAATATACATAAACTGATACATCCATCACAAATGAGACAAATACACATGATACATCGAACATCCAGTAATCTCATATACAATGTCATGATATACAATACAATATGAGATCCCAAAATCTGGATCAAAAGTCTCAAAATATGTCCAAAACATTTAAGACCTAACCCTAAGACTCTCTACCACCCTCGTGAGGAGCTCGTGGTGGTGGAGGAGGCATAGCTCTCCTATCGAGTACCACGTCTGATACCCCTGCCCGCTGAGAGTATGATGGTGCTCTCTCACCCTCTGGGATGGCCTGCAGATATAACCCGTTATAATAGGCTGCTCTCGCTGACTCTTGTCGGAGCTCCAGTGCCTCGGCCTGTGCCATTGCCTCACGACGTGCTATCTCTGCTCTAAGATCAGCTATTTGCTGATCCCGCTCTGCCCTCAGATCCAGGAGCTGTTGATCTCTCATGGCTATAGTGGTCCGCAGCTGCTGTATCTCTGCCTCATGAGCCTGTATCTGGGCTCTTAGGTCCTCTCCCCCCACAGGCTACTCCTGCTGTGCCTCTGTCTGCCAGCGAGCTGGTCTTGCCTCCTCCTCAGGTGTCGCTAATCTCTGTCCCCATGACCATTTTTGGCCACCTGATCTTGACCCCTCTCCTCTCTCCATCCTCCTCCCTCTCCCCCTCCTGCCATCTCCTCCATCCCCTCCCTCCCCTCCTCCCTCTCCTCCGTCCCCTCCGTCTCCTCCCGGCGCTAGCACCTGTACATCTGGTACTGTAAATCGAGGGAATGGTACCCTCCACCGCTCTGCTCTGTAGGCTCCATCAGCCCCTGCGTCTGCCACATCTGGGAAATAATCCCAAGGCTCACTCCTGATAGTTGCTATCTTTGTGACAGCCTGCTGATAATCCAGCATGGGTAGCCACCCATGACCCTCCTCATCTCTGGCTCTGGCATAAGTGGTAGTCTCTGTCGAGACTCGCTGCTGCCTCCCAAACTGTCGCCACACCCGAGTGATGCAGAATCTCTCTACGATCTCTGCATATCGACCTACCAGTGGCCGACTGCACAGCATGTAGCTCAACTCATCTGTTGCATCCCCCCAAACCTTAACTTCCCTATACAGCCTCCATGTGAATGAGGCTATCTCATCCAAAATCTGTCGATAGTATGTCACATCCCCAGAATGGGCATGTGATATGAACCCAAGGTACCTGTAGATATAGGGGTACCTCCTCTCCCTCGGTTGCACCCTGAGGCGCACTACAGCAATGTGCTCCCACGCCCATACCTGTGCTAGGATGGCACCACATGCCCATGTCCTACCGTCCCTGTAGACGATCTCATGCAGCTCATGATACATCTCTACCAAGATCGCAGACCCCCATGCCATCCGTCGGGGCCTGCCTACCAAGTCTACCAATAACCTGCCCCATCCAAGCGGGAATCCCTTCTGACTGCGATCAGTCATTAGGATCTGTGAAATGATAGATGCCACAATGCATGGCACCAGATAATCTCTGCCAAAATCATCAAGCAGTCGCTCCCAGCTGACATGCCTGTCCAGGATAGTCACATCCTGAAACATCTCCTGAATCAATCGACGCCCCTCAGTGGCATCCTGATTATAGTATACTTGTGACAACACATAAATCATGTTAGTTTTCATCTTTTGGAAACATTACATTTTACATGACTATCTCAAAAACATGGTTATACTTACAGGCTCTCCGTGGCATGGAACTCGGAGGATCCTATAGACATCCTCCAGTGTGATGGATGCCTCACCTGTAGGAAGGTGGAAGGTGTTGTGCTCGCTGTGCCATCTCTCGGCCAGAGCAGTCAACAACCCATGGTCCGCTCGGATATAGGGGTACCTCAACAGATACCAAAATCCCATCGCCCTGATATCGGCATTGCCTGGATCATCCAGATCTCGGCCACACCGCAATCTTGTCACCTTCGGCGCTCTGATGATGAGCGCCAGAAAAACCTCCTGCAAGCCAAAACCAAGCCCGTTGTTAGCACATATCATTATGGATGTCCAAAAAACTCAGTATAAAACACTCTAAAAACGTAACATTGTCTAGACCCATGTCATTTTTTGCTCAAAAATACATTAAAAATCAAAATTTTATACTGGGCGATATTCTTTTTTTGGAGAAGTATCGCGCGCTACTTCTCCCTATAGCGGGGCGATAAACTTTATATCGCGCGATACTTCGCCCAGTATCGTGCCATCTTTCGCCCAGTATCGTGCAATACTGGTGCCTAAGGTCGCACGATACTTTGGGGACACGCGAAGTATCACGCGATACTTCTCCCCAAAGCGCGCGATACTTCTAAAGTATCGCGCGATACTTTGCCTAAGAAATTTTTTTTTAAATTTAAAATTTGAAAAAATGTGCTAAAATAAGCTATTAAATGCTAAAAATGACTAAAAAGCTCGAGTTTTTTGAAAACATACCGGGGTAGGATAGTGTGGTGGTCGGTTGTGCAACCGGGCGCGCTCGAATCGATGCCTGTGGACGGGAACTCTTGCTTGCTGGGCCATTTTCTCTCTCTAAAACTCTGAAATTCTCAAATCGCTAAAAGACAAATGATTTTTGAAAATAACATTTTGACCCCTTTTATAGTCTTTTGACTTTTTGACCTCATTTTCAAAACACCTCGGAATTGCGCAAAAATTACACCCTTAGCTAATTTCGACGTCCTGGATCCATTTTTAGACTTGAAATTGAAATCCGAGGTCATCTTGATAGTCAAAATCATGTTTCAAAATCTTCCCCCTTCTGCGCAGTTGGCTGATCTTTTGAGGCCTCATCTTTTGATCTTTGTTGGGGCATCGTCATTTCTTCATTTTCATGTCTTCCAAACTTCTAGTCTTTCATTCATATTCATTCCATTCCCTCATTTCTCACGTTTGACTGCATCTTTTTCGTCAGGCTGGGGCATGTTTCATTGCCTCATGGTTAACCTATTTGACCCTTACATTCGATTGTGATTTTATTCTGATTTGATCAAATCTTTATCAGTTTGTTGTTCCTCTTTACCTGATTTCAATTTCGATTTCGAGGGGGCAGTACCTATGGGATTCTCATCCCCGATTCCTTGATTCTCTTGATTCAGATATCTTTTGTGAGCTTTTGCTCAAATTTGAGATTCTTATCTCTTACTTTGAATGTGATCCCGAATCGACCTCATGTTCAAAGGCCTTTGTTTATGTTTGTCCGGATGTGATCCCGAATCGACCTCATATCTGAGTTATTTTGTGATCCCAGATCGATCTCACATTGCAACTTCATTTTTTGACTACATGTGTTCCCAAATCGATCACACATTAGTCAAAGAGGGGCAAATGTATGCACCCAAAAATGGTCGCCTAGACTTTGGGCCCCATTTATTTGATTTATCAATCTTGAATCATTTTGATAATTAATCAATATTTTCAACATTATCAATTTCTTAATCAAATCTTAATTTCGATCATATATTGGATTTTTATCCTATGGGCTAACCATTTATCCTAAGTCTTTATTTGATTAAAAGGAATATTTCCTCCCCTTTTGATTAAATAAAAAGCCCCCACTTTTCCTCTTATCCTAAGTTGCACAAATAAAGCATTATTCCTATTTTATAAAAAGAAGAAAAAGCACTTTTGTCTCACATGAGGCTCAAAAGTCAACACTTCACTCTCATTGGAGGATACTTGTGCACATGGATTGCTCCTCTTTCAAGCTCCACCGCTGATTAAGACTTTTTGCCTCTTAATCTCCATGGTTCATTCCTTTGCATTTCTTATAAAAGGAGAGCTCTCTCCTTCATTTGCATATCTATGTTTTATGCTAATGTTATGCTGCAGGTTTTAGGTGCATTTGGAGTTTGAAGACATTGAAGACTTGTTGCATTTCATTGTAGTTGCATATTTCCATTCTTAGTTGCATGATAATGACATTCTTAGCTTAGTTTCCTTTTATGCAATAGAATAAGCTCACATAGTCTAAATAGGAAGGCTTGGTAATACTTGTTCTTTCCTTTCATAACTTAGTTTGTACTTCCATTTTCATAGCATAGCTTGCACACTTCCATCTTCATTTTAGTTGCATTGCATTGCATTACATATTGGATTCTTGGAGATATTGGCATTGTTGCCCTTGTCTTCATTGTGAATCTCTCATTGTATGGTTGACTAGCAAGGTCACAAGTTTGTAGCTCTAGCTAAGAGCAAATTTATCATAGTCCCTTGCAACTCCATGCATAAAGAGCTATGAGCCGCTTTGTGAGACCTCATTCTTGAGCAACCTTGCATGTAATGGTTCATAGAAGTGCACCATTTTAGTGTGTACACATATTGTATTTATTTATTGCCTCAAATGACCTACTTCTATGTTGTTTGTGGATATAGATAACTACTATGAAGTCTGAGCTCGATGAAACCTTAATCACATAGGTTATTCGTATTGTTCACCAGGAAGATGGCCACAACTTTGCCATCATGTACATAGGTCTATATCATATTTAAGTAATCAAACTTTAGTTTCCTATCCATAGAAATAAATAATAGTGAGTAGAAGTATGATTCCTCGACTATAGTTAACTACTATGAAGTTTCTTTCAAGTTTGTGCTTGAGATTCAAGTGAAACTATTGCAATTATCTTCGCTATTATTTGATGGTGCAATTTCTGCAGCTTGGTTTGAAATTCTCACAATTATAGATGTCTATCAAATTAAAAGGTAGACTAATAATAGATGATGTCAAAAAGCACAAATCATTAATAAGGTCAATTAAGGAAATAGTTCAGTCAACACATAATTTGGTAACTCTTCCATGCTGAAGGATGACCTCTGGTTTTAGAGAGTTTGTATATGATCACATATTCTTTGTGGGACTTATTTTACTCGAATGCACAAATTAGTGAGTTAATGGGAGTTCCATGCCATCTTCATATCATAGTAGCCTTTTGTAGCAGTCTTTTGTATGCCATTTTGTATGGTCTTGATTTAATATAATACAAGAGCATACAATTGTCAATATATGGTTGGGTGTGGAAACCTATCTCTAGCTCATCTTCTTGTGTCAAAGAGGAGCATTTTGTTCAAAGTTTTTCAAATCATAGCAAGAAATTAAAGGTGATTAAAAATTTAAATGGTTTTAAATAGCATATCTGTTTTGATTATATAAGTTCTCATGATCTAAAAAGTTTCAATATTAGGAGGATACATGGTATATAAATATGTGAACTATGTTGATTTACAAGGAACCATCAGTTGTAGTGCAATGTCAAGTCCCTTAATTTATAACTATAATAACAAAAAAAATTTAGTAAATAAAAACTAAAGATGACATAATCAATAAATCTTAGCTCTCAGTAACTTTGTTTCTACCATTTTTTTTTATGTTTGTGTTTTTAAAATTGTGTTTTGTATAATCACAAAAGATACATACAGTCAATATGTATCTTCACATAGACATGTATGCAATGAAATAGGTGTTTGATACATGCCTATGCAAAGAAATAGGAGTTTAATATATGCACATCGGAATGGGTAAGTTAATTTGTGATACAATGTCAGCCGATTTCAATGTTATTCTATACTCTGTACTATTCTTTGTTGTTTTGTATGCATTTGGGTACTCACTTTTATTTATAATGTGGAAAGTAACAATCTGTTTTGAGTCTGCTAGCTGCTGCAACTCATTCATTCATGGCACATCTGTAGTGATTATGTGTTCTTATGACCTCATACGAAGTTATCCATCGAGATTGGATGCACCAAATACAAATCTAGAGAACAAAATCATGGAGTTTAACCTCACATATTTTTCCATAGACATGATCCATTACATTCTGATAAAGCCATTAGACTATCTGTTCATTCTGCAACCTCCTCCTACACGATTTCTTGTAGGTATTACACAGGGCGTGGTGGGATTTCTGCAATTTATCTCATGTGTACAAGGGAGACCACAATCCCATTTCAGAATGTGTGGATAGTGGCAAGGATGGCTAGTGGGGAGTCCCATGGGCTAAAATTAGTTTAGGAATTTGAATTTTAATTTGTGCATTATCCCGTAACATCTATAATTATAACTATTTGGTTTAGGGCTTGGACCTCTACATTGGGATTGGCAATTGTTCACATATTTTCTTCTATACTAAATTGTTCTTTTGTTACTTTTTGAATTCTAATTGCCTCTAATAGTCTGGTATGTTCCTATGAACTTAAGTTGTATACTTGTATTGATAAAAGTCTTGGAGCAGATTTTGCATTTACCTAAGTTTGTTCTTGTAGAAAGTTTGTAGTTTGAGAAGGTTGAATGTTGTTTCATGTGATGATATAACATAAATGTTGCCTACTTTTATAGTTTTTTTTCTCAAACCTCAAAACTCATTTTTCTCAATCTTGCTTCTTGTTTCTTTGTACCGTAGCTGGGGACTCTAGCTTGACATGTTTATCTATATATGGTGCTTTATTAACATCACCTGGAGTGATAAATCTCACTACAACATTTGGGGTCAAATTTTGACGCCAATTTGCGACACCACTACAATTTGTGTATGTTTTTTGTATTTTTTTGCAAGTGCCCCCAACAGTGTTGTAATAGTGACGATATTGTCGTAATTGCGACACCCATTTGGTTATAAACAAAAAAAAAGAAAAAAGGAAGTGTCATTTGTAATTTGTGAATTCGAAGAGCTGCCGCGAAGATGACACTGCATTTTTGTGTGGTGCAAAGAGGGCATCTGAGTTTGGTGTGCACGAGCGAAGAGACCGACACCATTTGGGAAGAGAGCACTAGCACTTGAGGTAGGCATTCGAGCTTTGTCTTCTTATTAACTCAATTTCAGTGGCATTGTTTATTTGATAGCATTGTTAATAGTGGCATTGTTTACATCTTAATTAGCATTTGGAATGCTCGATGACCCACGAGCTTTGAGAGCTAGGGCATCGTTGCTATTACCTTCAAGGCATCGTGTGAAGTGTTTGATCTCTCTTTATTTATTTTTCTATTGATATTCACTATGTGGTACTCTCTGTTTGTGATCATTTCATGAGGAAATATCTTGATGGCTCACAGGCTGCAAGCTAGGGCATCATACATTGTTTATGAGATCACTATTTAATACTTGCATTGTTTACATCTTATCATTTGGAATACCTGATGACCCACGAGCTTTAAGAGCTAGGGCATCACTTCTATTACCTTCAAGGCATTGTGTGAAGTGTTTGATCTCTCTTTATTTATTTTGTTGTTGATATTCACTATGTGGTACTCCCCACTTATGATCATTTCACGAGGAAATGTCTTGATGGCTCGCGGGCTGCAAGCTAGGACATTATACATTGTTCATGAGCTCACTATTTAATACTATAATTGTTTACATCTTTTTCATTTGGAATGCTTGATGACCTGCGAACTTTGAGAGCTAGGGCATCGTTTCTATTACCTTCAAGGCATTGTGTGAAGTGTTTGATCTCTCTTTATTTGTTTTGTTGTTGATATTCACTATGTGGTACTCCCCTCTTATGATCATTTCATGAGGAAATGTCTTGATGGCTCGCGGGCTACAAGCTAGGGCATCATACATTGTTCATGAGCTCACTATTTAATACTGGCATTGTTTACATCTTTTCATTTGAAATGCTTGATGACCTGTGAGATTTGAGAGCTAGGGCATCATTTCTATTACCTTCAAGGCATTGTGTGAAGTGTTTGATCTCTCTTTATTTGTTTTTCTATTGATATTCACTATGTGGTACTCCCCGTTTATGATCATTTCATGAGGAAATGTCTTGATGGCTCATGGGTTGCAAGCTAGGGCATCATACATTGTTCATGAGCTCACTGTTTAATATCTGACATCATGTAAACATACATTAATACACTTACTATTTTGAATTTGAGCTTGGGCATCATGCAATGTTATTGTTGTCATTGCATGCTTGCTACTGTTGTGCACCATATATTGTTTTATACACTGTTTATTTCATTGAGATCGTGAGCTTGACATTTGTAATGTATTTTATGTTATTGGATCAATGATACCATGTTGTTGAGTCTATGTATGGCTTGACTATGCACATGCATAATTGTAGATGAGGATCAGTAATATGGTGCCAAGCATTGCTTAGATCCTTTGGATCTAACCCCATCTTTTCCTTCCTTGCAGGTTTTGGATCATACAAGAGCATACTGGATTGAACCCCGGGTCAACACTTCATTACTTCAAGCAATGTCTGGTACCTTCATTATTTATGTTCGTCCACTTATGTATATTTGCATTCATTCATATTCTTCTGAAAGTTGGCTATTAGTGACCATATAGGACCATTCTTGATGTTTTTGGGTCATTTAATGAAAAGATGTAAATAGGGACATCAATAATAAAATAGGGATATCTTCATAGGGACATATTAAGATTAATATCGTAAGTAAAAATATTACAAAGTGGCATTTAGATTAAGTACAATATGAATTCACATGCCTATAATTATGATACACTTTTGAAATTATCACTCATTGGGCATTTGACAATTCAAGATGTAAGTATCAGAAAATAAACTGTTGCAAAAGGAATAAACCCATATGTATCTATCATCATTTAATACAAAATATAAAAGTATCCCACAGACACATAGTTGCTAGTATAACAACCATCCTCTAATCCCATGGTGATAACAACCATCCTCTAATCCCATGGTGTACTAGTCTCAAGATAAGAACAATTTACTTAAGCCATCATATAAGTATCATCCTAAAGTTTAAATAGACATTGACTATGGATATACAACACTGAGCCATAATAAATTACAGAGTTTCACTGCAATTTCTATGTCCACTTACAATCATCCTACTACTTACACTACAATTTATATGTCCACTGCCATTAAAATATATCACTCCTCCTGTTATATAGACATCCTTCTCATTAAGTTTTTCCATTAAAATATATCACTTATGTTATATAATGTATATGCATACTTGTTTAAAATGTCATACTTGTTGCTCTTAAATATTATTACTATTTCACTCAAATTTATATGACATTAAAACCAAGCCCAAAATGTATACATATGTGTAAGTATAGGAGAAACTGGATTCTGCAACTATTGAAAAAAAAAAACACTATACCAATAGCAACTTACGAGAAACTATACTTGTGCTTACCACATCATACCTCAACATCATAATGCTTATCATTTTCAAGCTTGAGCGAAGCTTCGTACCATGCACTGCTTGTAGATTTGTATGCAATGCTGATTTAGGCTAGAGGTAAACTACATGTGTCATGTAAACAACATGGTTGAATGCAATCTCTTTTGCACGTTTTCAAGAGTTTTCCCACCAATATAAGCGTAAATAACACATTTAATATAATCTACGAATAGTGCGTGGTATGAAGTCTCGCTGAAGCTTGAAATATATCCACTCCTCGTGTTATTGTCAAAATTAAATTTAAATATTTCTCAAAACATTTATTCTTGTAGAATTAAGATATCCTTATCTCAATAATAAAACAATCTTCCATAATAGCTTTTGAATCACATTAACACACACCCATGTTCTGTAGCATAGTTCATTTTAGAAGTGTATGGTTGATGTCCCTATTTGGAAGTGTTTGATCATTTTTATTACCTTCAAGGCATTGTGTGAAGTGTTTGATCTCTCTTTATTTGTTTTGTTGTGCATATACCTTCTCTGATCAACTCTGATATGCACAGGTGATGAACATTCATATTTTCCTAAGCGGTACATTGAGCTTTCCTTCAACACATATACTATTGTGAAAATCATCACAAATCCATTTGTTGCAGGAAAGCTCACAGTACACATGTTTGGATGACATTGTTTACATCTTAGCATTTGGAATGTTCGATGACCTGCGAGCTTTGAGAGCTAGGACATCATTGTTATTACCTTCAAGACATTGTGTGAAATGTTTGATCTCTCTTTATTTGTTTTGTTGTTGATATTCACTATGTGGTACTCCTTGTTTATGATCATTTCATGAGGAAATGTCTTGATGGCTCGCAGGCTGCAAACTAGGGCATCATGCATTGTTTATGAGCTCATTGTTTGAGCAAATCATGTCCCTATTTGATTAGCCGATGCTCTGTTTGTTATATTGAGTTTACATCATATATTTAGTCTTAATAAACATCTTATTAAAACAACATAAAACTAACCCAAAATACTTTGTCTTAATAAAATCTTAATAAAATAATATATTTAGTCTCAATAAAATCTTATAAAATAACATATATTGTGTGAAGTGTTTGATCTTTCTTTATTTGTTTTGTTGTTGATATTCACTATGCGGTACTCCCTGCTTATGATCATTTCATGAGGAAATGTCTTGATGGCTCGTGGGCTGCAAGCTAGGGCATCATACATTGTTTATGAGCTCACTGTTTAATACTAGCATTGTTTACATCTTTTCATTTGGAATGCTTGATGACCTACGAGCTTTGAGAGCTAGGGCATCATTTATATTACCTTCAAAGCATTGTGTGAAGTGTTTGATCTCTCTTTATTTGTTTTGTTGTTGATATTCACTATGTGGTACTCCCTGTTTATGATCATTTCATGAAGAAATATCTTGATGGCTTGCGGACTGCAAGCTAGGGCATCATGCATTATTTATGAACTCACTGTTTGAGCACCTCATGTCCATATATATATATATATATATATATATATATATATATATATATATATATATATATATATATATATATATATATATATATATATATATATATGTATATATATATATATATATATATATACATATATACATATACATATACATATACATATATATACACACACACACACACACACACACACACACTTCAAAGGAGGAATTATGAAATATAGTTGTAGGTAGTTATCTCTTCTATAATGATGGAGGAGTGAAAGGTAATGATCAATGAGGTTGTTGCTATTAGATCATACATTAACACACTTACTGTTTTGAATTTGAGATCGGGCGTCATGTAATGTTATTGTTGTCATTGCATGCTTGCTATTGTTGTGCACCATATATTATTTTATACACTATTTATTTCATTGAGACTGTGAGCTTGGTTTTTCTTTCAGAAGTGTATGGATTGACTATGCACATGCATAATTGTAGATGAGGATCAGTAATAGGATACTATTCATTGCTTAGATATTTTTTTATCTAACCCCCATCTCTCTTTTCTTTGCAAGTTTTGGATCACACAGGGGCACACTAGATTCATACCTAGATCAAAAATTCATCACTTCAGGCAATGTCTGGCACCCTTATTATTTATGTTCATCCTCTTATGTATGCATGTACTCTTACATTTTCTTTTGAAAGTTATTTTCCTTGTATAGTATATACAAGTTATTATATATATATATATATATATATATATATATATATATATATATATATATATATATATATATATATATATATATATATAATCTTTAGATGCAAAAATTTATTTTCCTTTACATGTATCTTTGCATGAAATGAACACAAATTAAACAAGATCATCTAATAATGCAAACTAAGGTACTATAGTCACTCATCTAGTAATTAGTTTCCCAAACCATTACTAATGATTAAACATAGGTCTAAGTCCTCAAATCTATTGTTCTATGTGTATAAAATAATATATGGTGCACAACAATAGCAAGCATGCAATGGCAGCAATAACATTGCATGATGTCAGAGCTTAAATTCAAAGAAGTAAGTGTATTAATGTATGATCTAATAGCAACAACCTCATTGATCATTACTTTTCACTCTTCCATCATTATAGAAGAGATAACAAACTACAACTAGGGCATCATATATTGTTTATGAGCTCACTGTTTGAGCACCTCATGTCCCTATTTGATTGGCCAATGCTCAAACAGTGAGATCATAAATTGCAACACACATTTGGTTATAAACAAAAATAAATAAAAAGAAAGTGTCATTTTTAATTTGTGAATTCAAAGAGTTGCTGTGAAGATGGCACTGCACTTTTGCGTGGCGCGAAGAGGGCATTCAAGTTTGGCGTGCTCGAAGAGGCTGGCACCATGTGGGAAGAGGGCACTGGCACTTGAGGTAGGCATTTGAGCTTTGTCTATTTGATCATAAATAGGGAGTACCAAATAGTGAATATCAACAACAAAACAAATAAATAGAGAGACCAAACACTTCACACAATATATGTTGCTTATAGCTCACAGTTAACTACAATAGCTCATAGTCTCAATGAAATAAATAGTGTATAAAACAATATATGGTGCACAACAACAACAAGCATGCAATGACAACAATAACATTGCATGATGCCTGAGCTCAAATTCAAAACAGTAAGTGTATTAATGTATGATCTAATAGCAGCAACCTCATTGATCATTACCTTTCACTCCTCCATCATTATAGAAGAGATAACTACCTACAACTAGGGCATCATGCATTATTTATGAGGTCATTATTTGAGCACCTCATGTCCCTATTTGATTGGTTGGTGCTCAAACAGTGAGCTCATAAATAATGCATGATGCTCTAGCTTGCAACCTGCAAGCCATCAAGATATTTCCTCATGAAATAATCATAAACGAGGAGTACCACATAGTGAATATCAACAACAAAACAAATAAATAGAGATCAAACACTTCACACAATGCCTTGAAGGTAATAGAAATGATGCCCTAGCTCTCAAAGCTCACAGGTCATCGAGCATTCCAAATGAAAAGATGTAAACAATGCTAGTATTCTACCTAAATAATACTATACCTCAACATCATAATGCTTATCATTTTCAAGCTTCAAAGAGGCTTCATACCACGCAACGTTCATAGATTTGTATGCAACACTGATTTAGGCTGGAGGTAAACTACATGTGTCATGTAAACAACATGGTTGAATTCAATCTCTTTTGCGCATTTTCGAGAGTTTTCCTACCAATACAAGCGTAAATAACGCATTGAACGTAATCTATAAACATTGCGTGGTATGAAATCTTGCTGAAGCTTGAAATATATCACTCCTCATGTTATTGTTAAAATTAAATTCAAATATTTCTCAAAATATTTATTCTTGTAGAATTAAGATATCCTTATCTCAATAATAAAACAATCTCGCATAATAGCTTTTGAATCACATTAACACACACCCATGTTCTATAGCATAGTTCATTTTAAAAGTGTATGACTTGACTATGCACATGCATAATTGTAGATGAGAATCAGTAATAGGGTGCTAGGCATTGCTTAGATCCTTTGGATCTAACCCCATATTTTCCTTCCTTGTAGGTTTTGGATCATACAAGAGCATACTAGATTGAACCCCGGTCAACACTTCATTACATCAAGCAATGTCTGGTACCTTCATTATTTATGTTCATCCACTTATGTATGTTTGCATTCATTTATATTCTTCTGAAAGTTGGCTATTAGCGACCATATATGAAGATTCTTGATGTTTTTGGGTCATTTGATGAAAAGATGTAAAAGTTTCTTAAAGGTAGGCATTTGAGCTTTGTCTTCTCATTAACTCAATTTCATTTTGATGACATTTGTTGATTTAATGACAAAATATGAATGTTAATACTGGCATTGTTTACATCTTTGCATTTGGAATGCTCGATGACTTGCGAGCTTTGAGAGCTAGGCCATTGTTGCTATTACCTTCAAGACATTGTGTGAAGTGTTTGATCTCTCTTTATTTGTTTTGTTATTGATATTCACTATGTGGTACTCTTTGTTTATGATCATTTCATGAGGAAATATTTTGATGGCTCGCGGGCTGCAAGCTAGGGCATCATACATTGTTCATGAGCTCACTGTTTAATACTGGCATTGTTTACATCTTTTTATTTGGAATGCTCGATGACCCACGAGCTTTGAGAGCTAGAGCATCGTTTCTATTACCTTCAAGGCATTGTGTAAGTGTTTGATCTCTCTTTATTTGTTTTTCCATTGATATTCACTAGGTGGTACTCCCTATTTATGATCATTTCATGAGGAAATGTTTTGATGGCTCGCGGGCTGTAAGCTAGGGCATCATACATTGTTTATGAGCTCATTGTTTAATACTAGCATTGTTTACATCTTTTCATCTGGAATGCTGGATGACCCGTGAGCTTTGAGAGCTAGGGCATCGTTGCTATTACCTTCAAGGCATTGTGTGAAGTGTTTGATCTCTCTCTATTTGTTTTGCTGTTGATATTCACTATGCGATACTTCCTATTTATGATCATTTCATGAGGAAATGTCTTGATGGCTCGCAGGCTACAAGCTAGGGCATCATACATTGTTTATGAGCTCACTATTTAATACTAGCATTGTTTACATCTTTTCATTTGGAATGCTTGATGATCCACGAGCTTTGAGAGCTAGGGCATCACTACTATTACCTTAAAGGCATTGTGTGAAGTGTTTGATATCTCTTTATTTGTTTTGTTGTTGATATTCACTATGTGGTACTCCTTGTTTCTGATCATTTCATGAGGAAATGTCTTGATGGCTCATGACCTGCAAGCTAGGGCATCATACATTGTTTATAAGCTCATTGTTTAATACTGACATTGTTTACATCTTTTCATTTGGAATGCTTGATGACCCGTGAGCTTTGAGAGCTAGGGCATCATTGCTATTACCTTCAAGGCATTGTGTGAAGTGTTTGATCTCTCTTTATTTGTTTTTTTGTTGATATTCACTATGTGGTACTCCCTATTTATGATCATTTCATGAGGAAATATCTTGAGGGCTCGCAGGTTGCAAGCTAGGGCATCATACATTGTTCATGAGCTCATTGTTTAATACTGGCATTGTTTACATCTTTTCATTTGGAATGCTTGATGACCCGTGAGCTTTGAGAGCCAGGGCATCATTTCTATTACCTTCAAGACATTGTGTGAAGTGTTTGATCTCTCTTTATTTGTTTTGCTGTTGATATTCACTATGTGGTACTCTTTGTTTATGATCATTTCATGAGGAAATCTCTTGATGGCTTGCGAGCTGCAAGCTAGGGCATCATACATTGTTTATGAGCTCACTGTTTAATACTGACATTGTTTACATATTTTCATTTGGAATGCTTGATGACCCGCGAGCTTTGAGAGTTAGGGCATCGTTGCTATTACCTTCAAGGCATTGTGTGAAGTGTTTGATCTCTCTCTATTTGTTTTGTTGTTGATATTCACTATGTGGTACTCTCTGTTTATGATCATTTCATAAGGAAATATGTTGATGGCTCATGGGCTGCAAGCTAGGGCATCATACATTGTTCATGAGCTCACTGTTTAATACTAGCATTGTTTACATCTTTTCATTTGGAATGTTCGATGACCCACGAGCTTTGAGAGCTAGGGCATTGTTTCTAATACCTTCAAGGCATTGTGTGAAGTGTTTGATATCTCTTTATTTGTTTTGTTGTTGATATTCACTATGTGGTACTCCTTGTTTATGATCATTTCATGAGGAAATGTCTTGATGGCTCACGGGTTGCAAGCTAGGGCATCATACATTGTTTATGAGCTCACTGTTTAATACTGACATTGTTTACATTTTTTTCATTTGGAATGCTTGATGACCCGCGAGCTTTGAGAGTTAGGGCATCGTTGCTATTAACTTCAAGGCATTGTGTGAAGTGTTTGGTCTCTTTCTATTTGTTTTGCTGTTGATATTCACTATGTGGTACTCCCCATTTATGATCATTTCACGAGGAAATGTCTTGATGGATCGTGGGCTACAAGCTAGGGCATCATACATTGTTCATGAGCTCACTGTTTAATACTGACATTGTTTACATCTCTTCATTTGGAAGGTAGGCATTAGAGCTTTGTCTTCTCATTAAATCAATTTTCAGTGGCATTGTTTACATCTTAGCATTGTTAATAGTGGCATTGTTTGCATCTTAGCATTTAGAATGCTCGATGATCCGCGAGCTTTGAGAGCTAGGGCATCATTTCTATTACCTTCAAGGCATTGTGTGAAGTGTTTGATCTCTCTTTATTTATTTTGTTGTTGATATTCACTATGTGGTACTCCCCTTTTATGATCATTTTATGAGGAAATGTCTTGATGGCTCGCGGGCTGCAAGCTAGGGCATCATACATTGTTCATGAGATCGTTGTTTAATACTGGCATTGTTCACGAGCTCACTATTTAATATCTGACATCATGCAAACATACATTAATACACTTACTATTTTGAATTTGAGCTCGGTCATCAAGCAATGTTATTGTTGTCATTGCATGCTTGCTGTTGTTGTGAACCATATATTGTTTTATACACTGTTTATTTCATTGAGACTGTGAGCTTGACATTTGTAATGTATTTTTTGTTATTGGATCAATGCTACCATGTTGTTGAGTCTGTGTAAGACTTGCAAGGTTTTACCCCAAAATTTAGCAGTAATAAAATACGGATATCAAATAGGGACATCAGTAATAAAATAATACACTTACTATTTTGAATTTGAGCTTAGGGATCATGCAATGTTATTGTTGTCATTGCATGCTTGCTGCTATTGTGTACCATAACAACAACAAGAATGCAACGTTATGAAATTTTGGGATTAAATTGGTGAGTTTGTATACTTTCTCCATTTTAAACTAACCTATGACTTCAAATGAGGAATTATGAAATATAGTTGTAGGTGGTTATCTCTTCTATAATGATGGAAATATATCACTCCTCATGTTATTGTCAAAATTAAATTCAAATATTTCTCAAAACATTTATTCTTGTGGAATTAAGATATCATTATCTCAATAAATAAAACAATCTTGCCTAATAGCTTTTGAATCACATTAACACACACTCATGTTTTGTAGCATAGTTCATTTTAGAAGTGTATGGCTTGACTATGAACATGCATAATTGTAGATGAGGATCAGTAATACGGTGTCAGGCACTACTTAGATCCTTTGGATCTAACCCCATCTTTTCCTTCCTTGCAAGTTTTGGATCATAAAAGAGCATATTGGATTGAACCCTGGGTCAACACTTCATTACTTCAGGCAATGTTTGGTACCTTCATTATTTATGTTCATCCACTTATGTATGTTTGCAATCATTCATATTCTTCTGAAAGTTGGCTATTAGTGACCATATAGGACCATTCTTGATGTTTTTGGGTCATTTGATGAAAATATGTAAATAGGGACATCAGTAATAAAGTTTGTTTTGTTGTGCATATACCTTCTCTAATCAACTTTGATATGCACAGGTGATGAACATTCATGTTTTCCTAAGTAGTACTGTGAGCTTTCCTTCCAACACATGTACTATTGTGAAAATCATCACAAGTCCATTTGTTGCAGGAAAGCTCACAGTACACATGTCTGGATGTCTGCATGTTTTTCACCTGTTCATATACCAAATGATGAATGCTCAATTGTTGTAATGGCAAAGCATTAGAACCATGCATATAAGACCTTTATTATTTATGTTCATCCACTTATGTATGTCTGCATTCATTTATATTCTTCTGAAAATTGGCTATTAGTGACCATATAGGACCATTCTTGATGTTTTTGGGTCATTTGATGAAAAAATGTAAATAGGGACATCAGTAAGAAAATAGGGATTGTTGTCATTGCATGCTTGCTTCTGTTGTACACCATATATTATTTTATACACTGTTTATTTCATTGAGATCGATTTGGGATCACAAAACAATTCAGATATGATCTATTGTAGTTGTTTCTTTTTTCTTTGAATCATTATTTACAATTACTTTTGATGCAATATTTGTGTGAAGAACAAGAACAAAAAGGTGAACGAGTGTATTTGACAAAGATAAACATGACACATTTTATTCGCATATATCCCATGAACACATCAGGAAGAATGAATGTCTGATCGTCGCACTAGCTTCTTGTGCTGGAGCCGTCGCTGTCACAAGTCTTGATTTAGTAGGATCCATTCAAAATCTAAGTCTCTAGACTCAACTCAATAATCCACGACCTGCTACCGAATCTACTTCAAAGTTATCTTCGAATGATCCATAACCAAATCACGAGCAGGAACCAGATCTGCAAGAACACCGTTCTGAATCAACAAATATATATATATATATATATATAAAATGATTATCGTCGTAACTATGATAGAATTACAATAGCGATGGGTATCCGTCGCAAACATCCGACATACAGTTGTCACATTAACAACATCGCTGTCGGAACAAATCATAAATGATGAATGTCTGTCGTAAATTTCCAATGCATGTCCGTCGTATGTACAACATAGTCATCGTTACAAACCATAAATGACGCACATCCATCATAATCTTGTGACGAAAATCCATTGCACTAATAGCATTTCCATCGGTGAATAGGTTAATAACGATGGCTTCCCGTCGGAATATTATGATGGGTTGCCGTCATTTGTATTTGTTGCGATGGTCAAGCATCGCAATATGGACGACCGCAAATAGGTGTGATGATAGGTTCGCTTTGTTGGCACCCGCTTTTTGTGATGGCTAAGGGTGTCATAATTACGACGCCTAACAAAATCGTCAGTTTTTTTGACT
Source organism: Chamaecyparis obtusa (assembly GCA_027943335.1). NCBI lineage: Eukaryota > Viridiplantae > Streptophyta > Pinopsida > Cupressales > Cupressaceae > Chamaecyparis > Chamaecyparis obtusa. The sequence continues at coordinate 1,032,649 of BSBK01000135.1, read as the reverse complement.
GCAAAATTGCGACACTGGGTAGTGTCGCTCAATCGATAGTATACTATCAAAATTGGGATGTTCGACCATTGAAAAAAGGTCTCAAATGTACTAGTGTCTTGAAAAACATCCATTATGAATGGGCCTGACATGCAACAACTTAAAAGCCCTCCATCTTTTTATCTTGTCGGTATAATTTTTAATAATGTTTCATTTTTTTGAGTGATTGTTGGATTGTTATTTGACATTAGATTATAACTTTGCTTTCTATGATTATTTTCTTTTTAATTCCTTGGCTCTCACCCTTTTGGGCATTTTCAAAACTCAAGTCATTTCACATGATATATGCAACAATTGAGTTCTCTTCAAATAATTCTTATTTCAAATGAAAACTTGTGAGATCTATTAAACATTTTGGTGTCATAAACATCCTTAGCATGTTGGAGAAAGACACGATACAACACCTGTATTGCATAAACCATGCTTTTGTGATTATGAGTGCTGAAAGGATAATACAACATGGGCTTCATTGTAAATTTTTAACGTCTTTAGAAATTTATGTGGTCAATTCTTATCAATGTTCCAAGCTTTAGGCCTTCTACTTGAAATATCTGTAATATTTAATTTCTAGCTTTAATAGTTGATATTTATGGTTGATTTATTAAGTTTTGAATTGGATTTTCTAGGCAATGATTGGTATTGGAAAGAGAAATGACAACTTTTATGAACCCTTATGAATGTTATGCTACAAGTAAAAAGATAAAATCTTCCAAATGAGAGTATTGACGGTGATGAAGAGGAGGAGGAGGAGGAGAAGGACGAGGACGAGGATCATGATGAGCACGAAGAAGAAGAAGAAGAAAAAGAATAAGAAAAAGAAGAAGAAGAAGAAGAAGAAGAAGAAGAAGGAGGCTTTCCCCTCCCTTCAACCTCCTATTAAACAATTTATATCTATGCCAATTTGAAGAACTCTGGGGGTTGACACAAATGCCCTTAGCAAATTATCACACCCATATAATAATCTCCATTGCTTGCTCAAAGTAATGGATTATCTATTATGTTTGTAGATTTCTATAATCTCCAATTTGTCAAGAGAATGGATAATATGTTATTGTATTTATCAAGATGATATGTGATTTAATTTATTTTGGATATTAATACCTGATTCTGTCGAATTTAAAGTATAATACCCTTTCCAAAATTTCAAAAAATTCAGATTTTTAAAAATTTATATACAAGTATACTTCTCAAATATGGTACAACATATATTGCAATTAGTGTCTGTTTGGTGCAAGTGCTAGTGCTAGTATTATACAAAAATAATGATGAGAATCAATCCTTCATTGCAATATTAACCCGTAAAGTGATAATTCCATTGAAAAACTTTCCATCGATATCACTTTTCAAATTTCAACATCGCAAGAATGTTTATTTACCCAAGAAAATATAAATTCTAACTTCTAAAGTTTTTCCTAAAAACTACACCATAAAATTATCTCTATTTTACCCCACTTATTTTTCCACAAAATTGTGTACTTTCAGTTCAGGAAGGTACAGATTTCTTCGAGCTCGGGGGTTCATGGCAGAATCGAATAGGTTTCTTGAATCAATCGAGTAAACAAAAAACAAAGCAGCATCAAAAATGTCTGCTCGCATGCTCCAGAAGGTCCTCCGGGAGCAGGAACAATTATTAACTCGTCAGGAGAATGAGAATGAAAATGATTCAGATGCTGACTCAATTGATTCTCGACCCACACGTCCTGTGGCAAACCCTTTTGACCTTCTTGATGCAGAGGTAAGCTAATTTTACCTTGTTTTAAAGTCTATTTCGGGACTGTAAATCATGGGCACGCAAAAATTTTCTATTCCGGTTGTGTTTTGAATATAAATTAATATTGATTTAGTGGGACTTGGGTTAGGACTATGTTGTGGAACGAAATGAATGGTTTTATGGCTGGAAAATCTATTTTTAATTTTTTTTTCAAAACCCTTTCCATCCATTCCAAGCGTGAATACAATTTGCAGCCTTTTGTTTTATTCGAAAGTAGTTTTAGTAAAATAATAGAAGGTGAATTTCCCCTTTTGGAATAACCTTTAGATTGCTTGCTACGACTAATGGGCATTGCTTTGGTTTAATTTATCTGGGATTTGCACGAGGCCTTGTTTGTTGGGATGTGCAGTTGTTTGGGTATTGCTTTGCTGTGTGTGGAGCATGTTGTACCCAGTGAGTTAAAAGTGGTAATTTCCCAATATGAACACTATCGCGTCTCTCTTGATGTCAGCGTGGAACGCTAATATGCCCCAAACTTTTATTACTTGAGCTCATCGATCTCTGACATTTCTTAGAGCCGAGAAAATTATTTTTTTGTAATATTGCGTGTAATATAAATTTACTAAAAGAAATTGGCAAACACTTCTTGTTACTTGAATCATGATCATCAATAAGACATCGCTGCGGCTGAATTGTATCCATTGAATCTGTCTAGATTGAAAAAGATTATTAATTTTGATAAAAATGCTGGAAAAAATAATGGAAGCAAGTCTTTTCATTCTACGAATATCTTAAATTGTGGCTTCAAGTACATAATGCAATACATTGGAATTATAGTAAAAAATGTGTAAAATTTAAAAGGAAAACAAAATCTAGAAAACCAGGAAATTAATTAATTAAATAAATCGGTAACTTAAAATCCAAATAAGATTTTAGCTTGATTCTTCATCGGATAAAGAACCAGTAACTAATAGTGAAATTGCATCATCAAGATTAAAAAGTCAAATTATACAATATTGGTATGGCTGTTTTGTTGAGAAAAAGAGCTAAACATTAAAAAAAAAGTTTTTTTTTGCCTATAACCTGGCTGGATGCAACTGTCAACAAACTGTGTGTGTGAGCCCAGGACTTGTGAGTCCAAGATTGGGACTTGGCAAGATTTTGGCTAAGACTCGGTTGAGTACTTGACCAGATTCACTGAGACTCAGTTCGCGAGCCCGGTCAACTTGCTTCAGATGCCCAACAGACTCATGAGATTGGCAACTTTTGCCGAGTACTCAACGAGTTTACAAATTGTGCTTTTGACTACCTGGGTATGCAAGTATTGGGTTAGAGTTGTCCGATTGGAGACATGACAACCTTTGTACTGGTTTTGACTACTTGTGTACACAAACATTAGGTTAGTTATGTACAAGGTTTGGGTAGCAAAGTATGGTTTTTTGGGTACAGTATTTTTGCATGCACCTAGAGGATTGGGTGCATAAATCTGGTAAAATTTGCTTGAACACTTGAACATAATTTAACAAAAAGATATTTGTACCAACCAAAAACTAAAAAAATCCCTAATAATCAAGATTTTTTGAATCAGAATTTAGATTCCTTCACCCTTTCTATCATTGGTAGTTAAAATAAAATCTAATAATTAGAATGAAGATCCCATAAGATTCTGCATATAGATAATAAAATGTAGATTCTAGCATTAAAAGTAGCATAATCACTCTAGCAGAAACCAACTACATGTTTTGAGCATAGTTGCTTATAACTTGAACCTAGCATGCATGTCTTGCCTTGGACTCGTCCCCATCTTAGAGATGTGTGGAGAGTTTAACTGATGTCTCTTTATGCCCAATACATGTTTTAAGAATGCCTTTATAAAGAGTGGAAAAGTTGCTATATTAGTTTTTTAAACATAATATGTAGATTACATGAATTTTCTCTTTGCTATTATTTGGTTGAAAACAGTTAAAAGAACTAGTGAAAATATCAACAATCATGTATTTTTCTTTTTGCTTATTCGTGCATGAAAATTTACATTAAGAAGAAATTCTACAAGGTAAATGGCTTCTGCAAAAAGGGCTTAAAGTTTCTTCAGGGATTGTTCACAATTTTGGTAAAGATGGATTGACATATACTATGCAATGTAGTATCAATTAGTGTTAGAAGACTTGCACTCAGCTGATATGTGGCAAGTTGATTTTTGATAAGACTTGGGCTTGGTGCTCAAGCGTAGCCTAGTCTTAGCGAATTGAAAAAATCATGAAATATAGAGATGTTTTAGGATTTAGAACTTGCATTATGCATACTTTGATAAATAAACTTTTAAGACACAATAAATTAGTCAAATAGAAGCTATTTTGATGACATACACAAGTATATATTGATCACATGAGTTAAAAGTGAATTTTAGCTGAAGAAAAACATTTTGCAATATCATATATATTATACATATTGTCAAATGTATGCAAAAATCATGGATAATGAAATCCATGGCTTCAAAACAAATATCAAAACTAAAAATATGTCTATGGCTTAGAGGAGCTTGCATCATTTGTCCCAACATCCATAGCTGTACAAGTCCCACACAAGCATCTAAGACAGGTCATAGATGATGATTCAATCATGATATTTACCTTTGTATTAGTGGCACCACCATCTAGGGTGTCTACTTGCGCCTTATCCTCTTTTATTGTGTTTACTACCTTTGTCTCTAGATCTGCCTAATCAACCTAGGCAAGGCCCTTGTTGTTGAAGATAAGATTCTCAAATTTAGTGATCCAAATTGAATGTGGGCCAACCTTCTTTAGAATAATGAGAGATAAGTTTGTTCCTAAAATTTGTTTGTAATAGAGGTGAAAGTTGTAATGAACATAATCAAGATCATTCAGCCTTTGCATTGATGGCCCATTGTGCTTCTTGGAGTGGATGCACTGAACTATTCTCCAGTTGCACTCACATATTGAAGTGTTGCATGGTTGGCTTAAGACATGAAATGCAATTTTTCTAAGATTTGATACCTTTACACCAAACTTATGTCACCATGTGTCTGAAATGAGAACAAAAAAACTCAATCCCATTGTCCAACTTTGAGTTTCAACATTAATGTTAAAAAATGGATCTAAAAAAATAAATTTAAACTTAATTTTTCATAGACTCTTATCTAGTTGCTTTGCTGTTCAAGTTGCCTTGCATATGTTTTTTTGCAAAAAGGCCTCCTTATGCAAGTTTGTCAACATCAATCTCAAAGATTATTTTTGTTCTTGACTAAGGAGTAAGTTACAAATACCATTCGTTGTATGACTATGTAGAGTCTACTTTGAACTTCCTTGTCAGCTTTGAAATCCAAGCCAAATTGGAACATAAGATTCAAGAAATAGGCAACTAAGTGTAACGGCTTGTGAAATTGAAGGTGGCATTGATGATTAACCATGTCCCATATGGTATGATAGTGATACTTATCGTCAACCTTAGCTTAAATGGATTTGATGATCTCCTTGGTCTTATCCACGCTTTTGTATATATAGCTTGTGTTGCAGGGAGATGTGTCTTTGAGTCCTTGAGATGCGTTTTCTGTACCCAAAATGGGTATGGAGATGTCCCTAATTGTATGAAACGTCTTTGCTATCTTTCCTCTTGTCTCCTTATAAAATAAACCCTATGTTAGAGATGCCAAACACAAAATTAAACAAAAAAATGTAAAAAGCATCATGCAAGGGTTTCTAACACTCAAAAGTAAAAGTGATTTACATTCTACTAGTTTAGTCACAATGCAGGAGCAGAAAAAGTGAAGGAAGATGTCAAATAGTTTTGTGAGTTTTTTCTTTTTTTTTATTAGAAGCAAATGCAAGCCATATTGCTAGTTTGGTCGCCATGTGGGAGTAAACATAGGGGCAACCAAAAATTAACTCATTTAACATTATTTCCAACACGTGGCGCGGTTAGGTGCAAACATTTTCAAATTAATTATGGTTGATAATTTTGTAAATAATTTATAGGCTATTAGAGTTATTGATGGGTAAAATTCTCAAGCCATTATTGATGCCAATGCTGGTTCATAAAATTCATAACAAAATTAGTTAAAAATTTTTAAAAATATAATTAAAATTTTTATAAAGCCTCATTTAACAAGGCAAATCCATTTTTCTATCACAATAAAATTAAAATTTCATTTGACACAAATTTAAAACTTAAAATTTTAAATAGTTAAATACTTATAATTTTATTATCATATTATATTTCTAATTGATTGAATCAGCCTTTTTTAATTTAGTTGTTTTTTTAAGAATACTGGGTGGAGGAAAATAGGGTTTGTAGCCACTATGGACATATTGTGATCGTTTTTTGGGTCAAAGGAGTCAAGAGAAACAACCACCATCAAATGTAAACTTTGTCCTGATACATTTTAGAACACTCACTCAAGGGTGAGGGTGCATTTTCTTCACATACTTGAGATCAAGAAAGGGCTGATGTGAAAGTGTCTGATTTGAGCTCTCACACTTCAACAATTGATCAACTTTGAACAACATAGGAATTAGAGATGGATATACCTTCTAGAGAGGTGGCAATAGAAGATGTAGGGGCTTGTCATAAGAGATCACACATTGGCAGTCCAAACCCCATTAAAAAATTGTTTTATGTGTAACTTTGAGATGTGGTTGATACTTGATACAATGATCACACACATCTTTTATGCAAATGGAATACCATTTAATTTTGCATCTTTCTTCAAGAAAATGGCAAGAAAGTACTTAAGGTTTCATTCATTCATTGAAGAGGAACCACTCAGGGTAAAGAAAGTAGAGAACCTAGTCTATATTCATAGCTCACTTCACCTTCTCTCTCATGTACCTTGGGTACAAGGAGGGTCTTTCAGTAGGATGGGACCAAATTCCACTTGATGGAGCAGTTGCACCTTTGGAGGATGATGTGGTTGATCCAAATGGCCTCAATGATTTCCTTCTAATTCTATTGCCTATAGAGGAACTTGAGCTTGAGAGTGATGAATATTTGGAGAGCTGCATAGCTGAGGACTTGGAAATTGACAACATAGTTGATGCAGGAGTGGAACTGTAAGAACCCCAACCAGATTCTATCCCAAACTTGAACTTTGCTCAAAGAAATTTTGTCAAACAGTTTACATTCACTTAACATTCAGACATTTTCACAGACAGTTTGCTTGCAAGTTTACAGTTTCAAATTTGCAGAGAACAATATTTGCATAAAAATGACTAGCAATGACAAGTTCTTCCAATCAAAGAGTAATGCAGGAACTATTGCTATATCACTTGTGAAATTGTATTGGAGATATATATTTTTGCAGACTGTCTAGAATTTATCAATAAAGATCAATCCTGTTTATTGCAAACCAAGAATGAGAACAACAATTGCAAAATACATCTGACCTTTGGTTTCAGCAAGCTCCTGGCTATTATTCTTCAGACTCAATCACTTGCCACAAACATGTCATTTCCCTACAATATTGTGAGCTCTCAGACATATGTGATCGGTTGTCATAGAATTCGCTGCTTCCTTCAATGACTGGTGTCGAGACTCCAGCTATGGCAATATACTAGTTGCCAAGATATATTCTGTGCAATTTTCTGATGAACACTGTGGCTGTATATAAATGTATCACGGTGATGAATTGCTAGTAATCCCTCATAGAGTTTAATGGGGTTCCAAAACTTCTGAAGAAATTGAAGAGCTTTGGCCAATTTTCCACCACGGCAGGTAAATGACATTAGCAGATGCTTCAGGCTTGTTTGACATATATTTCACTCATGCCAGGAATTGTATTCACCAATACCAATGCCCAAAAGTCACCGACTTGACTGGTTCGAACCAACTTCTCATCCACCCATGGCCTGGGCTGCGCTGAAGTCTACAGCAGTAACATTAGAAAAACTATAGTTTTCTGGCAAATATTTATTCAAATATAATCTCATACTTGCAGCACGAACATATTATTTCAACTACATAATTAATTTTCAAGCCAACTATTAGGTTGCTGAAATATTTCAATGAAATATAAGTTTCGTTCCAAACTCACGTCAATCATAATTTCATAACCAATGGAAGCTCTGCTCACAAATATTAAACCCCACGCTATAGTTTGGCGCAGATATTTCAGATTACAATTTGTCATTAATCAATAAACCCAATATGTATATTAATTGAAAATCTCGTTCACGGCAAACATATAATGTTGTGGTGATTATATGAATGAAGTCTGGGACCCACAAGCCTTTCCCACTAATGTTCAAAATATAAAATAAATCACCACTAAGTATTTTATTAGCGTGCCCATGTAATGTTGCCGGAATAATTTTCCTGGAATAATATCTTTATTTATGAAATCAATTAAATAGCTTTGTTTTTGAACAGAGACTGTTCTTAAAAAACCTCCACAAATTCTGAATAACATATCCCTTTTTTTTCTTCAAACAATTACAAATTACCCCATAACTGCAATTACTAATTTTTTCTGAAACAGATTACAAATTTGACACCAATGTGAACTCTGTCGCGAATCCACCCTCTAGATACAAATTGGGTTTCCGTCCAATCTGCTGAAAGAATCCCAAGGGTTTCTGTCCTCAGGGAACTGGAACTGAAGCAAGAAACTTTCAGAGGTCTGCCAAAAGAAATGAATAAACCAAACATGTCCAAAATGAAGCCCAAGCTGCCTTTTTATAATCCTCCAATAAGACTCTTGAAATTCCCTTCGCTTGTCTTTACATTTTCTCTCTTTTAATTTAAAATTGAACTTTTAGGGAAATAATTATAAAGTGACATTTATTAATACTTTAATTAAATTAAATTAATTAATATTAAGTCATCATTTAAATATTTCATTTACTTTTGATAACTTAATAAAAATTAATTTAATTAATTGTCACTTCAATAAATTGGGGACATTACAAGAACTTCGTTGTTGATATGCCATAGTATGATAATTTAGATTTCTGATTTTTTTGGTTTTTTGTATGCAGATGAGCATTTTGATATATATATATATATGTGTGTGTGTGTGTGTGTGTGTATGTATGCACACATATATTGGCCTCTCCATGCATATGTTTCCAACTTTTTTAGTAAAATATCATATTGATGTTGGTACCCATCTCTTGTACCAGTATCTGTATCCTAAAAGTTTTGTATATAGCCCATTGTGGGCTTCTCCACATCAACAACTTGAACGAGAACAACTAAAGGCTTCAAGAACTGCAACTATTACTAAACATTAACATAAATAAGTGCAAACAACAATAAACAAATAGAACGGAAATACAAACAAAAATATAATAGAAATATGAACATAAGAAGCCAAAAGTTGTGCTCATTGGAATCCTAGTCAACCACATCAACTCCTACGTTAGTCTTAGCATATGATGATGTAAATCACTCCTTGCTAACAAAATGTGCCTCATAGTATCTCTTAATTGAAGCAAATATTACAACATGATAAAGTTTGTTGCGAGCAAGTTATTTTAAGATGAGCCAACTATTTGTTACAACATGATAAAGTTTGTTGTAAAAGCATGTTTATTAAGATGACCCAACTCTTTATTGTTTGTCTATGTCTTCATTAGATTGAGGATCCAAGTATGTGTTGGTTGCTGCTGCACCAAAAGATTGACCTGTTAATGCCCAATACAACCACCAAACTTATAGAATCCACAATAGGCAGTTAAGCGATGTCACGAACCTATGTTGTGCTGCACATCACAAGGAGACCAAGGGCACACAACTTGCAACAATCCCCCCTAGTGCAAGTGCGGAGTTCGAACCCATGACCTAGGCTCTGATACCAATTGTTGGTTGTTGTTGCACCAAAAGATCAACTTGTTAATGCCCAATACAACCACTAGACTTATAGAATCCATAGTAGGTAGTTAAGCCACGTCGTGAACCAACACTACACTACACATCACAAGGAGACCAAGGGCGTACACCTTGCAATAGTATGGTTGTAATATGCGAATGTTTTTACCATGCTTCACACATGCTTTAATCCATGAGATTTTGCCAACATCCTCTATAATATGAAGTAAAGGCAATTCACATCACAAGGAGTCCAAAGTAACGATAGGTGTCTATCCACGAGAATTCCACTTGCAACAACATATTGTGTTGCATTAATTATAACTATTTGCACAACATTCTTTTCACCCATTTCAACCAAGATTCTCTCCAAAACCTTGCAAAAAAATTCGACAATGTTTTTTGTTTATCTTGAAACACCATTTAAAAAAAATTGTGCCACTTAAAGAACAATGAATTTTGTATTGCTAATGTTAATCGCTAAAATACAAATTAGAAATATTAATCATTAAATCAATGGATTTTAGGAAGTAAAATTACCTAAAGATGAAATAAGGAAATTCAATGGTGTTCTATTTCTCCTATCTGTCCCTCATAGCTCACATTGCTTGTCAATTGTGGCCTTTACATCGGCTACCTTTTGAGTGAAAATGAACCCCTTAATCTCCTCGTCAACAAGGGCTTTGAATCCCTCCCCACAAATAGTAATGACATGCACGGTTGCACCTTATTTTGTGAACACAAAGATCTAAAACAAATAAAATAAAGAAAATCAATATTATAAAATTTAGAGTTTAAATATTACAAATCCTTAAAGACAATTTTGAGAGACAAAGAAATCAAATAGTATATTTCATAGCAACAATAATAATAATTACCTGGCTGTGTGAAATGAATAGACAATAAAACAAAAAGTCATTGATTGTACTCCTTATTGCATTATGCTTGTTCTTGTTCCAATCCATGCTTTCAAGTGATGTTTGGAAATTTGGAGTAGTGTGGCATGATATATCCATCTAATTGAAATCCTTTAACTCTAATCTAGAACAACCATTGCCACTATTTAAAGATCTAGAAAATAGAGGAATCGAAGAAAAACTGTCTCCATGAATGGTTGTTGTTAAGTTTAAGATCGCTGCAAATGTAATCACACTACTATGTTGTATGTGTTTTCCAAATGCATCGATCTCTTTGTATTTATACATGACAAGGACAAGAAGAGACACGTCCTTTCACGGGACATGTCTATTCATTAATTTATTTTATCAATTTAACTATTTAGTTATTATGAGAGTAATTATAATCTAACTTTATATATATATATATATATATAGTAATATCAATTATTTTATATATTGATATATATTATATATATAATAAATCATTTCTCATAATAATCATATAGTCAATATTATTTATTTGACCGATGCTACAAACATCAACACTCCCTCTTAGCTAGGGAGGATAAATCAATCCAATGTCAACACTTAAGACACTTGACAACATCAATCATATGATGTAAGCAATAAAGGCATCATCCTCTAGATGTAATCAATAGAAACATAGTCTCAATATGTGGATTGCCTCCATCGGTGATTCTATCCATTTAATATCTTGAGTATTGGCCTATTAGAATGTCAACACATGACATTCACCGAATACTCTGAGTATTGGCCTATCAAAACATCAACATATGATATTCACCAAGTACTCAATAAGTAACTGGCCTGCAGAATATCAAAACATGATATTCACCAAATACCTATCATATATCTATACAAGCAACTCATAGATCGTCAATTTAATGACATCTAACACTTAGTTGTTGATTTACAAGATATATCTACACAAACAACTCATAGACCGTCAATTAAATGACATCTAACACTTAGTTGTTGATTTAATCCATCATGATCTGTTTCAACATTATAAATAATGTATATCATGATTTAAGTTATTGTAAGATCATCACCTTCCAATAACTTCTGCAAATACAAGTGATAATCATTTGGAAGTCGTCACTTCCTCATGATTTACACAGGGGGCAGGCCCATTAAAAAACATGCAGTCACACACATGAATTTTCAGACTCCCTCTGAATGTCAATCTTCGGAGCTCCTCATCCAATGTTACCTCTGATGAAGTGTCAGACTCTCTCTCAATCTGATATCAATCCTCCTTTTCCTGCAAGAGCATCCTCGGAAAAGATCAAGGCAAATAGCTCTTATAGTATATTATAGAAATACGAATAAGAGAGAGACTACAATGATTAGATAAATAAAGTATTCAAGGATAAAGAATACTTATTTGCACATCAATATCCTTTTATTTAATCTTTCATTCCATTACACTTAATATTGTAATCGAAAACAATTGTTTATTAGAAAGTTATAGTGATTTACTATAACTCTATATGTCTTCAAGAATGTAATGTCATTCTTAATGGATTAACATATTATCCATTTGTAACTTTCTACATATACTTTTCATACCATATCACATATAGTATGAAGTAATTAATTTATAATATTGAAATAAAACATAGAATATATCATACCTGCGAGTCGGGTCCACTTTTACCTTTGCTGTACCCGTTGGCAGTCTTTCCTTAATTTCTAACTCATATTTCTTCCCCGTGATGCTTTCAAATCCATGTGAGATGGTGGTGGTCGGAATGAATTGGATACATTCCAATTCACGTGCCCGGTATTGTCTTTTAAAAACAGTATATATATATAATGCCACGACCTTTGATGAATGTACATGATATTTGCGCACGAGCTCTGATATATGTGCCTGCCGTTCACAATCTCTGTGGCAACCTCCAATGATGCTATAACCAGATGGCAGAATTTGTCTACATTCCCAATAGAAGTCAATGCTTCTTACGCCACAATAGAGGAAGAGCACCTTGCTTAATGGCTTCACCGACATGCATTCTCACTAAATGCATGAGCCTGGCACCTTCCTCAATTTCTTGGGCAATTTCATGGCAATCTGAATTATCTCCTTTGCTACTGTCAAATGGTTTTCTTCTCTTTCTGAGAGCTGCGTGTAAATCAGAGGTTGTGATGGACAAGAGTCCGTGAACATTGCTGAGAAGGTGGCATTCTCTGCTACGCAAGTGAGTCTCAATGTCTGCGTCTCTGCATTGTTGAAAATAGTAAATTACAGAGCCCCCGCATTGAGCTTTCTAGAATTGGGTACCACTTCATAACGTGGCTTGCTCTGTCAGCCTTTGGGACCCACACTATCTTCTAATGCTGAAGGTAATGTATTGCATTATATCTATCAATCTCTGTCTTTTTGTTTCATGGCAATATGGATTGATATTCGTTTTCATTGCTCATTATTCCAGACATCTTTTGATTTCTTTCTTTTATGTTTATTGTCACAATTTTATATGATATGCATTTCTACATTTGTAGTTTGGCTCTGATACCATGCTAAGTTTAAGAGTGCTGCAAATGTAATCACACTGCTATGTTGTATGTGTTTTCCAAATGCATCGATCTCTTTGTATTTATACATGACAAGGACAAGAAAAGACATGTCCCTTCATGGGACATGTCTATTCATTAATTTATTTTATCAATTTAACTATTTAGTTATTATGAGAGTAATTATAAGCTAACTTTATATATATATATATATATATATATATATATATATATATATATATATATATATATATCAATGTATATAGTAATATCAATTATTTTATATATTGATATATATGTATATAATAATATATATAATAAATCATTTCTCATAATAATCATATAGTCAGTATTATTTATCTGACTGATGCTACAAACATCAACAGTTGTCATCTTTACTCTTAGTTTTTTATTAACTTCTTGTTAAATTTAGAACCAGAATTGCATAAAATAAAGAACAGATAACATAATCTCATAACACAGCTCACAAACTCTTGAGCTTTTACCCAAATAATGAATCATCAGAACTCCCCTTACAAAATAATGATTATGCAACTACACACCGAATGAATGTTGCATACAGAGATAATAATAAAACAACCTTCACACTGTCTCCTGCAAATACATACTAAATACAAAATTTGACAATGCTGATCAACAACTCTGTAAGATTCAATACACTCCTACAGCCACAATCTACCAAAACAATAGTCTCCAGAAAACAGCGCTACAACAGCCTCAATGATACTATATTCTGCAAAACAATAATCATCAATCTTCAAAATGAAAGACAACACTACATTCATCAGAATCGCATAACACATGAATCTCTGCCAATACTCAGAAAAACGGTGGAACAAGATGATCGATGTTATGATCTCTAACTCCTGTGTGCATGAACTGACAACAGTTGTCACTAAGTGCAATTTCATGTTCTCAAGTTTACGATCCTTCAATGTCTTCAATCACCGACACAAGTACGGGACTCTCCATATAGATGAACTGTTCCTCATTAAAACTGCAACAGCCACGTACATCAAGATACAAAGGAGACGTTACATATGATGAGACTCTTCAAATTACCAACAATTACGCAAACCTTAGACTCTTTGCTTGCCAAAAGCAACGCATGATAAGACTCTTTGATGCCCTGTTGCCACATATGCATATAGTCTTTCGTCTGCTGAAGACTCTTCATAGTCTTCAAAGGACATGATTCTTCATATAGAAAATGGTTCAGCATTAGACTCTTTGCAGTCTTAGTATGCCTGTATGCTGATGGGGTCATCGCAGGTAAGGAAAATATCTCCTGCAGCTACAAACTTCAACACTTATTTTCTTGTTTAATGTTCTCTAATTGGCTTTGTACCTCATACACAACTTCACGAGACATATTTGTGTATGTTTTAATATCTAGACACAATGTGGTATTTGTGTGAGTTGATATTTCAATCATTGATGCCCCCTCGAAGTATTTTTTCCTTGCAATGTGTACAAATCAGCTCCTCTTTCTATGAATTGGGTATGGCATATTTCCAACAAGGGTCCTAAATAATTGGGTATGATACTACTCAAAGATCTAAAAATTAGAAGAATTGAAGAAAAAATGTCTCCATGAAATGCTGCCATATATTCTTTTTGTTTTTTTACAATTTCCCTTTTATGCTCAAAGGTCTCTGATTGGCTTTGTACCCCACATACAATTGAAGGGAACCAAGGTAAGAAGAAGCATCTGCTACACCAATCTATTGAGGAAAAAGTGCGAATTTTCATAAAATCTTTAAACAATTATAGTGAGAAGATGCACAATCATAAATACAAACAAATCAGCAATATCATAACTGAAATATCCTTCTATTTTATTTTTACTAATTTCCAGATTCAGATAGAAAACCAAACCAAATATAATTTGTTTAATGGAAGTTTTGCAAGCTACATACAGTTTGCTGAGAATTCACTAACACGCAACAAGGGTTCTTCAATATATTTTCTACTAACAAACAGCTACGGCCAAGACAATATTAAATTCGAATGATAAATCATTGCAGAGAATTGAATACTTGGCATACCAAACATCATTCTAGAATCAGATTACAGACCCTTGACTTTGTTATCTCTAATTGGAACACTGAGAATATCTGGTCGCTGCACAATTTGCTGATGCTGCTGTTGTCTGATCTGTGTTAACGGCAAACCAGGGCTTTATGTTGAGTGCTGTGAACCCTTCAATCAAGCTGCAATATCAATCTGACTGAGTAATGATGCCTCCAAATCACCACAGTGATTACCTTTAACACTAGCAATAGGCGTTCAAGGTAGATTTATTGTTTTCTAGACTAGATAAGATGCTGATGCAGACCTGGGGCTATGTACAAAGCTGCCATGACAGGGATTTCGTCCTGCACTTTGTTCTACAATTGCAAAGAGAAAAAAATAATAAAATCATAAACTTGGAATCCCTTCTTTTTGTTGAGTTTTGGTAGCTGCAAGACAGATCTTCCACTCATTATGATATTCTCTGTTCTGTATTTTTCATCTTACTGGTGCTGCATAACTTCTGCATACCTTTTGAGTATCATTTTTCTTTGGCATTGTTTTCTCTGGCATCGTCGTTGATCCTCTCCTTGTCTACAGTTGTCTTCATACGACTTCAGTATTTCTTTTATGACTGGAGCATTTATGCTGACTCAGCCTTACGTGTCAATTCTCATAATGTGTTGGCATCGAGAATATATGTTTTGTCTTGTTTGTGATGTGGCGGCAGTTTCCTTTTGTGCCCGTCGGTGACTGTTATGGCTCACTAAAGTATTTTTATTGTTGCTGTATTATTTTATTTGTAATGGCTGTCAAGTGTATTGATTGCGTCGCTTCAGCTAGGATGGTTGTTACATGTTCTCTCGTGGTTTGGAGATCATTTGATGTGCGAACAGTCGTTGAATGGGAGCGCAGTTAGAAGAAAATATATGGAAATCGTATGAGTTTTCTGTTAGTGTGCATCATCTGCAATACTGATTTTGTATGTTCAAAGGATATTTTGAATGGTGATATCATAACTATTTTTGTTGTTTTATTTTTTCTTTGCCGTGTCATAGTACTGAAGGACTCTCAGAATTTAAGTGATATAGCTCTGAGTCGTTTAAGCTCAGAAATATTATATTCAATCTTCTCAAAGGTTTATGTAGAGCTCGATGTATGAGCAGCATATATATATTCTGTTTGAGTGTTTTATATAGCTGAGTATTGTCAATTTATAATGTGAGACTCTGTTGAATTTTTGGGCTCTGATCATTGAGTGGTCATTGTTTTGCTGAAGACATCTAAAAGAGGCAGAGACTCCTTTGTAATTGTTTTGATGAACTGAGTAAAGGATCTATCTTTCTGTGGGCTGGGTTGTTTCCCTCGGCGAGGAGGGTTTTTCCCAGGAGAATTCCTTGATGTTATCTGTTATTTGAGTTTTGTATTTTCATCTATTGCTATCTTGTATTATTAGAGCAGATCTAAGGAATCGATCTGGAACCAAAAGTATTATTATACTTGTTCTATTTGCTCTACTTTCAGTTGATTGTTTGCAGCTATCAACCATGGTGAATGGTTTGAAAGTTGAAGATAGATTAGATGGCTCTTCAAACTTCTCTTCATGGAAGTTTAGGATTATGATTGCACTTGAAGAGAATGACCTTCTTGTTTATGTGAATTCTGATCCAACAGAACCTTCTGATGATGCTGAGCAAATTCAATGGAGGAAGAACAAGATCATGGCAAAGAAGATTCTGATTGATTCGATTAAGGATCATCTGGTTCCCATTATCTCTAAGTTGAATTCAGCCAGAGAGATGTTTTAGACTTTGAAGGACCTTTATGAATTCAACAACACCAGTAGAGCTCTAGCTTTGAGACGTCAACTTCAGCATGTCAAAATGGCTAGAGGAGAGTCAGTTGTTTCATACTTCATGAAAATTACAGAGTTAAAGGATCAGCTGAGTGCTATTGGAGAATCTTTTGCAAATAAGGATTTGGTCATGCTTGCCACGAATGGACTTCCTCACTCTTGGGAATCCTTCATTCAAGGTGTCAGTGGGAGAGATGATCTTCCTAAATTGGACAGGTTGAGAGTTGATTGCATTCAAGAAGAATGCAGGCTTGAAGCTAGAGGCAACGAACGTAAAAGTTATCATGAAGGTGATCATGTACTTGTTGCCCACACTTCAAAAGGAAAAGGGAAGAAAGGTAATTTCAAAAGATTCAGAGATGAGAACTTTGAGTTAGCTCCTGATTCTAAGAAAAAGAAGGATCTTTCTCGGATCCAATGTTTCAGATGTGACAAATCCAACATGTTGCTAGAGACTGTATTGCAAGACCAAAGCCTCAAGCAACTATTGCAAATGTAGAAAATTCTTCTCCTCAAAAGGAGTCAAGTGAAAATTCAGAAGGATTTTGTTTTATTTCTGCACTTTCTAGCAATGTTCCCACTAACAGCGATACATGGCTGATTGATAGTGGAGCATCTTGTCATATTACTGGTTATCTTGAGCATCTCTTCAACTTGAAAGAAAATGATTCTCATCCTCAAGTCATTATTGGTGATGATGCAAGTTATTCCGTGAAGGGTGCTGGTTCTACTTCCTTCCAATTGGATTCCAGAGTTTCTCTTCACTTAAGTGATGTTCTTTTTGTTCCTGACATTAAGAGGAATCTGATTTCTATATCTACATTAGAAGACAAGGGTTATCATGTTGCCTTTGCTAATAAAAAATTTCTAGCATGGAAGGACAACAACATTCAATCAGCTCGTGAGATTGGTGTGTGTCATGACAACCTTTACAAGCTTTCGGCCTGTCCTATTGAAGCATTAGCTCATGACTCTTCTAGCTCAAGTGAGTTGTGGCACAAAATATTTGGTCATCTAAATTTCAGAACTTTATCTTCTATGGAGAAGGTTGTAGTTGGTCTTCCAAAGCTGAAACAAAATCATGAAGGTGTTTGCAAGGGGTGTGCTCTAGGTAAGAATATTAAAAGTACTTGTCATAGTAGAGAAAATAGAGCAAAGAAAATCCTAGAGTTAATTCATTCTGATTTATGTTGTCCTATGTTAGTCGCTTCTCTTAGTGGTTTTTGGTATTATGTTACCTTCAATGTTGACTTTTCTTGTAAGTGTTGGATCTATTTTCTTAAGTCTAAAGAATCTGATGAAGTGCTGTCCCGTTTTAAAGAATTTAAAGCACTTGTTGAAAATTTATCTAACAAGAAGATTAAGATTCTAAGGTCTAATAATGGAGGAGAATATGTGTCTGGTATTTTTCATAATTTTTGTGTTGAAGATGGGATTAAGAGGGAGTTCTGTGTCCCCTATAATCCTCATAGGACAATAGTTGAGGCAGAGAAGGCCATGATTCATGATCAAAGCCTTCAAACTTTTCTATGGGCCGAGGCTTGCAGGACAATAGTTCACATTTAGAATTGTAGCTCTCATTAGATTCTAAACAACATAACTCCAGAATAAGCTTTTACAGGTATCAAACCAGATATTAGTTATTTCAGAATCTTTGGATGCCCTATTTACATCTATGTTCCGAAAGAGAAGAGAACCAAGTTAGAACCATCAAGGAAGAAATGCATCGTTGTTGGTTATAGTGATTCTTCAAAAGCATTCAAAATCTACATTCCAGATCAAAAGCAAATAGAAATTAGCAGGGATGTTTCTTTTGATGAAGACGTAGCTTGCAAGAAATCCAAAGAGTCTAACATGGAATCCAATAGAGAAGACTTTGAGCATCCTCAAGATTTAGATATGGCTGATCCGGATCCACCTTCAAAGATTTAGAGGGAGCATATAGATTTAGAAGGCTCCACTGATCCAGTTGATCCAGTTGATTCTATAGACACCTTTGCAGGTCCCAAAAATAGCTCAGCTAATAAGAAAAGGCCTTTGTGGGCTAGGAACACTATGGAAGAAGCTGAAAATTATGCAGCCCCTTGTGGCACTTTCAAAGAGAGTAAGAGGCCTCACAAGTTTGCTGGTTATGTAGCTTTGATGAGTCACATTATAGCACCCGAGCCTTCCAGTGTTGAAGAGGCTTCAAATCAGCAATTGTGGAAGGATGCCATGATGGAGGAGTATCAATCCATCATCAAAAATGATGTGTGGGACATTGATCCTAGACCTAAAAATAAATTTGTTGTTTCTTCTAAGTGGTTGTTCAAAATTAAACATGTAGCTGATGGGAGTGTAGAAAAATACAAGGCTAGATTTGTAGCTAGAGGTTTTTCACAAAAAGAAGACATAGACTATGAAGAGACCTTTGCACCTGTAGCACGTTACAGTTCTATCAGAACCATCATAGCTGTTGCAATGGTTAAGGGTTGGAAGCTTCATCAAATGGATGTGAAAACAACATTCTTGAATGGCATGATTGACATTTTAAGATGCATAGGAAAACCTATGCTATGTAAGAGCATGTAAGAGGGATTTACAGAGTGCATATGCAAGAGACCTTGACTGATGGATGCATAGGAGTGTCATGTATGAACTTTGAATGGACCAAATTAGAGTGCTCAAGTTCGGTGGGTACAACATACTATTCGGGATGTACTCATTATGAGGAGCTCTAGAATTCGAGGAGACTAATTTGGGTGCCCAAACTGGGCCCTTGGGTTTGACTCATGCTTTTGGAAGCCACTTATGGTTTCTAGGCTTTACCTTGGTCTATATACATTGGATGCTTGAGATTGAGTTTGTATGCTAATAGATTTGTAGTGATTATGTTGTTAGAATTTATTTAGACAGGTTAAAAATCTCTATCGAAGGATTGATATTTTGAGAGTGTATTGTAACCAGTTTTTTATGTTTAACACGTTGAATGTGTTCCTTTGATGTTTTTTCCAGGTAAGTTTTCCTAGTGTATAGTTCAGGTCAATGGAGTTTTAAGACAATACCAAGGATCTAAATTTCAGGATGGTGGGGGAATGATGGTGCAAATAAAGTATGTTATCTAAAAAATTAGTTGTAAAAAATGTATTAGAAACAAGAATCAAAATTATAAACTACTAAATAGTAAATACTAAATTCTAATAATAAACACAATGTATTAGACAATGAAAATGCTAAATATCAATATATAATTATATTCAAAATGCCAATATGATGATTCCATTCATAATTTATATACAATTGGCCAAAGCCTCTAATCATCATTACCAAATTTCATGGCGAATTCCTCATCGTTGGAATGGAACCATGTGGCTTGAACTCCAAATGAACACCAACCAACCTTGTTTGGGTTGCATCCTCATTAATCTATCCCAACTTCTCTAGCTTTACATCTCATTGTATGTCAATCAAATGCAAGGTGCTATGCGCAACTACTAGTTTCCCTACCTTTGTAGAGATAAGTCTGTTCCTCCTAATAGAGTGAATGAAGCTATGTGGGTATACAAGGTTTTCTTAGCAACAAAAGAACTACAAACTTACAAATAAGAAGCAAATGGCTAGCGTCATCAACAAAGGAGGTCCATGTATAGTCCAGCATATTATTGGGTCCTCTTGTGCAATAGTTTGTCCATCCAATTTTGCCTCTTGGATATCCTTTAAATGTAAGTAATTTGCTTCACTTGGTATGAATGGTGGCAACATCTTTAGTATTGCACATTTTTTGTTTTGCCTTCATCTCAACGTTTTTCATAGGGAAAACTTTCCGAGGCCTTTGCACGTACCACTTTGGGGTCAATGCATAAACATCCATATGTAAGGGAGCATTGAGCTTCTTCCATATTAACTTAATACTAGGTCAAATGTGTTTACTATAGAATTGCAAGGTGGGGTCTTTGCTTGTACAATAGCCTTTGTTTGGCCAAGCATGCTGTCAATGCATATTCATACGCCTCTCTGAGGTTTGGAGCATTAGCATTCACATCTCTAATGATTGTGAAAATTAATGATAAGAGTGAGACAATGTGTTTGGCATTTGCAAGAAATTGAAGTACATGGCATATCTAGTCTCTATAGGTTTAAGAAATTCCTTCTTAAGAAGGTTCAGACTAGTGCATATGATGTGTGGCGGTTGTAGATAAAACTTTGCACATCTTTTGTCTCAAGAATCACCTGTTTAATCTAGTATATCTTCCTTATGCCTTTGAGTGCATTGTTCATGTCATGCACACACCAAGGATTCGATCATATATATTTGTAGCTTGTAGGATCCCTCAACCAACTTCCTTGTTGCTTTACACATAGGCTGCATCTGTCATGACCTATATCGCATTCTTAGGGCCAACCTCCTCAGTAGCATCTTTAAGATTATGAAATTGTTACTTGGCATCCTTGCCGCGCTTTAAACAATGAACAACAGTAAGGAAGTAAGGGCCTTTTTTACATGTCACCATGAGAATGATGCATCATGTTCGTACATCCATCTGTGATAATGCTGCATCCACTTGTGACCCATGTAGCATTTTTTTCTCCATAAGAAAGATCTTGGAATATTTCTTATTCAAGATTGTGGTTCTCAGTTTCATCTTTCCTACTGGCTCATATTAAGGCACTACAATTATAATATTAGCCATGTATCCTTATATTAAGGAGAGTACATCATGTGGAATAGAATACCATTGGCACAAAACATTTTGCCAATGGCATGATTTGCCTCAGCTCTCATTTGAATATTAAACATTATTGCCACCACTTTGGAAGAAACTGTCCCCGTGTTTCCCCTTAGGCTTGGCTACACTAGATGGAAGTGGAATTTGTGGCTCTTGGGAAGTGCTAATAATTCTCACTATCATAGTAGTAGTTGATGTGTCATGGTCTTCACTAGTATCAAACAATCTCTACATCTTTGCCTCTGTTTAAGTTGGTCACATAGCCCAATGCCTTTGCCTGGGATAAGAAGGAGATGCAAATTAACTATAGCAATGCTCTTTTGTAATTCAAAGCCACAAAAATAACATTTCGATGGCCTAGTGCCCCTTGATGTGGTAGATTTCTTTGCTTGTAGTTTGGTAGCAAATTGTACTAATGGGGCTTTCTCATTGAGGGGATCCTTGACAAATAGTTCCAACAATGTGGAAGCGCAGTTGAAATGAGCTATTCCAATAGAGCTAGTTACCTCATCCCCCTTTCATTTTGTACTTCAATTCTCAAATTCAATGTTTGGATTCTTAATCCCCTTAACCTCACTTATGCCAAGAGAACTCATGTGGGCATTGGAAGAAGTGAGATTTATGGAATTCAAAATCTTGTGCATATATATTATAAATAATACAAGGGTTCAAGATACAACAAATTTCCTCTTGTTTCTCTTCCTTCAGGTTGCATATTGTTCTTCAACCTTCATCAAACAAGGATTTTGTTTTTAAGCTTCAGGTCACACGAAGTGCAGAAGTAGAGGATACACAACATGAAATCCTTATTTGAAAATTGACAATAAGCATTAAGATTTAACATTAAAAAATAGTTTAAAACTAAAAGAGGAATTTTGATCTGATTTTGCTCTGTTTTCTCACCTCAGATTGCACAAGGCATAGAAGCAAAGGATACGCAAAAGCCAAAATGAAAATAAAAAAATCAGCTACACTTATGTAATTTTGAAAATAAATATTTAAAAATAATTTAATAAGTCAATTAAAATTGTAAATAACTAAATATTTACAAGAAACCTAAAACTTGCTGACATAAAACACTAAATGGTAAATATAGCAGTTAAGCAACTGTAAAAATAACATTTCATAATTTCTAAACCCTCTAAGTAGGTTGCAATTTGCACACATATAATCTATTGAATAAAAAATAAGAGATCATTGAATTCAGATTTAGCAATGAAAGTGCAAATGCCAAAAACAATGTACGAAATTCAATATTTGTGAAGTATTAACTTGAAGCTTTGATGAATGTTTTGAATGGTTGGTTGATGGAGATGATTGGTCTTCCTCTTTCTATTACTCAATACAATGGAAAAGTGTTTATGGTGATTTGGATTGAAGGTGGGCATGTATATTTATAGTTTTTTGAGTGTTTGGGGTACGGGTGAGGTCCATTAACATTTTAGGGTCAGGTTTAGGTGAAGAAGGTTTTCAAAATAATGTTTTTTTTGCAGGGGATGATGTGTCCCTTGGGAATATTGGTTATCTTGTGTGTTGGTGAAATTGATTAGATCTGTCTCTGCTTGCATTGTTCCAACTATAGGGTTGGTTTGAAAATTGCATAGTTTTTACACAGTTTCCTTTCAGCCTCTCTCATCTTTGTTACCCAATAAGAGAATTTGGCCTATACAATTGGTTCAATCTGCCAGGCGTGATATGCAGCTAAATCAGCTTAAGCAAAACAAGCTCCCTAAATAAGAGGGTCTAGAGGGACAAGTACTTCAATGCTTCCCAAAACCAGTAACATAGCTCAACGTACCATACCACATTTGAGAAGTAACTATATGAGGAAATTAGAGTAGAGTAGGGTAGAAATACTCATTAATGTACCCATATGGAATTATAATTAAAGCTTTCATCTGTCCCTTTTGATTACAGGGCTTCAGAAATATTCTCACTTCTCTCTTTTAACTAGATGTTTTTAGCTTCTTTTGCAAGATGGGATGATGGGAATATAATGGAAGATACATCCACCCTATGTGGCTCTTCAAACAAATCAAGATGAGATTAAAGAGTTATTTTTCAATAAATTGATTTTACAAAAATAGTGTATGTGCTTCATAGCTGAAACATAAATAGATATATTGTTAGAAGTTGGAGTTGGTTGTAGTTAACCACAGTGCTGATGCTGGTATACGAGATCGAACTAAGGATTGAAGTGGCCTGGTTAATAAATTTTCCATTTGTGGACAGTGATATCCCTCAGCTTTTATTAGCCCTATGAAGATATTGTCAAAACAATAAATTGATAAACAAACGGCAAAAAATGATATTATTATAGTATTCAAAAAGAGGCAAAATATGAGATAAGAAAGCGTAAATGTGTAATGATTTTACTTATCTTCTACAATTGAAGAACATATGATAGAAGTTGACAACATTTGATTTATGGAAGAGTACCTGATGGAATATATGCTCATTAAGTACTTAATCTCTTGAAAATCTTTTGCCTGGCATGTTTGTGAAAGCTGATTGAGTAAATGCTATTATTGACTCTTGTGATATTGTTTCAACTTGTTCCTACATCTTATTGTTTACATCTCTGCACACTATCTTTGTAGGAGGATGCTAATGAATTAAGTGAAGACGGTAGCCCTCAGGATGATAGCCAGCAAAATTCTGTTGAAGACAAGGTGGCTGTTTCATCTGTTAAAACCAAGAAAAAGAAAAAGAAGAAGAAGAAAAATGAAGAGAAGGTTGCCTATGTTGGTGCTAACACAAAGGATGAATCTATTGACCTACAATTGGAGAGACTATCTGTCAGTGAAGCTGGAACTTCTTCAGTTGCCTGCTCAGAGATACCAGTAGTCACTGGAAACAGTGGAGGCAGACCCATTTTACAAAAGTGTTCGACTCAAATCTTAGCAATCGATCCAAAGTTCTTAAGAGCAGAAGACGAGCTAAGACGAATTTTTGGCTCCAAAGTGGTAAATGCATTCGAGAATAGCCATAACAGTGTGAATTCACGAAGGAAGCAAGTACCCAGAGGAGGAGCACATAATTACCATATTAGAAGGACAATACTTGTTGCTCCTTCAGATCATTGGTCACGCTGGGACGGGGGATTGTCTATGGAGCATATAGAAACCAAAGGAGGACTAAGGTTTTTCAGGTAACTGATTTTAATGTTTCCCTGTGAAAAAGTTGTCTAAAGTTTTTGTCATTGTTGACTTATGTTTGAGAAGGCACATAGGATGGGTTTTAAATTGTTCATTGATTGAGCACAGCTAGCTAAGATTATGATTGGACCTTTCATTTGTAGCATTATTTCAGATGATAGATTCATATAACACACTTGACCTTCATCTTGATACTTATTTGGTTGCTTGTTTCTTATTATTAGCAATTAAAAGCTGCATGGAACCCTTTTTGTACTTGTTAATTTTACCTGTCTCAAGGGAAATGTCATTCAGTAGCGTGCTCACATTGAATAAAAATTATTGATCTTCTTATTGCTTTAGGAAATATGAGTGGGTTGAGAAGTTGTCTACAATTCTCAGAATTTCTTTTCGAACTGCAGAATTGGAATGAAATGAAGTTATTATGATGTCCACAGGGGATTAAAATAGGTCAATGGACTAATTGATACATCCATTGATGATAGCAAAAGAAGTTTCCTAAACCTCTTTCTGTAGAAAGAAGAGAATGAAACAAAGATAAAACAAAACCTTCCCCACCAAGAAAATGTAAATCTAACAATGATAAGAAATCGCAAGACCAGACAGAGTAACTTCAAGAAAACATTCCTCATGATATATTGTTGAGATCTCTTGCCATCATCTACAGCTGATTGAAGTTGGGCAGCATTGTCAACTGCCATAATGCCACTGTTCTGGAGTCTGATTATGTTTTTGAGTGATTTACTTGAGCTAGGAGGAGATAGGGGCTATATTCTTGGAGCTAGTAGGGCTCTTTGCATTGTCTTAACATGCAAAGGAAAAGTACTAGTTCCAAATTTGTTGACATGGGTCTGGTTATCAGATTTTGACCAAGGGCAGGGTGATCTGTGTCTTCTGGTGCTAATTATGTGTCTGGATTATGCATCACTATCTTGTAATAGTGCAGAGCCTGTATGTTGTTTGCTACAATGTTGGTGAAAGTTGCACCACACTTGACTGCCATACTAGTTGAGATCATGGGAAAAATGATCTGATCAGTCTGGTAAGAATGAGAGGCATTCAGTGCTTAACAGCTGAGTTCACAACCTTCAGGAGAAACAAAGCCAGACATATCTTGGCTGAACATTGGAAGAATATAGAGTTTCCCTCTCTACAGTTGGAATACAGGAAAACTTAGAGAAGTTCTCCTAGAATTTCTAAATAAG
Organism: Chamaecyparis obtusa; assembly: GCA_027943335.1. Classification (NCBI taxonomy): domain Eukaryota; kingdom Viridiplantae; phylum Streptophyta; class Pinopsida; order Cupressales; family Cupressaceae; genus Chamaecyparis; species Chamaecyparis obtusa. The sequence goes on along the minus strand of BSBK01000135.1, from coordinate 1,006,680 downwards.
CTATGGCACCACTCCAAAATCTTTAATAAACTGGACACCTGATGATCAAGTATTTTTTTTAACTTCTGTTTCCTGAAGAGTGCAAAGTTTGCAAGTCCTGTCATCTTGAAGGATATGGTTGCCAGTCTCAATATCTTACACAAACACATTTTTGTTTGGCCAAGACAGAAGCTAAGACCATCTGATTGTTGCTGTTGGAGATCAATGGAGCTAAAACAAGGCTATAATGATCTGTAAGAAATATTGTACATTAAAGGGTAGCTTGGGGCTGAGAGCCTGATGAAGAGAAAGCCAAGTCATCTAGAGGAATTGTCAATTAATGTTCTCCCTAATTACTGTATTAATCCCCCTTGGAAGGAAGTTGTGGGGGAACTATCTCAGTATCTGTAGGGATGGGGACACTCAATGTAAAGGTATACGGACTGCAATTTAGACGGCTTCAGTGTACTGGAACCAGTTTTGTTGTAGATAGTTGGAGGGGAATGGAAAGAAAGCTCATCAGAGGAGCAGATGGTAAATTTTGGGTGTCTACTCTCCTATGAGGATAGTGAACTAGTTGGCAGATAATATCAAGGCAGAGTGGATGAGCACAAACTCAACTTCATTAATTCTCTAGAGAATCATTTGTTTGCAATGTATCACACATTGGAGTATAATGATATGGACTCTATCAATATGTACCCAACCAAACACTCTACTGTTTGGCATACAGAATAGCACTTTTTAATGAAACATGGAGTAGATACATGTTGCATGGAATATTGTCCGAATATAACTATAACTTAGAAGTTGGACTTAAGCTAGACAAGGGAGCAATAAATTGCTCACCATTAATGATCATTACCTTAGTTTAATGATGGTTCATTATAAGTTGGAAGATCGCAAAAGTGAGCCAAAGAGTACAATTGTGTTTTTCCACAATGAATTGTGGAGGCAAAAAGAACTGTAGAAAACAAAGAAGTGGGTGTCCGTATTTGGCCAGTATAGTGCTCACAAAAAGCATGAAAACATCCCACAATGATATCGTAAGGCTTTATGACAGTAATAATTATTAATTTTAGAGCATACAAAATAATATTTTCTATGTTATAATTCAATCAAATCAAGTACATATTTATAGGATTCACAAATCCTAAATTAGATAAACAAATCCTCTGGCTCTAATTATATGAGTTTTTTTAACAACTCAACAGACGTATAACAAACCTATAACAAACCAATATACCAATACCCCCCCTTAATGACAAAACTAATAGATTTTGTCATTACATCATTTTGAACACATGCATAGTCACTTCTTTGATGAACTTGGACATACAAATAGTTCACTTCTGTAAGTCCATTCTGAAACCCATAGATAGTTCGCCTCTGTAGATCCACCCTGAAATCTACAAACAGTTTACCAAGCAATCTCTTCTTATGGACCTATCCTGAAATCTACAGACAGTTTACCAAGCAATCTCTTCTTATGGACCTACCCTGAAATCCACAAGTTGCATCATGTGTCAAAGAGTTTTATAATAGATCCATACTGAAATCTATCAAGTTTGTCAGGACTCCCTTAACCTTCGTGTCAAATCAAGACAACTCTTTTTTTGTCAAATTACTCGTGCTATCTCAGCATCAAGCTAGAATTCGATTACACCAGCCTCTCTCGTTCCTTCCTAGTGGTTTATTCCACAACTTGATGTCTGGACTGAGCTTTGGTACAGCACCTTTTTTTTGTTTTACATTGCCCATTAAGACTAGTGGATGACTTAACAATAGACTTTGACTGACACATAGAAAACAACTTTTACAAATAAATAATGACACTCACACTCAACGATAATATTTTTAAATGCAAATTACCAATCAAATGTTGAGGACCATTATCACCAGCTTCATCAGTGTCACCCTCTTTAATGTTTTTAGATGCAATTACTTCTTTTTGGCTTGAGCTTCTCGTTCAGCAAGTCCTTAGCCCTTTGAAAACAGTTGATTTCAATATGACCATTTTTGTTACAACAGTAACATGTAGGACAATCTCTGTATGAGGATTCTACCTTTACTATTGATGTGTTGACTTTGGCTGACGATTTTTTGTAGAATTGGCTGAGCTGTTAAAGCGCTTTCTGTATGTTGTGAATGAAAACCTTCAACTTGCATCTATCATTTTTCCTTTTGCAAAAGTAACGATGACACTTTGTCAAGGTCAAGTGTCTGACTTTCAGCAACCAACTACAGTGATCCATCAAAAGCTCCTTAAGATACCGGAAACCCTCTTAGTAATGCTGACCATATCTTCATCATCTATCTTTTTCTTTATAGTTTATAGGCACTGATTGATCATGCACATCCTTAAGACACATGATATAGTCTGAAACTGAACCTCCTTGCAACTGAGAGGAGTACAGCTGATTCTTTAAAAGCAACGATTTTGCTTGCTTTTGAAGTCTGGTACTTTCACGCAAGTTGGTCCACAACTCTGCAACATATTCTTCATTGCGGACTTTAGGAATCAAGCCATTTCCAATAGACAACTTCAGTATCAACAAGGCTTTGTTATGATGTCTGTCATAGTCTTCAGCATTGGTCTTGGGCCTGGCCTCCTGTTTGAGTAGAATCTTTGTGAGGTTTCTGTACTCACAAATTGTCAGGATCTTATGACTCCAAACACTGTAGTTTGTCTGAGTCAATTTTTGTGACTCTGGTAACAACAGAGCTTGGATGTTCCTGACAACTTCAAGTCTGAGATAGGTTATCAACATTAACTACAACTACGTCGTTCCTTAAGCTGAATCTGAGGTTGATGGAAATTTGACCCCCCACAAAATGGATGTCGCGTACAAGTGATAATGCATCTATTTATGATTGAGACAATTTTCATTTTTAATAATTTTTTATAACTATTTAAATTTTGACAAATTTTGAGTGCATACAATTTTATAAGACTTTTAGACTATGACACTCTTTAACTCTAGGAAAACTAATAATACATTTTGAGACACAAAACTCCAATAAAAAATTATAATGACAATCCTACCAATCCTAATAGGAAAGGGATAACATAATTATGTTCTCATTTCAAACAGGAAGGCTTTCTTCTTAGAGCAGGAAATCTGTTTGTCTTTGACCACTTCTTATATCTGTCTTCAATGAACCTACTTTGAAGAAAACAGGAGCATCTTGAACAAGTCACATTTCAATGCTTCATAAGAGCAATGCAATTTTTCCCAAACCTTTTTTCCAATATTTTAGACCCAAAGATTTTCCAATATTTTAGATCCAAAGAATACCTCATAAAGTGAGTAGATACTCGAGATTCTCCTCAATCAACTCACATAGGATATCGCCCTCCATAACAAGTGCTCATCTTCATCTGACATTCCTCCATTCTCTATGGGCTACTTTTCAAATTAGGATGCTACTAGAAATATAACTATGAAGACCACAATATACCAATCAGCCAGATGAAACTTCTAATATATCTTAATAGCAACTACAAACCATGGAAATATTGAGACTATCGACTCATGCCAAAAGTGCTGCCAGCTTGGAATCTGCCTGGCTTGAAAGCACCACCATCCATTGGGGGATCCACCTGCTTGACAACTCGACGTAAATCGGACATACCTAGACACTCAAGCGTGGTATGCCTACTCGTTTTCAATGAAGTAAGTATGCCTTGTAAAGAGCCCGCAAAAAGATTTTGAAAATGCTATCCCTTTGGCGGCTTCACTCCTTGGCAGAGACACTAATCAGCTTATTGAAACTCGTTGAAAGTAGTCTGGGCTGAAATAGACATGTATAATGTCTATCTAATTTGCTTAAGATGGAAGATACATATATATATATAAAGATTCAATAATATTAGTTTGAAGCCCAAGAGATTATCTTATTCATATGAAAGAACAGAACTCTATTGATGTCATTCCCTTTTTCTACAGATCTAAATTGTGCCTCTGATTTGAAGAGGAGATCCCTAGAGGCTCACAGCTCCTGTTAGTCAAGTCTTTCATTCAAGAGATTGATTTTCTTTCATTGGGTTCACATAGACTATTCTGCAGGTCTGTAACTTCCAATAAGAATCTAATAACCTACAGATTTGACCTCACACAAACTTTCATGAAGTTTTTATGTGGATTGGGCCAACACTGGCTCTCAAAAAATCGCTGCAGAAACAGCCAAAAAGTCCAAAGAAATTGTGGTGGAGGCCACACAAAAAGCCAATCAAATCAAGATTGAGGCCTCCAAAAAAGCTAATCAGATCAAGACTGTAGCATCCAAATTGAACCTGCTTTCCTTTGGTGGAGAAATTATCAGTCCAGCCAGCCAAAGAAATCTCTCAGCAACTTGCCCTCTCCTTCTCGCAGGCTTCTCACAAAATAATTTTCTGTTGCATCACCATCAAATATGGCAAGACTAAAAAAATATCATATCTGGGAAAATCAGTGTGAATATTCTCTCCTTGTTGCAAAACAATAGGCACAGAAAATGGTCTGGCTCTTATACTATATTAATTTTGAGAGCATACAAAATAATATTTTCTATGTTATAATTCAATCAAATGAAGTACATATTTATAGGACTCACAAATCCAAATTTAGATAAACAAATCCTCTAACAACGCAATAGACGTACAACAAACCTATAACAAACAAATATACCAACAATAACCACTTGTCTGAATATGTCAATGTGAAGTAATCTTTCAAAAAGGAAATATTTTGGAACTGAATTGGTGGTTCTTTCAAGGCCACCACTCCTCAATAACAGCCTTCAAAGGCTTCATGATAGTAATGATCAGCTTTCTAAAAATTCTCATGTCAACTAATCTGTTGAAAAAACTATAGCTCTCATAAAAAAAAGGTTTGCAAACATGACGTAACCAATCTTGCTGTGCCTTGTATTGTTACCCTTATTATTTTTTAAACTAGTGACAAATTGTAATAAGGGCTTTTTGGAGTTGAAAGAGCCTTTTCAATGAAGGGCATGCAAAATAGTCTTGTGGTCTTCCCTTGTGAATATGGTAAGGATTTTTTCATTTCTTTGGTAGCAATGGGGAAAATGAGACTTTGAGAGGAGAGGGGTTCTAAAAGACCACAGTAAATATGCTAGAGTGTCCCTCAAAGGAGTTGATAAAAGAGACCTGCTATTTGGATGTTGTAGGAAAGCAGAAAAGACTATTGATGTGACCGCAATTACATCTGAATTGGTTGTAGATCATATCACAAGTCAGTCCTCTTATGTACCATATAAGAGAGAGCAAGTAGATAAGCTCTACTTGATGAGAGTCCCGCCTATCTATAGTAGGGGGTGGGGTGGTTTTTGTAGAGGATTTCATTGATAAATGAGCTACACTCTACAATGGGGTCCTTGGAATTGAGTTTAGGCTTAGGGATGATGGTGTTAAAGTTTTGAACCAGAATATAGATATGAAACAAATGAAATCAAGAACATACAAATAACATATAACACTGCACAGTTATCCTGGGAAAAACCCTCCTGCTTGAGGGAAACAACCCAGCCCACAAAAGATGATTCCTTTATTTAGAATCTCAAAACCAATATCACAGTTCTTGCTTATGATTGAAGCCTACAATACTTCCAATCAATAAGTCTGTCCTTTACTACATAGACTCAGAGACTCTCTGATCAAATAACCTGATTACAAAAGCTACGATTCTCTGAATCAGCACAATACTCTTGCTTAAATTAGCTCCAAAATTGCAATACAAAAATATATGTATCAGACTCAGCACTTCTACACAGTGCGACAATACACACGACTCCAAAATTCTGTGATTACAACAGCAGATAATATAATAACGCTGATAAAGACTCAGAGATGAATAATTATGAAGCACTCCCAAAAACCACATAACACCCGTCACACCAATATGAAAAACATAACAGCAAAGATAAAACCTGATAGAAGAGAGATGATGCTGCAAGGCTGAACAGTTGCTCTTCCATATCAAGCGACAACAGATACCATACACATGGTGAAGATAATACATGAACTGTCATCTTCATTAAGAGGAACGACGATGAGAACATGAAGGCCGTTAACATCACAAAGTAAACCGCCCGTGTAAGTGGATACATACTGTCAAACAAATTGGAGATACATGTAGATGCCAACTGGAACCATTACAGTGCCATGCCAGATAAAAAATAACAGAGCCGTGTCATCATTAATATTCAACGTAAGAGAGAAGAAAATATAATACAAGGAAAAGATTATCTCCCGCAAGAATGATATCCCTTGCAGTTATAAAAACATTAACACTCACTCTTAGTAAGAGAGAGATCATTCAAATGTCATAGTGTGTCTCAACCTAACAAGCACAATGAAGCTGCAACAAAAATGTCAATAACAAAATCTCATCACAGATTTTCTTAATATAAAATTGTTATCTCAGCATAACAATATTCACCATAGCTACTCCCACAGGGTGAAACGTAAAACTAAGTCATGGAGTCTCACACATGATTTCCACCATGGCTACTCCCAGAGGGTGAATCCACCATAGCTACTCCCAGAGAGTGGAACAAGGGCTTTCACCTCAAACTTCTCTCGCAGAGAAGAATGCATTAACAAGGGATTTCACCTTGAACTTCTCTCGCAGAGAAGAACTCATTAACAAGGGATTGCACCTCAAACTTCTCTCACAGAGAAGAACTCATTAACAAGAGATTGCACCTCGAACTTTTCCCTTAGAAAATAACTCATTAACAAGGGATTGCACCTCAAACTTCTCTCTCACAGAGAAGAACTCATTAACAAGGGATTGCATCTCGAACTTCTCCCTCACAGAGAACAACTCATTAACAAGGGATTGCACCTCAAACTTCTCCTTCTCAGAGAAGAACTCATTAAAGCATATAAAATATTATTCGAATGTTGAGACTCCCTCTTAGTTGAGACTCCCTCTCAATAGGGGCAGCATTCTCACTGCTTTGATTATCATAACAAAATAGAGCTGATTCCAATGTAGGCCAAACAAGGAGCTTTAGCAGTCACATTGCTACACAAGCTTGCTTATCCTCTACAAAGGATTTGGCACTTTCCATCTATCGCTCAAGCTCCCTTTGAATCTTAATACCTCCTCTTAGAATAAACTGATCGCAAGATAATCTGAATAGGTACTTCTTTTTCAAGAGCCACCAACTTAGCTCAGGCTGCAATCTCTCATCATCCTTGTGCTCCTCAATCCATCTGGGAATCATTTTAGAGAGATTAGTACTAGAATCAAATAGACTAATGTAGAAGCATACATGATTCACTACTCTCAATGTTATTCCATGAATTAAATATATAAAATTCATGATCAATATTCAAAGATACAATCATAAAATACTTATCTCTTCATAGTTTAATCTTCCTCACAATACACCAACAAACTTTCTAGCAGTAATATCTTGCATAGTTCCTTAAGGGCTTTTCAACATCATTTGACTTTGAGGCGCCGGATACATTCATTCAACCATACAGAGGAAGCCAATTGCACTCATCAAGAATGCAAGTCAGTAGAAGACATGAAGAACAACAATCACAAAATTTCTTATCCCTGCCAACTTCACAGTTGCATACAAATCCTTTACTTCTTGAAACACAATCGTCCATCTCCAATGACAATCATCATCCATACTCCTCTCGAAACTTACACATATACGTGATTCTAATCCTACATCTAGAAGGATTAAAGTGATCTTAAGTTTCAACCCTCTCGTGAGAGAGTCAAGGCTGACCAAGCTCTGATATCATGTTAAAGTTTTGAACCAGAATATAGATATGAAACAAATGAAATCAAGAACATACAAATAACAGATAACACTGCACAGTTATCCTAGGAAAAACCCTCCTGCTCAAGGGAAACAACCCAGTCCACAAAAGATGATTCCTTTAATTTGAATCTCAAAACCAATATCACAGTTCTTGCTTATGATTGAAGCCTACAATACTTCCAATCAATAAGCCCGTCCTTTACTACCAAGACTCAGAGACACTCTGATCAAATAACCTGATAGGCTGATTACAAAAGCTATGATTCTCTGAATCAGCACAATACTCTTGCCCAGATTAAGTCCAAAATTGCAATACAAAAATATATGTATCAGACTCAGCACTTCTACATAGTGTGACAATACATAGGACTCCAAAATTCTGTTATTACAACAGCAGAGAATATAATAACGCTGATAAAGACTCAGAGCTGAATAACTATGAAGCACTCCCAAAAACCGCGTAACACCCCAGTCACACCAATATGAAAAACATAACATCAAAGATAAAACCTGATAGAAGAAGAGAGATGATGCTACAAGGCTGAATGGTCGCTCTTCCATATCAAGCGACAGCAGGTACCATACACATGGCGAAGATAATACATGAACCATCATCTTCATTAAGAGGAACGATGATGAGAACATGAAGGCCGTTAACATCACAAAGTAAACCGCCTGTGCAAGTGGATACATACTGTCAAACAAATTGGAGATACACGTAGATGCCAACTGGAACCATTACGGTGCCATGCCAGATAAAAAATAATGGTGCCATGTCATCATTAATATTCAACGTAAGAGAAGCAAATATAATAAAAGGAAAATATTATCTCCCACAAGAATGATATCTCTCGCAGCTATAAAAACATTAATAGATGGGAGGTGTAGTTTGGGTTGTTCAATATCAGGGAGTGCCCCCTCCTTTCTATAGTGAAGAACAACAATAGATAAATGCTAACATGTACTTATCTGCCCGAGTTTTAGCTTTAGCCATTGGAAAAGTCCCCAAACGGGGTATGCACACTGATTGCTGCTGGCAGGTGTTTCTAGTGATCTGGGAATTACACCTCATCATAGTAAGGATCATCCCAGCATTTCAAATGGTAAAATTTGAGTAGTTTTCCTCTGCACACCTGGCAAGAGTGTTTGCTTTACCCAACTTGGCATTGGTTTAAGCTTTTATCTGGACCGCTTTTTTTTTTGACTATGCTATATTTTTTGGATAGGAATTTCATTGGCCAACTTTTATTAATGTAAAGAGATATCAACTACAACAGCATTTATGGGACATCTAATCTATACAGCAGGAAATACCAAGGTTTGTGTTTTACATTACTGATCTTACCCTGCAGCAACCTTTTTTTTGATAAACTTTACGAATTCAGTGAAAAATAATCTCTAGAAGCCATCCATATCAGATCTGTTGTGGTACATCTCTGGCATGCATGAATCCTGGAAAACAATCCTCTCTTTTGCACGGACATAGTTCAGTGAATCATTCATGATAGAAGAGATCAATGGATGATGCAAATACCAAATGGACATTTAAAGTATTAATTCCAGTTAATAAATGCTGCTTTAGTCATCTAAATGACAAATAGGTTTCAAAGAGATTTCGTCTAATCTTGCTATACTGTGTGGAGTTGACAATTATAAATAACTATCTTGGTGCTAATTATTAATCAAGGTTCAAGAAGGGTAGACATGATAGTCATTTTCTCACGCGTTCACTGAATATAGGCATGCCATAGATTAAATTCTCTCAGGTTTCTGTAATGCATTATTGTTTGTTTAAGTTTTTCTGGATAGAGTGTGACATATATTGCTGAAAAGCTTTTTATTTTTATTTCTACTTCAATTCAGATTTCAGTTGTTGCTTTTTCTTGGATTTCATCATTTCTATATGTTAAAAAAAATTAAAAGTTCTTTTGGGTTTAACATTGGTCTTGCACAATCATGACAACAAGGTATCAGGATTGTAATGCAACTTACCTGTTGTTACTGCTTTAAAGTCTTGACTAAGTAGGATGTTATATTGTTTCTGCTTTAAAGTGTTGATGACTCCTTCAGTAAGCAGGATGAAATATCAAAAAAGTGCTATCATTCAAATGTGTTAGCTGATTCTCTCTAATTTCGATCTATGTCAAATAAACGATATTTTATTTTGTTCAATGCATGTATAATATTATTGCATGTTTAAGGTTAATGATGTAACTGTAGGCTGATATTTCTGTTTGGGATGAAAGACTACTTTGAAGAGAAGAATTGTTTGTGAAAATCAAAAGAGTGCTACCATTTAAGTGTGTTAGCTCATACTCTCCAATGTTAATCTTTCTCAAATAACTGATATTTTATTTTGTTTAATGCATTTAAAATATTATTGCATGTTTAAAGTGAATTATGTCATTGTAGGCTGAACTTGGTGCTTTGCTGGGTCTTTAGGTTTCCGGGTTATTGGTCACATTCCCTTGGATATTGGTGATGCACACAATTTTTTTTGCATATAAATTAAGTGTGCATGGAGGTCTGTAGGTGGATTTGTGAATTTATACATGCATTCTATATGGGAAGATTTAGTTGTCTGTTTGTTTGGATAACTGTAGTTACTGTTTCCTATGCAGTATGTTCTATCTTGCTCTGTATATCTTTGATCTTTACTTTTAGTGCTTCATTCCAAACTACTTGCTAAACTTCAATTGTACATTGCCATGTTAAACAAACAACTGAATAATGCCAGGTCTTGACCTTGGTGCTTTGATTTGTCAGGTACATGCCTTCATCCTCGTATTTGGATGCACAAAAGAAGTTTGAAGCAGCAAAGGGCATGAATGATCTACAAGGTATTGCATTTGTATTGGTTCAACATCCTTACCATGTGGAATCACTATTAGCTCTTGCAGATGCATTCAAGTTTGCTGGAGAGTACCAAAGGTCTGCCGAAGCAATTGAGAAGTCTTTATATGCTTTGGAGTGTGCATGGCATCCATTGTTTAATCCAATTCGTGGCGACTGTAGACTATATTATAGCTGTGATGCAAATAAGGCATTATTTTCAGCCCTTCTCTGTCATATGCAAAACTTGGACCGCAGAGGTTGTCATAGATCTGCTCTTGAAGTTTGTAAAATGCTACTTTTATTGGATTCAGATGACCCTGTTGGGGCCCAATTTTTTATTGATTATTTTTCTCTGAGGGCTAAGCAATATGAATGGTTGGAGTTGTTTGCTGATCAATTTGTCAGTGACAATTCACTTTGGCTCCTTCCGAACTTTTCATTTTCTCTGGCAGTTGCGCGCTTCTATCTTGAATGTGAGGCACCAATGAAGCAATCTCAAGTTCAAACAGATTATGTACCATCCATTGATTTACTTAAGCAAGCACTCATGCTTCACCCATTAGTTCTAAAAAAGATAGTAGACAAGGCACCTTTAAAGGATGGAGCATGGCCGCAAATTCTTAAGCATCCACATTTTGCATATGCTGAAGCAGGAAGTCCCTCACTTGAACATCTCATACAGATATATGTGGAAAAAAATTATATTATATGGAGGCTTCCCGAGTTGCATAAGTGGTTGAAAGATGCTGCAATGCAAGTGATTCAAACAGTCAACCAGGACAAGGGTGAAGCCAAAGATTGGGCTTGTGTAAAGAAAGAAGCATTTCCATCAGATAAGAATGAGTATGTTTGTTTTCTTCTCACTTTTGTGAATGCAGTCAAATAAAATCTAGTTAAAAAATAGCAAGGAAATTCTTAAGTATATTTATTCAGAGTAGCACATTTGAAGCATTTAATTACTGACTGTAGAAGCGCTCTCTAAATGTTGTCAGGTTGGCAGGGCTGCTTTGAAGAGGCTAGAATAATTTGTTTGTAAAAAACAGTAATGACTGATTATGCTGAAATTCCTTTAAACTACCTAGACATTTGGGTCCAATTGTCAGTTTTTAATGACTGATATGGGTTCCCCAACTATTTATAGAGGGCTTTGAACTTTGTCCTAACAAATGTAGGGTTTGCTAATAGTTAAGGAAAATGTCGTTTACTAGACTAAAAATTTAAATCATCTCAATAATTAGCTAAATTTGGATACCAAAATTAGAAAAGTAACTATTTGATATACGAGCTCAATCTCTTAAACAACAAAAACAAGAAACAGAAAAAAAATTCCTTTTAGCCTCAAATCTTGAACACAGAACTATTTCAGGTTTTAGCCTGAAATCATGCTCACAAAATGCCAAGGAACAACAAAAATAATATTTAGGAAAGAGACACATGATGGAGCCTATCTTACAAGGGATGAGAAATGAGAAACAAACCTGTTTTTGTGAACCAAAGACAATTTTTTTAATGCTTCAGGGATAGTTCCCTCTGAAAGCATGCTAACATGTACTGCAGATGAGCTCATGTAAGCACCTTTATGTCTGCATTATTTTGAAAGGAGTTTGGTGGCAAATTGCTGTAGGGGCTTCGTTGGCTCAAATGGTCCCTTCACAGATTGTGATAAATTTTTGGCTGAAAATTTGTACCATATTTATTCTCCCACCTGCTATTTCCTTAGCTGATTAGCTGACCCCAAATCCAGAATCATAATTAACCATGAAATGGATAGGGGAAACACTAGTTTTACCCTAGTTTCTTGGACACTGGATATGGTTCCTCTGTAAGTGTCTGTTCATTGATTATAAAAATGTAAAGAAGAATAACCATAATATCAATGTTATGTACATAATCCATGTAAAAACAAACAAAAACCAACAAAGCACTACATAATTCAAAATATCATAGGTTTAGAAATTATGACATAAGTTAAAATATTTCTTTATTTTATTGTTTTCTATTTGATTTTGTTCTTTAAATTTACATAATATCCCTGCCTTGGGTTCATCTTGGAGTCAGCCTAGAATTACTGGTTCCTAGAAGCATCTTTCACAAACATAATATCAATGTTATGTACATAATCCATGTAATAAGAAAAAAACGAACAAAACACAACATAAATCAAAATATCACAGGTTTATAAATTAGATTTAAGTTACTTATTTATTTTATTGTTTTACATATAATTTTGTTTTCAAAATGTTCAGAAGACCCCTGCTTTGGTTTTGTCTTGGAATCAGCCTAGAAATGCTGGTTCCTTACTGGAAGCATCCTTGAATGTTGCCAAAGTTTCTGGGGAAGTAATTAACAAGTTTGAAGAACCCTGCATGCTTCTGAGGAGAAGCAGAACTGGGACTGGTACCTGGTTCGGTTTGGTTTGGATCCTGAGAACCTGGTAGCATAAACCTTTATTAATTGCTTCCTATGCTGCTCATTTTGTTGTATGGAAAACTTGTGGCTCTAACTTCTAATCTCATGTGAAGTTGTAGGCTACGGTACTGGACTTAGTCCTCTAGTCCTTGCTGCCACAGCTGATTTGCCCTGGAATTTCTGAAGTAGCTAATCGTGCTTGATCTGGTTTTAGGAGAACCTGGGGCATTTTTTCTACCTTGGAGCCATCTCTATGGGAAAAAGTTAGTTGTAAAATGTTTTTGCATTACCATTTATTCTAGTTTTGCAGACTGAAGAACATTTTCATCAAGGTAACACCGTGTTTAAATAAAAAGATCGAAACATAAACTAAAAGAGTTTTTTCTGATTGACATCCACAAGCATGGGACCCACCTTCGCACAAATGTCCCTGCAACTTATTGGTAATTGCCTTGGTGCTCAAAGGCACATTTTAAAACCCACATTAACTGGAGCTGTTGGTGTATGTAGGTGGATGTGTCCAAGGGAATATTAATATCATGTCTCTTGCATGCTCCTAGCAAGCCAACTATCTGGAGCCAATGTTTTTTCTGAGATTTTGTTCTACAGCACATGGTTGTAACACTCAAACTTGGCAATAACAAAGATTTAAAAACTTGGGACTGGACAAAAACTTGGAGAAAAACTTGGCAATAACTTGGAAATTTTATTGAACATCTTTAAATCACATAATTTTTAAAAAATATTCTTCAAAAATACATATTACTAAATTTGGAGAGCATATTATTGATTTCCATCATATATAAATCAAAATTAGAGTTTAATAAATATCGTAGGCCAGAAGACAACTTCAACCTTTAAATGAGTGTTAATTCTATTTTCATTAGCCATGTCATTTGTGAAAGTTGCCTCATGTAAAGAGATTTTTGGCTAGCTGTACAATTATAACATTTAAATTAGCACACTTGAGAGTTATATTGCAATTCTTCGTCACTCTTACATTGTAATCAAGTCTCTTATCTAAAAAGAGATCCCAATTATTGGGGATTTGGGAGAGGAGACCCCAGTGAGGTTGAGGGGCGGCACCCCCAACAGGGTCAAGGGGTAGTGTGAATCCGCATGTCTCAGTCTGCAATTGCTGATTGCATGTGAAAATGAAGTAAAAATTGCATTTTCTTAACGACAGGCAACAAAGGGACAAGTCATTAAACAAAAACATGATATTTTTTCCATTGACTCGTAAGTTTTAGAGGGAAAAAGCACTGCAGGTTTTTCAAGAACTCGCCAGTGAGTTTTTGGGCGAGTAATTTGCGTAGCAATTTTGCTTGGGAGTACTCGGTGAGTTTTGTAACTGTGGTCGATTGACCACAGTTCTTGTGTTTGCCATGTTGGCTTTGATACATTTACAAACAGACCGGTTTAAGCAATGCAGTGTTATCAATGTTCTCATTGTAACAGGCAAAGACATAAAAATGAAATGTGTTGAAATCTTCATCCTTCTACTATTTGTGGATGAAGAATCATCATGAAAAATTGTGTTGGAAGAAACTGTGTATGAAAGATTGTGTACAGGTGAATTGTAGATGGATTGGTGTATCTTTGAGATCACCAAGCCCCATGTCTTGGCTTGAGCAGTGTCACTGAATCCTTGAACTAGGAACTTAAAATTATAGAAGCCAAAATCCAGGAATGCAAAACATTGATTTGTGAAATATTGACACTTGGGACAACTTTGAATGCTAAATTTGAACACCGAACCCCTTTTTTTTATAGGTAACTGAGGGAATGTATTGGGCCCTCACTCATAACCAGAAAATTAAAAATAATAATGAAGTGCTTAACCAGAGGCAAAATCTCAACAAGATACCTTTGCTTAACAAATGGAAAAATAGTTAAATAATCAAAAGTCTAAAACTCCTACCCGAACTTCGAAAGAACACTTAGAACCTGCCCTTTCCATATTAGAAGCTCAACTGAACTTCAACAAAGAGAGGTGCCATCTCTGTATCATGCTGGGGTCAACATCCTTCCTTTACAGGAAATGAAAGCCTCCATGGTTCGCTATGAGTCATCCCCAAAGGAGTCCCTGGCCTCTACCACTTTTCTCCATCCAACTTCCTATCTCCTCTTCTTACCAAAACTGATGGTAAATACTGAGACATGGGAGGTAGACAATCCAAATTTCTATCTCTTCTCTTACCAAAACTGATGGTAAATACTGAGACGTGGGAGGGAGACAATCCAAACTATTCCTCTCCTCTTCTTTACCAGTTTCTACCATCTTAATCAAAGCTTAAGAGCCTCCATAGTGAAAAAAACTATTGATTGAAGAGATTATCTGTAGCAATATCCTCCAAAGCTTTTTCTTTTTTAAGAGCACAAAGAGCTTTAGTTTTTTGATTGACTGTGAAATGGTTAGAATCTCATTGGATGGTAAAACATTTTCTTCATCCTCCAAATGAGCCAGACCTTCTTCATTGGAGGGTTGAGTATCAGAATCAACAGAGGGCCCTGAGTCAACAAGCTTTCTAACCTGCAACACTTATGTGACAATCTGACCAACCTCATCAGAGAAGGGGAAAAATGTTCTCCCATCCTTTGAAACAAAAGCTTGCAATCTCTTCTTTGAAAGAACAGAAGAAGATGCAAAACAATCCTTAGCATAAGTGGCCATGAAACAAGTGTGGCTTTGCCAAACAGAATCAGAATTGGGCTTGCCAACCTTAGGAATCCATTTCTGTGATGGAAACATAGGAGAAACTGAAGTCTTGGAAGAATGACACTCCTTCCTCTTGAGTCGAAGCTTATTACACTGGAAACATCCAAAGGGCAGGCCATATGCAAAGATAAAAGTCCGATGGAATGAAAGCAAGGTCTAAAATTATCAGCCATCACACAAACTCTGGCCTAGCTGTTTTGAGCTTTTTCCTGTGCTGGTTCAATTCTAACAAATTTTCCAACCTTCTCAGCTAATAATTTAATCAGTCCTTTGTTCCTGATAACCAAAAGAAGGTTGTAGAAGTGGACTCATGATGGAACCTTGGGAAAAATCTCAATTTCCGGATTGAAGAAAGGTTTACAGTGACTCATGAAAATGCTTTTCCTGCCAAAGATCCAAGGGTCACTCTTCCAAACAAAATCTTGATTCTCTGGAGACTGAAAAAGAACAAGAAAAAAACTTTTATCAAGCTGAGATAAAGTGGACATTTAACTCCTCTCCAGGTTTGTTCTATCCATCTGCGAATCCCCTCCAAAGCCGGTTTTCTACCCAAGGACCTCCAGACAATGGATCTTATACTCGATGATCTGAAATGGGTCAATACATTTGTCAGACAGGCAGAGGAATATAGAATCTTTCACAAAAGAAACAAGAGTATCACCCAAGGAGGAGCTAGAGACACAAAGCAACATTCTCCAACCTGAAAGACAATCCCTAATGCCCTTCATCATTGATTTCATCCAACTGATAAGAATTGCCAACAGAATTCAGACTTTTGCACCAAAAAAATATGAACGCTTGGAAGTAGACTTGGTAAAAGGTCCTTAACAAGAATATGACAGTAAAAAGAGTCTTCATTCAAGCTCCAAGCTTTGCAAAATGGGCCATAACTGTGATAATGATTTAAAGCATTTTTGCAAGCCCAATAAAAAAAACCTGCATTTTAGTCTTTTCAATCTGCATAGAAGCCTCTCGAATAATTCTTTTCAATTTTTTGAAATTACTATTGCCTGCAAACTCTCCATTAGAAGAGCCTTCCACTGTTTGAGAAGCCACAGATAGACCTCATGGTATGTGTAGAGATCACCTATGGATGGGCTTAGGAAATTTGCTGCCGAAAAATAATTTCCCTTAAAAACCTAACTCCCTGTCCTGCTTGCGATTCACTTTGGAGAAACTAGCGTTATTCGCTGATTTGCTGATCACAAATCTCGCAACTGACATGCTTTCTTCCACAACTCGCTGTTGGTACTGCTCTCCCCACACATTGTCGCTTTACAAAGAGTATTGTGTGGAACCCTAGTGTAATGTCCCATACAAGAACCTTACTCAATTTGCCCTAAATTTCTCTAATTAGGGTTTGGGTGATGCTTGGAAATGTGTATTGTTGAATTAGTATCTTAATCTTGAGCCTGCAGCTAGGTTAGTATCACAAAATAAATATACATAAAACTCAATAATGTACATATAGAGTTACAATTTTCAAGATATTCAATAGACGCCTTTGAAGTTCCATCCAAATCATTCATCGCCATTATAGAGCACCCTTGCGAGATCATACAAGGCACGTTTGAGCCTATTCAACAAGTTCAAGGGCACGGATGCACATCCGTCATCGGACCTCTTGCTTAACCCAGATGGATCATTGACTACTTGCCCTCCTTGTGTGTACCATATCTCCCCACAAAAATGGAATGACTGGTTAGTTGGAGTTCTAAAGAAATCATTACATCTATCCCATGATATATATTTATTAACAATAATATGTTAATTACATCCATTTCTATATGTATTTCAAAATTGCAAATCAGTAATGATCCGTACATCATGCACGAGACCAAAACAATCCTATAATGCACAGGGCCTGTATGCTGAATATTATCTATTTATTCAGACTTCTACTTGATTGATCTCTCTTGATGCTTTTCAAAGCTTAAACCTGATCTATTGATCATGTGTGTGTGTGTGTGTGTGTGTGTGTGGGTGTGTCAAACTCAAATATACTTCCATATATCTCTGTGATCTGTCTTTTATTTTTTATTCTCTTTCTATTCTGCCACACATGTATTTTTTCTTTCTTCTGTTCCAAAATGAATTCTTCTCCCTTTTATATCTTCTAATATGAGGGAGAAGTCATGTCTCTTCATTATCTGTCTTTTTGAAAGAGTCACAACTCTTGAGCCTTAATTATATTTTAATTATCTTTTAATCTAGGAAATTGTTGTCTTGAACTGTTTTCATAATTTAATATAATGATCATTATTTTGGTTTCCTTGAACTAATATTAAATGACTTTCTTATTTAAATTGTTATTAGAATACAGCTCAGGGGCTGCAACTTGATGTAATCAAGACTGCTGTGGCTTCTTATTTGTGGTGGGGACATGACAGTCCACCCTCCCCGAGATTGCTTGCTCTCAAGAAAATTCTAAATTGGGAGGATTAAGTTGATTCCTCAAAGTGAAAGGCTTGGTCTCCGCAACTTCTAACATTTTTTTATAAAAATCTATCTCACCATTCACTTCCTCTGTGCTACTCTGATATTATCACAAGTCGTAAATTTGAACAACTTAACCAAGACGTAGAAAATTTGCAAGTTTCATAATTTAAGACAAGTTTTCTCTAACATCCCTTGAGAAGGTTTCATAATTTAAGACAAGTTTTCTCTAACATCCCTTGAGAAGGAACAAGGTCATCTTGTAATAGCATATAAGGGTATTTGCAAGAAAATGATTTGGTTGGCCCTATGTTTGCACAATGTCATGGATATCTCTTTAAAGCAAGGGCAATCTTTCACATATTAAGATGAGGATTAGAAACATGGCACATATCCATGACCTTATTTGTGTTGTTTTCTATTGATGCTTATCTTGTGTTATGATAAGTAAGGCACATGCAGAGTTGGTGAAAGCTTTCAGGGTGGAAAATAACTCCTTAAATTATTCTGTATCAAGATACAATTCAAGGGTAAGAAGATTTTCATATTGCAAGCAGACCTAATCCACAAGTTTGTAAGATGAGCTTGCATGTAACTGCTAAGCTTAAGATGGTATATGTTCTTGAGCCCAAAATTCACAAATTGTTTCAATGGAGAAGATTGAATCCATACTTGACTGAAATGTGGTGAATACTCATCTTTTTGATGAAAATCCTATTATAATAGAAAAATCTGATACCAATTGTACGTCGCAGCAAATGTATCTAGGGATATGACAAATCTCTTAGTATATCACAAAGAGGTCCATGTGGTTGGGAAATATAATTTTATGTTGTTTGCACTGTGCAGTGACTGTATATGGATTTCTAAAAATTCTACATTTTAGGTTGATAACTGTTGTTCAAGCAATTTGCAGCATCAATGGTTGGAGTACCCCCAGTTTGTCTTCAATAATTCATTTGGTCATCCCTTTGCAAGAACTGTGTTGCTTAGTTCAATTGTTGGATGCAGCCTCAGGATCCAAGGATCTTCTGTTCACTTTTTTTTTGACATCTAGACAATAATGATAGGGATAGTGACTCCCACTCTCACCGCTGTTGCCCCCCTTGACAGAAATCAAAATGACTTCCAGATCCTTCACTGAAATGGACTTGCCTACTTGCTTCCAATATCCTTCCCTCTCAGTCCACTTAACTTTATAAATCTGCATGCATTCCTTTCACAATTCTGCATATATTCCTTTACTTGAAGGAAGATATCTGTTGGAAAGAAGACAACCTTTCCCAAAGGACACTACTCTTCTTAAATCTTGATCACTGCCTTTGTTATGCTTATCGCTGCACATTAAGTATGAAGGCTGCCTTCAAAATTTTTTCACAAACTTAAGCGCTGCTTTTAACAAATCCTTCACAATTTCTAATTGTTGTTGTTACGTTATTAATCATTAACTCACTACCTTGTGCATCTTAAAGTGATGCTTTCTAACTCTGGTTATTGGTGAGATTTTCTACAGTTAATTTGTTTTGCCATCTAATATGCATTTACACTTTGATGGGTCGGCTAAAATAAATTATCTTAAATCTGTATTTCTGTCTACTTTGACGGGTATCTTAAGTCTATTTAGTATTTCATAAAGCAGAGAATTGGCAGTAGTCCATTCAAACCAACTCTCTCATAGTTGGCCAGCGCTTATAACTTCCTTTTATAAATAGCAGAGTAACGAGAATCGCGGCGATTCACACGATTCGGCGATCCGACTCAACCTCGCCGATTTTTTGTGAATCTGAATCGGGATCGTCTGATTCACCCACAAGAAATCGCATGAATTGTGATTCATGCATGAATCGGCGATTTTCGGCTCCATGAATCAGCCGCACCCAACATAAAGTTAGACTTAAAATTTTTTTAAAAACACCAATATTTTCAATGTTTTTTTTGCCTTTCCTATTTGTTGTAAGTTTAACTTTATACAAATATAACATTTAAGTATAAGTTTGATTTATTTAATTTCTTATACTTCAAATTATATTTTTATAAATTATAAAATATAAATACTAAAGGATGTTTGAGATAGGTTCCAGCTTCATAGGAGTTAAGATGCAGATTCTAGATTTTGGGGGTTTTCGAAAAATTCCAGACTTAACCAAATTTCAGGATTCAACAAACCTTTAGCAGGGTTACCTCCCACAATCCATCATGGCTTTCTAAGGTCAAACTGAAGCTGGCAAAAAGGATTCTCAAAGGGTTTTAACTCGTTTTATCACAAATCACTTGGTTTCAACCCCATCTCTATGACAAACTTAGCTTAGCTCTCGCTCAAATCCTAGACCGAAATAGGTTGTCTGTGTAGAGGTTGAATGATCTTGTCTTTGTTCATTACAACCTCCGGCTTAGGACCAGACAGATTTTGGACCCTGACAGCTCTCCGATCACTCTAGACGAGGTTGATCCAGAGTCAGAGTGGCTGATTGAGGCTACCGATCCTGTCTTCACGGAGGAAGACCATGAGTGGGTTGACCAAGCAGATAGAGAGGCCGAGGCAGTGGCCATAGTAGAGGAGGAGCTTAGATCATGTTCATGCACTGGCAGACGCACACGCGCACGTAGAGACTCTATAGTTTTAGCCCCTGCTGCTGTTGTTCAGGAGTTCGTGTTACCTGCGGGGGCTATGGCTACTGAGAGCTCTAGGACCTACCTTAGACGCCTTACTAGGAGGCATAATATAGATTACTCAGAGGCTGAGGCTGAGGCTGCGGTCGAGCTAGAGGATGATGATTCAGATTGAGGCACTTGGCAGATATACTTGTTTTTTTATTTTGTTTACAAACATATGTTTCATAACTTCATAAGTATAACTTTCATGGATCTTCATCTTGACATACATATATGATTTGATGTCATTGGTTTTATCATTTATGCTTTATCAGAGTTACATTTACATCAGCTATGTCATTGAAATCCTATGTTTTCTATTTACTTGAGCTACAATTTACATTTTACGTATGTGATGGATGAACCTTATTTATGTATGTTAGGCTTTAGCTTCTATTTGATGATGTTATAGTGTGCTTATTAAGTCATATTCAATAAATGGTGCATGAAATAAGTTTTAAATCATTAAAATCTCTAAATTTCAAGGGTTTTTTCACTTTGCCGATTTGTAGCCGATTCACTGGCGATTCACCGCCGATTCGTGATTCGATTCAGCCTTGCCGATTCTTAGCCAATTCCGATTCTCGTTACTTTGATAAATACAAAGGCCTGATGGTACTTTAATAAATCCATCTAGTTGCATACTTGGCATACCACGTCTTCCATGTATCTTGACTATGCTTACACATTTTGCATACATTGCAACCGTCTGGTTCTCTTTTCTTTTTAGAATTTATTTCAAGGAATTTTGAATCTTGTCTTAGATACCCACCATGCATGACAGGGAGCATGCTCATCTTATCTTTTCTATTGCTGATTCCTCATGAATCTAGAGTTGGGTAGTATGTGTCACCATTGGAAACGGGCATCGTATAAGTCATCAAATATCATGCTTAGCCTCTCCCTTAAAATATCTTGCTAGCATTATGTTTGCCAAATTCATTAAGGCGAAAAATCGCCCTTTGAATTGTTTTTGAATCCACCACTACAACCTTTTGATATAGGTGATTTATAGAAATCCTATTGTTATTCTGCTTTGTGGTTCTAGTACCATGATCTGTTGCCCATAATAGTCAATCTCCTTGTGAACATATGAATAGAATAATTGTTAAATTCTTTGTCAATGGTAGAGGTTAAGTGCAATATTTTTCATAAGCCTCTTTCCAATATTCATAACGACCTTTTCTTAAAGCTTTCTTAAAACCTTAATCAGTATTGTTTACACGCTTTTCATGCAGTCGCTGCATACCAAGAATGGAAGTCCTTACGGATATATAAATGTTCTTCTTCTTCTTCTTCTTCTTCTTCTTCCATATATACTCAAGTCTTTGATTAAGAATGTTTGCTATATCAGAAAGTCTTCTTTTTTAAGAATTGATTTAACTTTCAGTCTATACAATATCTCAATCAAGTCATGGGTAAGCGGATTTCTTAATATGCATGTCCATGCTTACTGACATTGTACCATATTCAAATGACTTAAATCTGGGTTGCATGTTCATATCTCTGCAATTTTATATTGCCACTCTCTGCTTAATCTTCTATTCAGGTTATATTATCTATAGGATACCATAAACACATTTTTATTTTACCCTTAGATGTGTGAGTCTTTCATGGATGAAAGTTTCCTTTTGGTTTGCTTGGGCGATAGTAGATGCTTTGAAATTGCTGTGTCTACTCAACGAAACTTTTGTCTATGCTTTATTAGTCAAAGCTATATAACTATAACTATCCTTAAATTTGTCTTGCAAAGAAGTAAAATTTATTCAGAATCGTAAATTACTATCATTAAGCCTTCTTGGTGTTCCCTTTATGTTCACTCAGTCATGCTTTTATGAGTGTAATATCCCATGGATAGGATTTCTTGATTTTGCTGCCTATATGATTACCAGCAACCAATAGCAATTAGTTTCAACTTGCCATTATCCATCTCACATGCAGGAACTAACAAGGTCAACATTTAGCAAGTGAAGTAGAGTTAGTTGACATTTGTTATTTTATCTTTATCCTGTAGGATGGCAGAATCAAGGCTTTGATGCCAATTGTAATGCACCCTACGGGAACCTTACTCAGTTTGCTCTAATTTTCCCTAATTAGGGTTTGGATGATGCTTGGAAATGTGTATTGTTGAACTAATATCTTAATCTTGAGCCTGCAACCAGGTTAGTATCACAAAATAAATAAACATAAAATTCAATAATGTACTTATAGAGTTACAATTTTGAAGATATTCAATAGATGCCTTTGAAGTTCCATCCAAACCATTCATCGCCATTATGGAGCACCCATGGGAGATCATACAAGGCACTTTTGAGGCTATCCAACAAGTTCAGGGCACAAAAGTACAACTGCCATACTGCCTCCTGCTTAACTCTTCAAGAGTTCATGGGCACGGAAGTGCATCTTTCATTCAATCTCCTGCTTAACCCAGATGGATCTTGGGCTACTTTCCCTCCTTGTATGTACCATATCTCCCCTCCACAATGGAATGACTAGTTGATTGGAGTTCTAAAGAAATCATTGCATCTATCCTATATATATATATATATATATATATATATATATATTAAAAATAATATGTTAATTACATCCATTTCTATATGGATGTCAATATAGCAAATCGGTAAGATCATGATCCATACTTGATGCACCAGACCCAAACACTCCTATAATGCACAGGGACCGTATGCTGAAAACTATTTATTTTTGATATTGCTATCAGGATTCAACTGTGTAGATTTTTTTGAGTCAAACTCGTTGACCCATGTTTCCTGATAGGAATATCATAATTTGACTTGCTGTGGAAAATATCTCCTACTTATTATATATTTATTCAGATTTCTACTTGATTGATCTCTCTCGATGCTTTTCAATACTTATATAAACCTGATCTATTGATCACACACACACACACACACACAAATTAGTGTGTATATATATACTTCCATATATCTATGCAGTTAGATCTGTCTTTTATATTTTATTCTCTTTACCGTATATTTATTTTTTTCTTTCTTCTGTTCCAAAATGAATTCTTCTTCCTTTTATATCTTCTAATATATCTTCTAATATAAGGGAGAAGTCATGTCTCTTCATTATCTTTGTCTTTTTGAAAGAGTCACAACTCTTGAGCCTAAATTATATGTTAATTATCTTTTATTCTAGGAAATCGTTGTCTGAACTGTTTTCTTAAATTAATTTAATGATCATTATTTCCGTAAACTAATATTAAATGACTTTCTTATTTAAACTGTTGTTAGAATACAGTTTCGGGGCTGCAACTTGATGTAATCAAGACATCTGTGACTTCTTATTTTGGTGGGGACATGACAGATAGGACTTAAATATGTAGGAATTTCTGCAGTTTTGTCTTGTTCAATTATTAGAATCAGAAAATATCCTCTAAACTTGGATTTGAAATGTGCTGCAAAAGTATCAAAGTACATATCTATTTTAAAATGAGTCTGTGCTAACTATTACAAGAGGATGGTAAGCAACATGAGGGTCCGAAGCAAAAAGAGGACGAGTTTGTTGTAGATATTACACATTAATTGGTGGGTGGCGGGAGGATAATCCTTTTGTTTTGCAAATGAAAACTCCATCTATTTTAATATATTTTTTTATTAGAGTCGGCCCTTTTTATATCAGTGTTACCATGGCTTCATTTTCTTCAGGTTGGTAGTGAGACTAAGGCAGTGGAAGGAGAGTTGAGGGAGATTTTTTTACTAACAAAACACCAGCAAAAACTTTACGAAGTCCATTAATGCAAAAATAGGCAAATGGGACTCAAAAAATACAACTGGAAGTACGTGTAAAATGGCCCTGGATTATTTTAGGTAACTAAACACAGCGTACAAAGATGTGATGAACAAAGAAAAATTGACTGAACATAAAGCGGTAAAAACCATAGTCACTGTTAGGAAAATGGTGTCTCAACATTGCATTTACATAAGGTTACTATTATAGCAAGGTTATATTTGAGCACAGATCTTTCCTACACTTTCCCCAAAGGTTCAGATGGGCTATAGATAAGGATGCAGGTAAATTTTCGTTGCAAGATTATGTTTAGATCTGAAGATATTGAAGTTTTTGTTTTTGAAGTTGCTGAAGAAATTTTACGAATTCAATTTTGAAGTCCGTAGAGGTTCCTAAACAGCTTGAAAGTGTTTGTAACAGTTTAGCAGGTTATAGCCTGATAGAGCGTGTCATGAGCTTTTCGATAATTCAAATGGTATGCTAATTGGACACCCAATTCAAAAGTTATGGTCCTTGGAAGTTGGGTCTCTTGAAACAGGAAATGTAAAAACTTGTTAAACACATAAATGAGTTGTAAAAGGGAGTTACACATGTTGATGTGCATTTTGACACTTTTCAAGTGGTTTTTAGCCCATGGTTTTGTAATATTGTTTGACGGTTTCATGTTTATATTTTCTATGTATTAAGTGTGTGAGATAGAGGTTTTGTGTAAGAGTTTGATAGCTATTGGGTTGCCTCTAGGTCTCTGGTTGGTGATACTCATGTGAGAAGTGTGCTCTACTAGTATATTGTAATCTATCGTTGATTTCTGAATAATATATTGAGCAGCTTTTGGAGTGTGGGGTTTTTCTCGTGAAAGGGTTTTCCTCACATACATCACTGTGTTGTGGTATGCATGCTATTTATTTATGTTAAGTTTTTGTAACCTGTTGTAAAGATTTGAGAAAAGTTTTTACATAATTCTCCTCTCAAGATTAGTGAAAGAAATTGTTTAGCTACCGTAATTTCCTTAAAAGTGGTATCAGATTTTGATCACCTTTGGTTTCAGTTGTGGGTTGGGTTTTTTGAACTAATCCAGATTTGAGTGGGAGCTTGTGTACAAGATACTTTGTGATCTTGTTGTAGGAAATGTCAAATGGCAAGTTCATCAGGGAGAATAGAGGTGGAGAAATTTTTTGAAAATAATTTTAAAATTTGGAAGCTAAAGTTTGAGGATCTGCTAATAGATTGAGATTTGTGGGATATTGTTGACGAGGATGTCATGAGACCTAGAGATCCGGCAGAGGCTGCTAAATATGACTAAGTTACTTTGGTTTCGGGGATGGGGGAATGGGTTTTCAAGATGGATTTTTTTCCCCGGAGCAAGGAACAATAAGGGACAACTATATAAAAAAATAGGGAAAATTTAAAATAAATAGGGAAATCTAAATTTCAAATATAATTATACGGTATAACAATCATCATAGCAACATAATAACATTGATAATTTTAAAATCAATGATCATTTATCATAGAACATAACAATTGAGTTGAAACTTGAAATGAGAGTTCAAAGAATCAAATGAGAGTTCAAATTTCAATTTCATACTCATAGATATAATTCATTGAATCTGGAATCAAAATGCTTAAAGGCTGCAAGTTTCAACAAAATGAAAAGTATCATATCATATATCAATATTCAATTATCATTGCATCAATATATCATATAATGTCAAAATACTCAAAGTCTTACAGTCAAAACAAAGATAGTATGTTTCTGCCCCTAATCTTGATCCATATCAGTGTCACTGCCACTGTCAGCATGAGCCTCAAAGGTTGCATCATCCAATGGAATGCCAAGCAATCCTTGCAGTGTGTTGTCCTCATCAACTCGGGTGGCATCTTTGGGATTAATATCCCACCATAAAGTTGGAGGTGTCGATATTCTGGAGTTTGACAATCCCTAAGTTGCAGAGCACTCTGCACAGCCACTAACTTCTCCGCTCATCTAGATTTTTACAAAATTTAACTCCTCTATTCGAAACACCCAAGAATGAGACCACACTCTTATGTAGTTCCCTCTAATTTCACTTTTGCATATATGACACATACACCCTACTAAGTACTTCCCCTTGAATTTTTCTTTTTGACATCTATTGGATGAACAAGGTAAAGAAGAGGTCTTTTGGGGGTTAAAAGGGCCTTGTGCAAAGTCCCCCTCTAAGACAACTGAAGGGATTTCAAATTTGTTAGGTGCATGTTGTGCTTCACCCCAATACTTACTCTACCGCCCCCAATTGCAACTTCTTCCCCTTTCCATTCTTCATCACTATAACCGCTACTACTGTTGCTGCTCACATTTATTGAGTGTAATGCAAGCTTAACATACTAAAATATAAAGAAAAAAAGTTCTGACATTTGATGGACTTTTTTTCTTGAAACTATGAAAAAATTGTAAAGCAAAATCAAATATGAAAGCATGGACTCACCTTCTATGCTCCAACTCGTCCAAATGCTCCGTGAAGCCTTGTTGTTACCTCCTTTTCTCTTCTTCAAACCCTGCTGCCTCTAAGTCCTTTCTCCTTTCTTGCTCTCTTCAAAATGAAAATGAAGTGATTGAGAATGAGCATAGAAGAAACATATTTAGTCATTTTAGAGTTGCATTGAAGTGTGGGGCCCATGCCAGGGAAAAAAATACAAATAAATTAAAAATTTGTCACTTTTTGGCTGTTGTTGCTAGAAATGAACGTTTGTCCTCGAGACAGTTGGAGATTTGCTTGGCTGTCCCTAGCCATACCGGGTCGGTCAAACATTTCCGATCCTTGGGTTGACCGTTATTGCATTTGGAAAACAATTTTCGATATTTTTGCTCATCTGGGGATGGCTTCAAAATGTTTTCGAATGTCCTCAAGTCCCCAAAACCATTTTCGTTTTTGGTACCAATTGATTTTGGGTGGAAACGTGTCCCTGGGTAACAGAAATATGTTGTTATGGACCGTAAAGCCAAGGGTCTAATCAGATTGTGCCTAAAAGACTATGTCTTGATCAATGTCCACGAAGAGACCTTTGCGAGTAAACCATGGAAGAAGCTTGATGAGATGTATCAAGCCAAATCTTTAGTAAAAAGATTTTCTTGAGGAAGAAATTATATTCCTTGAGAATGGAGGGCAGACAAATTATAGACCACTTGAAATCATTCAATATGTTGGTCACTCAATTGGCATGAGTTGCTGTCTAGATGGATGAGGAGGAGAAATGTCAGATCTTGCTTTATTCTTTTCTCGATTTGTGAGATTCTCTTGTTATGGTCATCAACAATACTTCTGTTATTTTGAAGACTAAAGATGTGGGTTCTTTGCTTTTTGAAGACATGAGGAGGAAGGTATCCATCAGTGCCAAGGAGGCCTTGGTTGTTCATGGAAGACCTAAAGAAAAAAGCAAAAAGAATTAGAAGTGTAATAAATTCAAATCTAGGGGGAGATCCAAATCTCCTGGAAAGTCCAAAGTTATTTGCTGGAATTATGGTAAGCCTGGGCTTTGGACACATCCGCAAGGACTAAAAAGAAGAAAAGAAGAAGAAAAAGAATAAATTTGATTTTGATTCTGAGTCTGAGAAGGAAGATGGTGATACATTCATTGCAAATTTGGCCATATGCATGTGATGATACATGGTTAATTGACTTAGGTGCATCTTTTCATATGATCTCTAATAAAGATTGGTTTTCTGAATATGAAGAATTTGATGGGGGTAAGGTGTACTTGGGTGATGTTTCATTTAAATGCTTTTGATTGTGGTAAAGTTAGAATCATGTTTTTTTGATCGGTGATAATATTGATTTTATTAATACTATAAAAAGTCTGTTACAGATAGAGTAAAACATGGAAACCTTTGCAAGCTATCCCCTGCCTCCCTCCATCCCTACCACACCAAAATGGAGCTGCTACACAACCTCACTGCCATACCCATATAACCCAGTTTAAACACTAGGTGCCCGTCTTTAAAATTGGGCTTGCAAAACTACATACATAGAGGGTTGGTATTAACAACAGCAACGAGTATTACTGTAATTTTCAATTTAAATATGCTCATACAATAACAAAACTGGGCCAACACATCTAATATTAAACAAAACCTAAAAATACCAGAGCACAACCCTATTAGCATCATGAATTACAATTTCCTAACCTTGGCCTTTGCTTTGTATGCCGTGGAGCCCTCGTAGATATAAACCCCTCCTTTGCTGTCTAGTTTTGCCTTCTTGGCTTCTCTTCTCTCGCGTTCTTTTCTGTTTTTTCTCTGCTTCCAGCTGCACCAAGTGTTCCTTTAGAAGTTCCCAACTGTCCTTGGCCTCTTCCTTCCTCCTCTCTCTGTTGGTTGTTGCACTCTAGATGAGAAAAGGATTGAAACTTTTCAATGTTCCCTTGGTCTGCCTCCAGTTTCCATCTTCCACTCTAAAACCAACTCTTGATTCAACAAGCGCCAACATTGGGATCATTCCCCCTCTCCATTCTGGCTTCACACAAGTGCACATGACCTAGAGCGCCTCTACTTTCGGACCCAACTCTAATGCCCAAGCAAACACTGCAGATGCAACATTTATGTTTGATCTATAACAATGCTCTGGAACCATGAACTCTTCCCCTAACAACAAATCTAGGATTTGCCAAAATTGTGGATTATCCACCATGAAAATGCCTTTCATTCTCTCCCTGGTTAACTCCCCTAGGAAATTTTGTTGCTGCCTTGGCGTCTTGAGGGTGAAATTGTTGATATTTTGGCCTTTACGGCAAATATCCAATGACTTGGGATTTCGATATGCATAAATAATAATATTAAATATTAGGGAATATTTACTATTTATTGTTTATTAATAAGATCGATTTTATATATGCTTAAATGGTTTAAGTTAAATAATAAATTAAAGAGGGCCCCAATTCATCCTCTTAGATACATATATTTATTATTTAAATTGTGCAAGTCGGCCCCTAGAGTGGTACTCCATTTGCATATATAAGCAAATCGATTCTTGGAGGAGACATAAAAAACACAACATATGATCTCCCAAGAATCGATCATCCTAAGGTGAATTAGAGGCAGTGATTTGCAGTGCTGCTTGAGTGATTTGGAGCAGAGATTATATTCTTAGGAGCAGCGAATGCAACGACCATTGGGCAGATCCGAGGATAATCACATCTGCTCTACTAGGCGAGTTAGAACAGTCATATAATAGCGGATCTTGGAGTGGATTCCAGGCAGCGAATTCACTGCAATCTAGGATCAGATTATCTTCGATATTGGTGAGTTGCAGAAGCTGTGATCCTTACCTAAGGGCTGAGACTTATTGCGATATACATTCTAAGGGTGCGAGTTGGTGATAGCAGTATGCGAACTGTGCTGGAGCACTACATGTACATGATCTGCGATTTACTTGATCTGAATGCAATATATTGCAAGGACTTGCAATACATTGCATATGTACAATACAATGAAGAATCTGTCATCACTAAGATTGGATGTATCTAGGGCTGTATATAGGGCAGATTGGATTACTCTTACTGTGCAGATCAAAGCCAATCTGTATGTTGTCTTCATTCAGATTTGAGTGCTAAATCAGATTCAAGGAACAAGAATTTTGAGGACCAGATTTAAAGACTCCGAGGACGTATTTCAAAGTTACAATCCGGGTACTATCTCTCCTTGCTTTGAGTTTATTTTATTACATCATGTGCCTAGTTTTGTTAGATCTCTATAGATTGATATATTCCTTGGTAGAATCTGAAATAAACTAACATGGTATCAGAGCGTTGGTAGAGTAAAATATCTAATTTCAGATTTAAGAATCTCAGTCTAACTCTTTCAAAACTAAGGAACTTCATGGCAACTGGGATTTGGTTTGAAAATTCTAATGAGGGTTTTGATTTACAATTGGTTGCCTTCTATGGAAAACTTATTAGTTCTCATTGGCTGGGAAGACATGGGTAGAACTCAAGGTTCTTGCATATTTTAAATTTTAAATTGTCTTTTCTTATTGATCTAGAGGGAGTAGATCATAGCTGGTTAGTATCATAGCTGATATCTTGCATATCTAATTGATCATTTGCTATTAGCTGGTATGCATATAATGTTGGTATACACGTATTGGTTTTATGCATTTGCATTGGCATTATTAATGTATAGGAAGCACACTTGGCATATTAACCTTACAACATTGATTCATGTTGAGATATTGGCTATAATATACCTTGGCATGTATATATGAAATTATCATTATCTGTAGAGAATATGATTTTTCGTTAATAGCTGATTGGATCAACTATTTGGAATGTTTGCTTAGCTGATTGACAACATACTTTGCCCAGGCATATGTTATCTTTTATAAAAGAACATTCACTACAGACTGCTAGCCTTTTTGATGTATAGGATCATACATTGGCTTTATGTAACATTGGCTGTATATTGGCATATGTTTTGCATTGGTTGTCTTCTATTTGGTTGACCTCCTAGTGCATATTATCTTCTCTTAAGGCACATTTTCAGATTGCCCTTCAGTTATTGATTAGATTCAAGAAACATACCTTGAGAGGGAGTTTTGATCTTGTTAGAGGGAGAAGATAGGATTATCTAGGAGTAGGTCACCTTGAGTAACATATACCTTGGTATGACTTGATTATGGGTATGTGGTTGAAGAGGGAGTTCATTCATGGGCTCACTTAATTTTGTGTTATGAACTCCTTCCTTATGTCATGCTGATTACTTGCTTTGCATTGACATATTTTTGTTCTGTATGCATGGAGGCATACTTTACCTTAGTATATGTTTTACTTTGTATGGGAAATACACAGCTGATTAACTGTTTTCTTTATTGATGCATGGGTGCATACATTATTTGTTAATGAATGTTGGAACATACTTACATTGGCATATGTTGTGTATGTTAGAATAGGCATATTTCTTGAGAACATACATTTAGAGATAATGTTGTTGTATGCATGGGAGCATACATTATATGGATATATGTTATTTGCTAGAGGGAACTATATTGCATCTTGCTGTAATCACATTGCATTTGGTTATATGTTGGACATATTTGGTTAGTCTTATGTGATGAGACTCATGTGATTACTCTTATGGCTAAGACTTGTCTATGGATACTAGATGAATTATGCTTGTTCTATGAGAGAACTGCATTTGGATATTGGTTATTACATTTGGCTACTTAATATGATTGTATGAGGCATACGTCATGTATGAAGCATACTTTAGTATGTATGGATCATACTTTCTTTATATAGCTAAGTCTATATTTATTGATTATAGCCAAGGCTATATTGCATGTGGTTCTATGTGTGAACACATTTCTTTGAAATTGAAACTTAGAAGATCATATTGGTTACTCTTATGCTTATGTGGATTCATGAGATAAGATTTTGATTATGAGATACATTTGGTTATGATTATTCATTTGGTTACACTTATGCTTTTGGCTAAGTTGTTTCTTATGAATTGGATACTTGGAGAATATCATGGATTTGATATTCTTCTCATGGATTAGGGATCCATTGTTGAGCATATGGTGGACATCATGGACTTGATATTCGTTAGACCAATGCTCGAGGATATCATGGATTTGATATCTCTTGGATCAGGGATCCACACTTGAGTATATGGTGGACATCATGGACTTGATGTCTGGAGGCCATTGCTCTGAGCTTTTGGTGAATATCATGGACTTGATATTCGTTAGATCAATGCTCTTAACATCATGGACTTGATGTTGGTTTGATGTCATGGACTAGATATTCAAAAGAGTCAAGGTGACTAGTGGATCTAGGAAATTCACAAATTGATTGGAAATATCTGATATCATGGATTTGATATCACTTATGGTTGATAAGCATCATGGACTTGATGTTATCATGAATATCATGGACTTGATATTCTTGGGTCGTGGAGACCAGTGAATCTAGGAAATCCACATTTGGATGGTAAGCATCGTATGATATGATGTTTCTCATATGAATATGAGATGTATGGTTGAGGAATAATGAAGAACATTTGTGTTCTCATTACATCTTGTAGATATAGATCTACTATCATAGATGAGAGATCTATGACATCATTGGATGAGGAATCCATTTTTGTGCTTTGAGTTGCGGAGGCTCGTGGATCTAGGAAATCCACATCCGGTTGGTAAACATCTTGTGATTTGATGTTACCATGGAAAGATGATTTTCATATGAATATGAAACCTATGGTTGGGAATGGTAATGAACATATGTGTTCTTATCAAAATTGGTAGAATGGAGATCTACCTTCATAGATGTGAGATCTATGAAATCCATTTTGGTTATGTTTTATGATGAAGAATCCATGAGTGGATCTTTGCCTCAAGTCCAAGAGGGAGTGTTGATATTTTGGCCTTTACGACAAATATCCAATGACTTGGGATTTCGATATGCATAAATAATAATATTAAATATTAAAGAATATTTAATATTTATTGTTTATTAATAAGATCGATTTTATATATGCTTAAATGGTTTAAGTTAAATAATAAATTAAAGAGAGCCTAATTCGTCCTCTTGGATATATATATTTATTATTTAAATTGTGCAAGTCGGCCCCTAGATTGGCACTCCATTTGCATATATAAGCAAATCAATTCCTGGAGGAGACATATCAAAAACATAACATATGATCTCCTCCCAAGAATCGATTATCCTAAGGTGAATTAGAGGCAGCGATTTGCAGTGCTGCTTGAGCGATTTGGAGCAGAGATTATATTCTTAGGAGTAGCGAATGCAAGGACCATTGGGCAGATCCGAGGATAATCACATCTGCTCTACAAGGCGAATTAGAACAATCATATAATAGCGGATCTTGGAGTGAATTCCAGTTGGCAAATTCACTCCAATCTAGGATCATATATCTTCGATATTGGCGAGTTGCAGAAGCTGCAATCCTTACCTAAGGGCTGAGACTGATTGCGATATACATTCTAAGGGTGCGAGTTGGTGATAGCACTATGCGAACTGTGCTGGAGCAATACATATACATGATCTGCGATATACTTGATCTGAATGCAATATATTGCAAGGACTTGCAATACATTGCATATGTACAATACATTGAAGAATCTGTCATCACTAAGATTGGATGTATCTAGGGCTGTATATAGGGCAGATTGGATTACTCTTACTGTGCAGATCAAAGCCAATCTGTATGTTGTCTTCATTCAAATTTGAGTGCTAAATCAGATGTAAGGAACAAGAATTTTGAGGATTAGATTTAAAGACTCCAAGGACAGATTTCAGAGTTACAATCTGGGTACTATCTCTCCTTGCTTTTAGTTTATTTTATTACATCCTGTGCTAAGTTTTGTTAGATCTCTATAGATTGATATATTCCTTGGTAGAATCTGAAATAAACTAACAGAAATTAGCTTCCATCTTTACCTAGTTCTCACTCATTCTTTGGTAACACCTGAAAAGAATGCCAATTTTGTACTTGCTGTTTGGCTATCAATTTCCCTACTCCACATCACATATGTCTGCCTCGGTTGGATCTAGTCTCTTCTTTTTTTAATGAGTACTAATGTACACAACAGCCCTGCCACATCTCCCTTGTCATGTGATGAATTAAATGTCTTACCTCCATGTAATGATGGCCCATGAGATCTTGCCAATCTTCTAATTATTTCCTCAAGTGTTATTAACTACCCTGCACTGTCATAACACTCCCCTTAACAGCTAGTGGAGAGGAGGGAACAATGGTGGACAATTTCAAATTTAAACTAGCACCAAGGCAAACGTGAGGTGGATGGGATACTCTCCTCCCTCTCACATATATTTTGATTCCATGAGATTAACATTCTAACATCTACTAACCAATAGGACTACTAGGAGGCCAATTCCAAGCTTTCCCCATTAATGCTCTAGAAATCTTCTATCATTTCCTCTCTTCCTTGTTCTTCCAGTGACACCCTAACTTTAGACATAGTGTTTGCAATTTTGTTTCCTTCACGCTTTGCATGGGTTACTTTAAAGCCTTCAAAGGATTCAATCAAAGAATTAATTGTTAAAGTTTTAGGATCATTGCAAATGTAATAGCACTATCTCATTGTATGTGTTTTCCAAATGCAACAATCTCTTGCATTTATATTGAGAATGAGCCAAGAAGAGACATGTCCCTTCATGAGACATGTCTATTCATTAATATGTAATTAATATAATGACAATTATTATTATTATTATTATATATATACATACATATATATAATATCTCGAGTATTATATTAATTTCTCTAATATTTACATAATAATAATATTTATTTATATATTTAAGTATATATACATCTCATATATACATATCTTCACTAGTATTGACTCATAGTGTTTATTCGACTGAATCTACAAAACATCAACACTCCCTCTTAGCTAGGGAGGATAAATCAATCCAATGTCAACACTTAAGACACTTTAAAACATCAACCATATGATGTAAGAAATAAAGGCATCATCCTCAAGATGTAATCAATAGAAACATAGTCTCAATATGTGGATTGCCTCCATCGGCAATTCTATCCACAAGCTCTTGAGTATTGGCCTATCAGAATGTCAACATATGACATTCACCAAATACTCTAAGTATTGGCCTATCAGAACATCAACATATGATATTCACCAAGTACTCAATAAGGTACTGGCCTGCAAAATATCAACACATGATATTCACCAAATACCTATCATATATCTATACAAACAACTCATAGACCGTCAATGAGATCTAACACTTAGTTGTTGATTTACAAGATATATCTATGCAAACAACTTATAGACTGTCAATTTAATGACATTTAACACTTAGTTGTTGCTTTACAAGATGTATCTATACAAGCAACTCATAGACCGTCAATTTAATGACATCTAACACTTAGTTGTTGATTTACAAGATATATTTATGCAAACAACTCATAGACCGTCAACTTAATGACATCTAACACTTAGTTGTTGCATTAACTCATCATGATCTGTTTCAACATTATAAATAATGTATATCATGATTTAAGTTATTGTAAGATCGTCACTTTCCATTAACTTCTGCAAATACAAGTGATAATCATTTGGAAGTCGTCACTTCCTCATGATTTACACAGGGGCAGGCCCATTAAAAACATTCATGATTCATTAGTATAATAATCAATTATATCAAGTTTACCTCAGAAGTGTTTCACCTTCAATAGTGAACTCCCTCTCAATCAATATGTTCAAGATTGTCACAAGTTGACTGAACCATCTACTCCCTCTGAAGCTCAAGTTTATCAACTTCTTGAACTCTTTTGAAATGTCAGACTCCCTTTGCATCTAGTCTCAATCATCAATTCGTTTGCAAGCATCAAGTTCTTTCTCCCTTGAATGCAATTATCTTGTACTTTTGTCCTGAAGGTATGTCAGAGAGAGGTTACAAATAGCTCACTAAACTATCTCGACCGGAAATACCAATGATAGAAGCATACAAGATTTTACTAACCAATAGTATAGCATGAATTACAAACTTAAAAATTATGTGCATTCATAAAACATGAAATACTTATCTTTTATAAATTTCAAGTATTTCATTTTGTAATGTGAGCCCATATAGAAAATATCATGCAAATTCATAGAATGATGTTATCGTTCTCAAACATTACTATAATTCTTCACATGAACTATATTTAATATCCAAAGGTTCTATACACTATCAAAACCTTCAATCTTATTAGATCTCCCTTCAAGTGGTTAGGCTTTTAAAGAAGGAACCTGGCTCTTTTTCAGATTTTTTTTTTTCATAGACCCGTACATAGTTGGTCATAACTTTTGAACCTGACATTTTCTCTTCAATCGCTCCGGTGAGATTCTTGTAAATTTGTTTATCATCAACATATCCGAAATTTAGAAAAATCCAACGGTGCATTTGGGAGATATGGTCTTTGTATTGAGATTATATTTTCTGAGACAGTCACACATTCACCATCAACAAACTACTCTCTTACATTTGCAACTTGGCTTTGATACCATGTTAAAGTTTTAGAATCATTGCAAATGTAATAGCACTATCTCATTGTATGTGTTTTCCAAATGTAACAATCTCTTGCATTTATATTGAGAATGAGCCAAGAAGAGACATGTCCCTTCATGAGACATGTCTATTCATTAATATGTAATTAATATAATGACAATTATTATTATTATTATTATATATATACATACATATATATACATAATATCTCGAGTATTATATTAATTTCTCTAATATTTACATAATAATAATATTTATATATATATATATATATTTAAGTATATATATACATCTCATATATACTAAATATATATATACATATCTTCACTAGTATTGACTCATAGTGTTTATTCGACTGAGGCTACAAAACATCAACATTAATCTAGTGAACTTATTTAAATACCAAACATTTTATTCCCCTTTCAGGATCACATTGACAATGATCAATGAGTCTCTCTCTAGGTGAAGTTTATTAATGTTGAGGGACTTTGCCATTTTGATTACTAATAGGACTGCCTGAACTTTACCTCTTTATTTGTACCCTCAACCAAACTCTTTACCCCAATCACAAGGATATTACCTGTCCAATCTCGTACCACATAACTAGCACCAAAATGCCTCGAGTTGCCTTTCTAGGCACCATCAAAATTGATCTTGATCCTTTCTTTCTTTGGTGGCTCCCATCTCTGCTTGAAAACTCCTTGAGAAGGTGGATGAACCCATGAGCGCCCATTAACGGGCCTAGAATCATGTTTCTTGATGGTAGAATAAGAAGGATTAATGGTGTTTTGCATGTCATTGGTTGAAAACGAAATTTGTTAATTGTGAGTAAACTAATAGATTCAGGTATGCAGTAGTCTTTTCTGATGTAGGATACAAAATGGTGAGAGGTGCTATGGTGATTGGTAGAGGTGTCAAAATTGGCACATTGTATAAGCTAGATGCATACACTATTGAATGTAATAGTACTTCTATGAACAAATTTGTAGATACTTCGTTGGCTGGTCATGGATTTTGGATACTTCGTTGAAAGTTTGAATGATTATAATCTTGATTTTGATATCTGTGGGCATTGCATTTATGGAAAATAAAACTGCATTCAGTTTTATTCGAGTTCTCATAAATCTTGCGGTGTGTTGGGTCTTATTCATTTTGAATCTTGATGTGTTTGGTCATGTAGATGTTCCTTCCATTGGAAAATCCACATATTATGTTTCATGTATTGATGATTATAGCAGATCATGGGTATATTTTCTAAAGAGTAAATCTAAAGTTTACAGTCGATTTAAATTATTTAAACTTGAAGCAATGATTGATAAAATGTTTGAGAACTGATAATGGTGGTGATTTTTTCTCTAATTATTTTGTATAGACTGTGGCATTCATAGATAGAAGACAACTCCGTATTCTCCACAGTAGAATGAAGTTGTAGAAAGAATGACTAGGATGTTGATGGAGAACACTAGGAGTATGCTAAGTGGTGCTAGTCTAGAACAAAAGTTTTGGGCTCTAAGTTGTTGCCACTGCTTGCTACCTAATTAAGAGGTCTCCTACATCAGCTCTTGTTGATAATACACCTATGGAGGCATGGTCAGGTCATAAGCCTTCATTGAGACATCTTAGAGTTTTTGGCTGCGAGGAGTGTGTGCCAAAGGAGAAGTGAATAAAGTTGAAGAACAAGGCTGTGAAATGTATATTCATCGGATATAGTATGGTATGAAAGGATACAAGCTTTGAGACCCGATTTCACAGAAGGTGATACGTAGAAGAAGTGTTATTTTTAGAGAAACTAACCCTTCTATTGTTACATTGCAGCCAAAACAAACTAAAAAAGCTAAGTTACCATATTCCTCTAAATGGGCCCGGAATCTGATTCCGGTATTGTTCCAGTTCTGATTCTTCATGGATTCCACCTGGATTCTGACAGAGTACCTCACAGGCGGTTGGATTCCTTGTGGGTCCTGCAGAGCAAAACCCACAGGGAATCCAGCCGTGTGAGGGACCCGGGCGAAATCCACGAGCACCCAAGGCTATGGGCGCCCAAAAATGGGCCCCACATGCCATTTTAAATTTTTTTAAAATCTAAAAACCTTCTAAAAGCCTAATTTCGACAATAAAGCATGCATAATGAAGATGAATTTGAATATTAAATATGAAATATGAGGTATTTTATTTATAATTTTACTGGCAATTGTGGATTTATGAGTATCAGACTTCTAACTTATTATTATTCTATGTTTGAAGTTTTGAGCCAATGATGAATGAACATTGAACATGTTATATATATATATATATATATATATATACCTGCGGTACCGAAACCCAGCCAATTTTTTTTTTTTTGGCCAAATCTGCGAACCCAAACCTGAACTCAAATTTGTATCAGAACCAGGATCGACAACTTAGTAAAAAAGAGGATGTGATTCAACTTCTTTTTACAGCTGATAAAGTTGAATCAAGACCCCTAGTTAAAGAAGTTGAGGAGATTTCATTTAGTTTTGAATCTTCAGAAGAGG
Source organism: Chamaecyparis obtusa (assembly GCA_027943335.1). Classification (NCBI taxonomy): domain Eukaryota; kingdom Viridiplantae; phylum Streptophyta; class Pinopsida; order Cupressales; family Cupressaceae; genus Chamaecyparis; species Chamaecyparis obtusa. Next base: position 967,547 of record BSBK01000135.1, on the reverse strand, counting down.
AGGAAGAATCTTCACCTCTGTTGTCTAAACAAATTTGTTCTCAAAGAGAATTGAATGAATGGTAGTAAATGTGAGTTCTAATCTGTGATCAAAATAATGAATATGCATGATGCATACAATTACAATCAATCCCCACAATTACCCAGGACAATTCACAATGAGTTAAAATTAGGATGGAGTATTATTTGCTTGTACACTGCTTTCTTACAGATCTCAATCTCAAAATCTCTAAAGAGAACAGAAACTAACAATATTGACGTGAAAATATTGCATGATCAATTAAAAATAGCTTAACCCTGTTGAGAAAACAAAAATGAACAATATTTATGTGTAGAATAGTCCCCAATCAATTGAAAATAATTGAACCCTGTGTATTGGAAGGCAACATAAGGAAACAGTGCTCAATTTTAGATGCTCAACTGTTTGAAGGAAGACATAAAGTTACGAGTTGTAGAATGAGATAGCTTTATGTTTTTTATTTGATTGTAAGTTTGTAACAGGGTAATTGAGCAAATAGTGACTGAAAGAATAAACCAGAAATTGGTGAATATATATGTTTAACCCAATATCTGGCTTAAAGTTACTGAGATGCTAAAGGGTCTGGTCATTATAACGTTCTTGTATTGTGGAAATATAGTAGATGCACATTGTTGCAGTCCCTTGCTTCGATGCTTCAGCACGATGCATCTGATTTCATGACTTACAATTTTATATCTTTGTGCATGTGGGACTTCCAGAACAGCAATCCAAAAGTCATTATTTTATAGTTTATATTTCCTTAGCTAGGTAGCCTTTTTTGTTGTTTTGCATTTAAGCAGCCATAAATCTTCTTATATATAAAGTGGATACAACCAGTAGCATAGATTCTATTGAATTTTCAAAGCTGACATGTAATAATCCAGGTTAATTTTTGTATCTTGTGACAGATATTCTCACTTGTCAATTTTAAACTTCGCTGATTCAGTCCCTCCACCTGTGGATATGTAGCTTATGACAGTGTTTAGACTCGGATGCTCTTGGTGCCAACAGCATGACCAAGGTCCCGGTGATATGGGATATCATGATCCAAAACTCCTTGTTCAGTCTTTACTCTCTTGGTGAACTATGACTTCAATGTCAATGCTGACATGGGAGAATAGAAGTTGAGAATTGTCGTGTAGAAAATTGGGGTTTGAATTACTAGTTATTTTCATTAAATATTGCACTATAGATGCTGGAAATGTCATTATATTTCATAGATAATTATTTAAAATAAAATTTCCTGATTTGTTGGCATTCATCAAATGTACACGAGTAGTCCATTCACCTTGGGAGTTTTCAAATGGCAATAAAAGAGTTCCATATAGTTCCATTTCTAGTTTCTCATTGCATGCTTTAAACTTTATAACTTTCTTAGTTTGTATTTTTACGTGGTTTTGCGCTCTAGAATGTGGGCATTGTCTCCTCTATTATCCTTTGAAGTGTCTCTCAAATTCGTATGCCAATTATTTTTGTCAAAAACTACAATTCATATGGATAGTTAAAATATTATTGATTTCTTTATTTTGAAGGATACATGTTAATAGTCTCACTCAGTTGCCGACAAAGGGCCTTAACCTTTTTGTTCAGGCTGATGAGTTCTCTTGTTTTCACAGTTTTACACACCAATTGGCTTAACAAACCATTATATTGCCCTTAGTAATCTATCTTAATAAATGTTTTTCACCCATCTGCAACAGATTCTGAAAGAATGATACGGAGCCTTAAAAATGACTTCATATAATATTCAATGCTGTAAATGACTTCAGCTTATATATTTGGGCAATAGCAAATAAAATTCATCCAGCTATATAATATGGATTCAGATTCACTTATCTAGTGTAAATGGAAATTCAAATATGCAACTGGTTTTTTTTCTTGTCCTGTGCAAATGGAAATTAAGTAATCCTCGATTTATGTTATGTTGTCAGCCGAGTCACCAAAGACAAAGACATCATATTCTAATAAATATGCAACTAAAATTTAAATTCAGACAATTCCAAAAAAGGCCAGCTACATATTTTCGAATGTTAATCAGGTGGATTGTTGTTATATTGACCAACTTATGGGACACTGAAATTACACCCAATGGTTTCCATGGTGGTAACACCAGACTTTTCTAAATTTTAGATGAGAGGATCATTTTAAAACCTTCAATAGATATTTATTGTTAAGCTTTCACTTTTCTAATGAAGACCTTGCTCTCTGATAAGTTCGAAACTGTTAAGCTAAGTAACAGGTTATTAAGCTTAATCCCACTAGGCTTTGCACAAAGTATGGATACAAATTGTTTTTGATTGCAGGAAAAAACAGGTTTTAAAGGGGACCCGAAACCCCGTACAAGTTAGAGAATAAAAGTTTTAACGTTAAGCATACTAAAGAGAAATAGGATTGGGACCTAGTCCGCTAGAACCAAAACCAACAGAATAAACCCTAAAAACCAAACACTAGCAAAGAAACAACAACCAAGGAGAACCAAAAAAAGGCCAGCACCAGGAACCCAGAGCACTAAACAAACTCTTTGCGAGTCTCATCCACTTCCTTCTTCACCTCAGAGATCTTTTTTATGGCAGCATTGGAGTCGGAAAGCTCCTGGATTCTTTCTTGGATCTTTCTCCTTTTCACAGACCTTGTATGTTTACCCGGGCTCTCCTCTTCCATATCCTCATTATCCTCCTCAGGTTTCTTGCTGGGGGAGCCATGGATACGAATTGTTTCTTTGCTGTATGATTTGGTTTCAAAGATTATTATAGGCTTTGGTAATCCACCTTACGTCAACGTTTCATTTTGTTCACTAATAAGCAAGTCTTAACGGTGTGAACAAAATTAAATTTTAGTGGAACATGAACTATGTTAAAGGCAATGTGTTTTTGATGCACTCAAGGATATGGAACCAATTGGATGGCTATCTTTCCATTTAATTCAAAGCACTCTTCTATAGGCTAAACAAGGGTCCTACAGCACAAGAAAAACCAAATTAGGACATTAGTAAATGGGAAACTTGGGACTGATTTTTGTGTAGTTGTTCAGTGATTTATTGTAGACCATAATGTTTTCAATTTTCAATTGCTCTCAAAATTGCTAGTTTAGTAGACACATTGTGAACAGTGTACAGAAAGAGGTGCTGACTTTTGTTGAATGAAGAGGATGGGTTTACATTGAGATTTCACAAGGAAAAAAAATGATTTCCAACGGATATATGACCCCTTCGATTGACGCGAGACAAAATTTCAGCACCATGGAAACATCTACATTAACAAAAGATAAAAAAGAAAACTAAAATTTGCTTCTACAAATGAAAACAATTGTCCATCATTGTGCTTCCAATCTACAATTGAAATCCTCTACGCCTTCTACTCTTAATTTTGATTGTGTTGAGACATTGATTCCATTGATTCCAGCTACTATTGGTTAGGGGCGGGTTATTACTATCGTTAGTGGTTCTTCCCTCTTGATACCACCAACAAGATGTGGAGTAGTTCTTTCATTAGTGGTTCTTCCCTCTTGATACCACCAACAATATGTGGAGTAGTTCTTTCAGGGGAGTCAACATTGAAGTCCAGAGAACTTGTAACTCCTCTCTTTGGTAATTCCCTCCAAATATGGAGGCATCCACGATTAATACAAGTTAAAAAATAACCAAGGGGATTATGTAAATCCTACCTACTTATGATCTTAAATGTAAGATTCTTCTTCCAAAGTGATTGCCCAACACGAGCACCTAATAAGTGAACCAAGCGGATTATGGAAGCCCTACTTAGTCATGATCTTAAATGTAAGATTCTCTTTCCAAAGTAATTGCCCTACATGGGCATCCTAATAAGTGGCCATGGCTTGCAAATTGGTTTACACATGCAAGTGGCCCACCATCCGGAGCGCCTTGTGAGAAATTGTGACCCTTATGCCTAGGAGTGTCATTAACTTTGAAGAAGTGTCAATTGGGGTCCACTAAAGATTTCTTCCATGAGGAATGCTAACATTGGGAGGGAAAAAATTTGAATGCCAAATTCACTCGCATACACAAAGGGACAAGGGTAAGAACATGCACAAACCAAAAATTGAAGCAAAAACTTATTTTGGTGACGTTGATTTAACTCAAATGCTTTTGCATTTGACTTTTGGATAAGAAAAGAAAGTGACCTATTCGTTATGAAATCTAAAGATCTTCCATTTATTAATATACAATTGTAGGAGTAAATCATGTGGTGTTCTAACACTGCTCGTCTTCCTCTAATAGGACATTCACTATCCTCTCTCTTCGGATCTTTTGGTACTCTTGGTTTCCAAACATTCTCCACCTCTCTTTTTTCTTTCTTTTTATATATATATATATAATTTTTTTTACATTTATGTTGTTTATATTCTTTAATACTAGATATTCTCCCTCCCCCACACATGATTGACATGTCTTTATAGTCTTTATTTGGCTTAACATCTATTAGCTAATTAGGCATATCATGTACATTCTTCAAATTTGGTGTAATTGTTAGTGTATTTTATTTATCTTAGATATGTTTTTTCTTAAGTATGACATTACAATTGTTTTTGATTAAGGAAAACAGGTTTTGAAGGGTGCCTGAAACCCTTTACACATCAAAATATTTTCAATGGAGCCCGAACATAAGATGGAACATACCAAATGTGAAACAGGTCACCAACCAAAATAAGGTGACTAGGGTGGCCTCACAGATAACACAGTACACTTTTGCCACCAAATAAAACTCAATAAAACCAATTAGGACCCTTTAATCCCAATAGAGTGAGATCTAAGAAGTCTATCAGAGGACTGTTGGGAGCATTTGCATTTTTTACCTTTAACCTTTGTCCAACCTTCCTCCACCAGAGAAGCCTCCTTCTCCCAATCCAAAGCATCGACATTTGACCCAACAGGACAAGCAGGCAAAACCACACTAGAAACATTGCCCACTGGAACCTGACCAGTAGAGGGAGGGGCAATAGCGGCAGCCACATCCAACAATGGATCAATAGCATGGTCAGACGGAGCAGTGCTACTGACACCATCAACAACCACAGACGGGGGGGGAATCCTTAAGAGGAGTCTTTAAGGACAAAGTAATGCTGAACCAAAGCCCCAGACCACCAAGAAGGTCTTTTCTTTGATTTCCTCAATTCCACAAGACAATGCGCAGCAATATGTCCAGTCCCGGAGCAGACCCTACAACGGAAAGGAATTCCTTCATAGTCTAGAGTCTGAATCCAGGAACCATTAGGGACCTCAAGTTTGATCTTCTCAGGGAGGCCCTTCGAAGTATCAACCACCACGAGGATGCGAGTGTAAGTAGTATGCAAAATATTAGATGATTTAGAATCCACCATGTGGAAGTCACCAATGGCATCTCCCACAGCTTCAAAAACCGAATCCAGCCACAGGTGAAGGGGAAGATTCGGGAGCTTGACCCAAAGAGGCATATGAGAAAAAGATTCAGATGCAAGGTCGAAACCCTCGTGCCAGGGTTTGGCCAACAAAGGGTAACAATCCTCTCAGCTGAAGCGACTACACAAAATAGCCTGCCTGTCATCAACAACATCAAATTTTACTATGAAAAAACCCCTAGCCACAAGGTAAATCTGGACAGATTCAGAAATCAACGGCTCCCAGTGCTTAGATATCCAAGCATGAAGAGCTTGACGGGAAGGCCAGAAGCCTCGAAATTTGAAAATAGTTGCCCTCTCAGAGAAGTCCTCAATCGTATGAGCAATTTCTTCAGCTATATCAACCCCCAAATCCAACCAGATAGGAAAGCTAACTGGGACAAGAGTCACAACCGAAGACAAATCTGGACGGTCCACAGACGGAACCCCCAATCCATGGACATTAGCTTCGAAAGCTGCCACATCTGCAAAAGAGGCAGCTTTGCCGCCTGCAGCAGAAGCATAAGACCTAACCCTCATTCTACCGTCGGAGGAACCAAGCAGAGGCCGAGTAGACGTGGCCCCAACAACCACAGGGTCCACCGAGGAAGCATTGCAAGGAGGAGCCATGGCAGCGCACGCAAGAGGGAGTGCGAGAGCAGCACGGGAGCAACACTTAGTGTCCTTTAGTGACATTGCAATTGTTAATTTACTAATGTAAACCTTTTTATTCAACTGTGATAGCATACACATTCTCCCTTTTTTACAAGGTTTTTCTTTTGCTCTTATCCTCATAGATTTGAAGACTTGAATAAACAATCTCTTATTTTTTGGGGTTTCTACCTCTTTTTCATCCTCATGGACTTGGATTCTTAGAGGTCATATATTGTAAATCTTTCTTTCCATTTATACTTGGATTCTTGGAGGCCATATATGGTAGTTCTTTCTTTCCATTTATTTAATATTAAGGAAGCTTTTGTGAGCTTTTGAACTATTCCCATATTTTGTTATACTAGTTTGATATTGTTAATAATTTGTATATGACAATTTAATGGTTTCTACCACTTACACTAATTTTTGGACATAATTCTTGTTTATGTAAACTCTAATATATTATTAGAGTTGTGATGCTAGGATAATTTATTCTAAGAATCAAGTGTTTCTTTTAACTTGTTTGTAAACTTTCCTTATCCAACATGTTCTTTTCTTGCATCCTTGGACAATTTAGATAATGGTAATTTGATGGTAAAATCTAAACTCTTAAGTTGTGGACATTTTTTTCTTTAAAATTTGAGCGATTATAGCGTTTTAGTAATGTTAGGATTTTCTTTCATTTTATCAAAATTTAAGATCAACATATTTGTAAACAAGAGTTTGTTTATGACTTTTGATGACAAATTAGTTTTTAGGCCATTTTTAGACCCAATGGACCTTGCCATTGAATCTAACGGATCAAATCCCTATTGTCATTTAAAAATAACCCATTATTAGACTTAGGGTGTGTGGAGCAATTTGTTTTGCAGTATTCATTGTATTGTTGTATTGTATGGGCTTTGTTAAACTTTTTATAGGTTTAAACAACTCAACAATTAACTAATTGTTGGTGGCTAGCAACTAATAACAAGAATAACTATTAGTGGCTTAGCCAAGTAGTTTCCTAGTGTATCGTCCTAAATTGTAAGAACTTAATTAGTGTGTAATTTTAGGATTATTTAGCACCCACCTTAGTGTATTTTCTATAAGAGGACCTCATATAGCACTTAATGGACACCTAAATTCAAATATGGGTCATTTATCATTTCAATCTTGTTTAAAATTGAGGTAAGCCCTTATTTCTAAGTGCTCTTTTTATTTTTCCCCCAATCTCATAATTCATTTCATCACCTAAGTCCTATATTACCATTTGTGGCCTTTGTGTTCTATCCTGACCTTAGAACTAGTTGTACCTTATAATCCTGCATCCTCTCATTGCTTGGGACCGATGGTCTTGACTTGGGCCCTTATTGGGTGGTACATAATGTTCCAAACATTATGTACCCTAAAGATTGAGCCCAAATTTAAACTAGGTCCTCGTCTGGGTAATTTAGCGGTGATTCATAATCAAGCCATCAAGTGCATGGAAGCAAATCAAGTTCAAGAGCCATCTAGCAATCAAGCAATTAAGCCTTTTTATTATACATTCAAGGTGTTCTTCTCCATAGATCTAGCATTTTTCCCTCATTGAAGGCCTAAGCAAAGGAGTGTTCTATCAAGGAAGGAGATGCACATACCTCTTCATTCAACTCTTCTTTCTTCTCCTCTCTTAATCAAGTATTATGGCGAATTACAACATCCATTAGATAGGGTTTTGTCTTTCTTGATTTCCTTTTGGGTTTTTGTATTAAGTCAAAGTCATTGCATCAACATATTTGATGAAGAAGAAGCTTGTTTTGCCGAGAAGCTTCTCCCAGGTGGCGGCGTAGGTCCCCCTTCCTTTTGTTGGTCAAGATTCGGCTCCTGTTTGTCCGCATGTTAGTGTCTCTCTGGTTGCTTTGTCACTGGTTTGGTGGGGGCGGTAGCGCCTTTGTCCTCACCTGGTGGTGCGGGGGTCGTGGTTGCCAGTGATTCTGTGGTCAATTCTATGATCCTATGAAGGGTGCTTCGGTTCATCACTATTTGGTGGAGAAGAAGCCTGTTTCATCGAGAAGCTTCTCCTAGGTGGCGGTGTAGGTCCCCCTCCTTTTGTTGGTCGAGATTCAGCTCCTGTTTGTCCGCCTGTTAGTGTCCCTCTGGTTGCTTTGTCACCTGGTTTGGTGGAGGCGACAACGCCTTTGTCCTCACCTGGTGGTGCAGGGGTCGTGGTTGCTAGTGATTTTGTGGTCGCTTCTCCTGTTTGGTCTTCTGGTATTGTGGTTGCCTCTGCTAGTAGCCATGATTGCTCTGGCTTGGCTGATGATACTCTACATTGGTAGGTTGAGGCTGCTAGAGTTGAAGAGGGTTGGATTGCTATCAAAGGAAAAAATTTAAGAAGTCCTCCTCTTCGTTTGATATGACTTTTCGCTCCCATCAGAAAGGTGTTAGAGGAAAACCCTAGCTTTGGTTTTCTCTCTAGCTAAGTTTTGCATGAAGGTTGTTTCATGCTTTGATTCATCTAGGTTGTGGGTGCTTGTTGTAAAACCCTCGCTTTGGTCTTGTCCCGTTCCATTTAGTGGGCTTTCTTGAATATCTTTTGTGACCTTCTTGTACAGGGTTACGGTTCCCTTCAAAAACTGTTTTATCCTCAATCGAAAACATATTTGATCACATTCAAAGAAGCATTTCCATTGCCAAAGTATAAATTACTTAATTTTCAAATCTGGCCTCTGCTATGTGACATCACGATTTCATTTTTTTCATTTCATTTCAAGGTTGATTCCAAATAGGGGTTTGACTGAAGCAAACCCCTTTATCCAATCTTGTTCCTTATTTTTTTTTGTGCAAGAATAGGTGGCACAACTATCAGAATTTTCATAGAAAGATCAAGGATCTATTAGAGAAATCTTGCAAGTTTTAGCCCAAAACATAGGGTACAAGTCGTCTGGAATGTTTTGTACCCATGTACAAGCCATTTGGAACATTTTGTACGCAACATTTTCAGCCCAGATTTGTACCGCATGTCAGTTATGTTGTTTAGTTCTCATTTCAAGTCATTTATGGTTCTTTGTTAGTCTATATTTCCTAGTTTGTCCATATTTGCCTATTTAGCCCTCTATCTTACATACTTCTTTCACATCGTACCTATCCATTTCCCCTTACACATCTACAATGAAGGATGATTGACCCATTCAGTGCTTATGACTTATCCGCGCCTATTGGAACATCTTCCTTTCGAATGTGCAAGTTTGAAAATGAGTAATCTACCCCTTTGCATTGCTCCTCATTTCTTACAATACATTTTGGTGAACCTGACTCATCTTACATACTTTTATTTTGGTGTTAGATCTCTTACATTGCCTTCTTGGATCTAATTTGTTTAGCTTTCATGGAGTTGACTAAGTTAGATTGACGTGTGATAACCTATGTTGTTACATTTCTTGTTACATTTTTTTAGTTCACATCTTCTAAGCACCTTTTAATTTTAACATTTTGACCAATTTTGGGCTTTGTAAAACTTGAATAAATATGAAAATAAACATTATAAGTATACTAAAATTAGATGACAAATATTATTCTTGTTAGGGATTATTTTAGCTACTAGTAATAATGGGATATACTTGCATTCTCTTTTTGCAACACAATATTTTTTCTTGTTGGGGATTACTTTAGCTACTAGTAATAGTGGGATGTACTTGCATGATCTTTTTGCAACACAATATTTTATTTTTTTCATTCTAAGCTTTCTACATTTGGGGATCAAATTTCACTTTCTCATTTTACAACATTTAACTAATGAGTAAAAATCTCAAATAGAAATATATGTAAGTGTGGGTTTACATAGAATCACTAGGAGGAAAGAACTTGAACCAACATTGCTTGTAGAAAAACATAAATGGTGTAATAGACATGTGTATGAAAACTTATGTTTGCTTGTATCTTTTGATTTTCTTTGTCACATTGAATCCTTGGATTCTTCAAATAAAATTTGGATTGAATTGGTCACTTTATGTGGGACTAGAGATTTCTTGAGAGACCATCAATGGGAGAATGAACTCATTAATTTAAGTCAATATAACTTTCACTATTAAGGATTTTTTCACTATGCTCAAATCACTACAAATGTAGCTAAAATAATGTGGATAAAAAAGAAAGATAAACATTGGTCCTTAGTGCTCTTTCAAAGCACTATTTAGTCTTTGTTTCTACCTTTCACACTACTAAGAGTTCTCTAGGACTTCAATTCACTATGCCATCTCTAGATGACTTTGCAGTCTCTCTTACTAAGAAACAAGACGAGTTCATCTAGATGAGCACTACCAAATCGACTAATTCACTTGCTTGAGTTTCAGACCAAGACATAAAAGAATAAAAAGGATATGATAACAAGGATACAAAGTTGAAAAATAACTATAATAAGGAGAAACAAGATTGAAAACTAATAATTTCAAAAGAAACTTCATATGTCTTTTCTTTAAAAGGTGATAGGCCTAAGAAAGATAATGTTAAATTTGCATATTATAGATAATTAGCCATGATGAATATAAGTGCTTAAGGAAATAACTAGATCAATTGAGCACATTCTAGAGAAGAATAGCATTAGTGTTATTCAATCAGTAAAATATAGTCTACATGAGGGGTCTATTAGGAAAAAATTATCACAAGGGGAAAGGGAAGGTGAAGGGCCTTGCTTCTCCACCAACTAATTGGTTTCTTGATTTGGTTTCTTTGCACCTCATAAGACAAGTTCACATGTTTGGAGCCTTGTTCTATGCTAACTATTTTGGTGGGGGTGATAATCCTATTTTGGTTTGTGGGAGTGAGCTTGTTGACACGAGAGATGACACATTTCAAGATTTTTTTGTGACCTTAATATCAACCAATATCCTTTGTATATATCATATCATTGACACAAATTTAGGCAAGTGAGTAGAATTCACTCTTGACTCATTGTTTATTGTTTTTTATTAAGGCTAAAACAAGTTTTGAAGGGACCCAAAACCCTTTACAAAAGAAATACATAAGATATACCATAAAATCCCACCAAAACAAGAAAGAGTGAAGCAAGACCACAACATGGGTTTTAGCAATAGGCTCCCACAACCTAAAATAAAAGTTTTCCCAAAAAGCCAGCCAATAGTCAAAAACCAAAGAAAGGACCAGAGTAAACTCCAACCCAATCACCCACAACTAGGAACCATCAAGATTTACATTTAGCACTGCTTTTGTGGGAATGAAGAGTCATGTCAAAAGAGGGCATAGATGTCTTGGATTTCTTACCCTTCACAATAATCTATCCCTCTTCCACCTTTGCCTCCACATCTTGCCAAACTAGCAAATCCATCTCTGCAACAGGTCAACATCCCAAGAGGGAATGGCAACAGAGAGAACACCCACCAACTCAAAGACAACATCGGGCACAACATCATCTTGGAAGCTTCAAAAAATAATAGTCAAAGCGCTATCCAAAGAAGACACCAAGGTTCCATTCCCACACACAACTAGAGAATCAACGTTAGGGACAATAGATAGTGAACCAACCTCAACAAGTGCACCCCATGTAACCAGATCATTCTGAGAAGAAACCGCAGCATCCTGCGCAACCACCCAAGAGAAGCTCATTTGATTCTCATATTTCTTCTCAACCGTGTAATGCTGATTTGAAGGACCTTTCCACCATGAAGTCAAAAAAACATTCTTCTCTAACCCATAATGCTCAGTCACATGGCCAATTTTAAAACATCTTCTACACCTAAAGGGAATCCCTTCATAGTCCAAAGTTTGAACCCAACAACCCTTAGAAGAATTTTTATAGATCTCAATAGGAAACCCTTTAGAAACATCCAACATAACCAAAATACAGGCAACGGTGGAGTGAAGAATATCCGATGAATTGTCATACCATCAGAAAATCTCCAAGAGCATTTCCCACTTCCTAAAAAAGAGAATCAACCCATAGATGAAGGGGGAGATAAGGAAGCCGAACCCAAATTGGAATTTTATCAAACAACTCATTATTTATTGTTAAGATGCACATTGGTCCTACAATTGCAATGGGAAGAGTGAATCATTGATCTAGGCTCTATCTCTTTGTTCTTTTTTTCCTTTTTATCTTTCTCCAACTATCCTAGTCACTTATTCCAATGGTGTTAGTTATGGCTTGAGTGGTTTGGCCATCTTAGCTATTAATACTCACATCAATTCATCCAAAAGAATATGATTGTAGAGTTTTCTCATGTATAGTTTTTCTAACAATATTTTCTAGGGTTGCATCTTGGGTAAGAAACTCAAAGAAATGTTTAATAAAGGTAAGACATGGAGATATTCATTGATACTAAAGTAAGTTCATAGTGACTTGGTAATGCCATTTCTACACCCTTCACTGAACTAGACTAAACATGTCTTTGTATTTATTCATGACTTTATGAAGATTACTTGGGTGTAATTTCTCAAGCAAAAGTTCAAGGACTTTATAAAATTTTAAGACATAAAAACCTTTATAGGTAAATAGTTAGGGGAAGCTATCAAGGTTTTGCACATAGACAATGATGATGAGTATGAGCATCATCATTTTGAATAGTTTTGCAATACACAAGGGATTAATTTACAATGAAAAAATCATAAACCTTCGACAAAATTATATCTACAATGAAAGAACAAATCTTTTAGTGAGCTATACATTTTATATCTTTTGTGCCTTACTGTAGAATAGAGGCCATAAAATATGTTTTTTTTAGTTTTAATACCATATACCTCATTGATCCTTGAAAGGAGTAATTCCTTTCAAAGATTAGAGTGGTTAGAAACTATAGTTGAGCACTTTAAAGTTTTTGGTTCTCTTGCATGGGCCCACATTCCTACAAAGAAATGAAAGGTAAGGATCCATAGGGTAAGCCTTGCATATTTATAGGTTATCCAAATAGTGTTAAGAGTTATCAATTGATCCACCTTACAACACATGAGTATTTCATTGAAGGATTGTTCACGTTGAGGACTATTTGATCTCCATTATCAACACTTATAACTCTCCTTCTCTAGTCACATTGGAGTTAGTTAGGATCGATGTTAGATTTTTTGAAGATTTTAATTCTCCTAAAATGATTCTTGATATTGAGGATTCTTCTTCCTCTACTTAAGATGATGATAGTAATATAATGAGGATTCACCTCCTCCTCCTAGCCACCATATAGCTCAGTTGATGATTATCCTCTTAATTCTTTGACTTCAATCCCACTTTACATTCAAAAGACATTGCAGGTTGTAGACAATTGAGTTGGGGATCCATAAGACACCAAGTTGACAATTTCTAGTGTTCTCACATATATTCATTGCCATTGCTTATGATCCACAATCTTTTTGGGAGATCATATTTTTTAGTGACTATGTAGGAGTATGGTTCCTTTCTTAGGAACCACAATCAACATCTTATCCCCTTTTCTAAGGGAAGAAAACTTATTTCACATAAGTGGATCTATTGGAACAAACATATAGCTAATGGATTATTAGATAAATACAAGGAACACTTAGTTGTATTTTTTAAAGGTTCCTTGTATTCATTATTGAAAGATTTTTGTACTTGAAGTGAATTTTACAATTGAATGAGAAAAGTACATTTATCCACAAATACCTTGATAATAAGACATCCATAGAGCAACTATACAAGTTTGTATAAGACTCTTGATTGGTTTACAAACGAAAATTTGTTTAAAACCTCAAAAAAGCCCTCAAGCCTAGTATTTCAAGATGGATTCATGCTCTCAATTAGATTTATTTATTTCCATTTAGATCCAAATGTCTACATTTTGTAGAAAGATTATTCTCTTCTCTTTTGGTTTTCTACTTTGATGACCTATTGGTCACAACGAGTTCATCTCCATCTATTGTGGTAGCGAAGATTTTCTTTTATGACATGCTTTTGATGATTGATTTAAACTTGTTGCACTAATTTCCTTGCATTGAGATATCTTATTTTATTTCTAGAATCGACATGACATAGTCCAAGTGTGTTGTAGATTTTCTCATGTTCTCATATGGTTGATTTCAAACCTACTTCAACTCTTTAATGTTTTAGAGTTGAACTTGGGACTAAGTGCTCTTCACTTGTTGGTTGATGACACTTTGTATCAATAAATTTTTACTAGATTTATTTTCTTGACTCGTACAAAAATCAACATTACATAGGTTGTGGGCAATAATCTTTTCTTTTATATTTATTCCTTCATAAGGCTTAGTGTATGTTTCTTCCCATTTTTAAAATGTTGTATGTATTTTATTTTCCATCATACAACACCTCTTTGATCAAATTGTTATGGATTAGAAGAAAAAATGTGGCACACATCTATAGGCATTCAATCACACATTATATCATCACTATAAGATCTAAAATGGAAAATTATGACATTTCTACTTTATCATAAAAAAATCTAGAATGGATTTGGATGTACCACTTTATTCAAATTATGGTTCTCCACCATCTCCACTAAATATAAATTAGTTTTGCTCCCACCACCAATAATATTCTTATAAAGTTTGCCCATGGACTCAAAAATAGTTTGAAAGAAGCTTCATCATAGGGCTTCTCCTTAATCTAGCTATATGGTAGGTAAAGTAATGATCTTCTTATTGACCTTCACAATATGAATACTAGTTCCATTTCCCGCTTACTTTGTACTTTTGAGTTTGAGAGCACTGAAAATATACATGAATCTTTTTTCTATAATAAAATGAATCTCTCTCAAATTCTCTTCTACTATGTATAGAGCCATCTCTCCCCTTAAAGGAAGCAAGTTTTTCCTATTAATAACTTTGATCTTGAAAAATATTGTTTCCTTTTTCATGTCCTACCCTATCCAGTAAATATTTTGTTCCTTGTCTTTGGAAAAATATCCCCAGCTTCACCTTTAGAGAAAACTAGTAGGCTTCCTTGACATATATGGTCACAAACATGTGGATAAGAATTAACAAGTCTTAAATATGTATGGTGTCATTTTTTAGGGTATGGACATTTTATGGTGTTGTGTAGCATTGATATTGGACTTCCACTTTAAGGGAAATTTGTTAAAACATAGAAAATTACATTGAAAATATACATGAGATAACGTCTAGAGTTTTAAAGCCAAATTTGCATAAAATATATCATCTAATTTATATACTTTAAGAAAAACAAAAAGAAGAATTAAAAATCTAAAAAAACCTAAGGCAATGTATCCATTAAAAAATTCACATAACAGGTAAAACAACTATTTTATTAATGGTTGTTGGGGCGATGCTGGTAGATTCGGCTAGGGTTTCACCTCCCATTGGAAGCGTTCCTGGGAAGTTGTAGGCTTCAAAAGGAGCTGGAGGTTCTAGGGTTTCGCCAGTAGCTGGGGCTTCGCTGGTTGCTAGGGCGACGCTGGTAGATTCGGCTAAGGGTTCGCCTCTTGCTGGTGGCGTTCCTGGGAAGGTGCTGGCTTCAAAGGATGCTGGGGGTTCTAGGGTTTCGCCAGTTGCTGAGGCATCTTTGGTCGCTAGGGGTTTGTCAGCCACTAGTGCAATTGTTGGGGGTCCGCAGGTTGCTGGAGTTTTTTCGGCAGCTAGTGTGTCGTCGGTTGTTTCTGCTAGGAGATCGAGGGCCTTCGGTGCTTCTGCTGGGGGTTCATTGGTCATTGGTGATGGGGTTTCTCCGGCCACTGGTGCTTCTGCTGGGGGGCTGAAGGTTTCTGGGGGTTCGCCGGTAGTCTCTGCTAGGGTTTTTGGAGGTGTTCTTGGGAAGTTGCAGGCTGATGGGGGTTCGCAGTTTGCTGGTGTTGCTGGGGGGTCGTTGGCTGTTCCGGCTAGGGCTGCTGTGAATCCTACTCGCGCTGCTATTAAAGGCACTCCTCGTAGGGCCTTTCCAGTCAGCCAACATATTTCCGTTGTGCTGGATGTGGATACTCTTTCTGAGATTGATGCGGCAACCTCCATTTTTTTCAAGCATGGGTTGATTTGCAAATTCAAGGGTTTTTGGCCCTCTCTGCTTGATCTTCATTCCTAGATTTCCAGTCATTGGGAATCTCTAATCTCTGGTATAGTCCATATCTTCCCTATGGCTAAAGGATTTTTTGTGGCAAAATTTGATGATGTTGAGGATAGAAATATTATTTTGTGTGAAAACTTCTTTAGTTGGGAGGATCATTTTATGCTATTGCTGAAACCATGGGATTCTGAATTTTCTCCATCTTCTGAATCATTTGATGTGCAACCTATCTGGGTTAGGCTTCCTAATCTTCCCCTCCATCTTTGGATTGACTCTGTTTTGGAGACTATGGGGGAAGCTTTAGGGGATATGTTAATGGTGGATGAGAAATCTTTTGATTTATTTCATTCTACTTATGCTCATATCTTGGTGGATATTGATACCTCAAAAGGCGTGCCTTCGGAGATTAAACTTGAATCCCCTATGGGTAGAAGTTGGGTCCAGCAATTGGACTATGAAGACATCCCCTTTAGATGTAGAAGATGCTTTAAGACTAGTCATATTGCCTCGCAATGTGATCTTCACAGACATAATAAGACTGCTTCATGGTGGAAGGGGGCCTCTTCTCAACACTATACTGTGGAGAAGGTTCGGAGCTTCGCAAATGTGGTAGAGCAGGTTTCTAGCCCTGTCTCTTGTCCTACGGCTATTTCTATTCCTTCTTCTTCTTTGGTTGCTAGTATTACTTCTGTCGGTTCTGTTGGTTTGTCTGCCAGCATTTCTGCAGGTGGTTTTTCTCCTGTTGGAAGTATTCCTTCTGTTGCTGGTGACCCTCTTGTTACTCCTGGTTCTGCTGGGTGTTCTATTCCTACTGCTGGTAGTACTAGTGTTGGATTGTCTGCTGAGGCTGCTGGGTCTGCTGGCCTCTTTCCAGCCAGTTCTATTTCAGAAATTCCTTTTGGTGTTGGGAAGCCTGGTATTGGCTATGTGGCCACTGGAGGTTCTGTCCAGACTTCTCATACTAGTTCTATTGTGGTTGGATCTTCTCCTGCCTCTGACTGGCAGGAAAAAGCTTCTTTGGTGGAGGAGGGATGGATTGATGTAATAGGGAAACATAATAAAAAGTCCCCTCTACATTTTGATATGACTCTCCGCTCCTAGAAGAAGGGAGGCAAAGGAAAATCTTAGGTTGGGTGTTGTGGTAAAGCGTTGGCTTTAGCAGCTTGAGCATTTATGTTTATCTTTTGTTTGGCTGCTATTATTTTGCTGGATTTGTACTACTGGTATTATGTGCTGGGGGGGCACTGTAAGGTTTTTTCTTTTTCCCCCAGCTGTTTCATTTAGATCTAAGCTAATTCTTCCTATCATTCCTAGGGTTACAGTTCCCTTAAAAAATTGAATGTATATGGTTTCGGGGCCCGTTCAAAACTTGTTTTTACCTTAATCAAAAAACAATCACAACAATCCATAATTATAATAAATGAATCCTAAGAAAATTATTACTTAAAATTTTTTTTTGATATTAAACAAAAACAAAGCAAGGGTCCTGGCCCTTATAAAGTCATGCCAAAAAGGCCATTTACACTAGGTCAAGAAAAGACCATTAACAACACTAGCAAAAAAGCTACTAACCCACCTCAAGAGTGGGTAGACAACTCAACCATGGTGTGAGGAGGAGAATGAGAAGTTGAAGAACCATTTTTCTTATGTCAGTAGACAACTGCCCAAGTGATACTATCACTATGATCCCTACCAAAAAGTAGACCAAATGGTGGAACCCTCTTTGAGAGACTAACAACACAAGGGACAAAGTGCTAAGAAGATTGTACATCTTCAACCAAAGGTTGGAGTAGAGGAGCAGTGGTTTGAGGAGGTTCCATATAGCATTTCATACACTTCATTTAGACAATAGATTCATTATCCTATTGTGTTTATCATTTCCCAAATAAAAGTTTATAGCTTTGTACTTTTAGATTCCTAACTTAGTCAAACATGGTATTAGAGTCATGGATGCATGTTTCTTCTTGCATCAACATAGCCTTATCATTAAAAAAACAAAAAAACATCGAGGCAAATATATGTTATCATTGTATTCAAAATGCTTGGGAAATGATAAAATACCTTTCATTTTATCAATTTTGGTCAATTTCATCCTTTGTATTTTTATTGTTAAACAAAAAATTGAAAATTTTGAAAACTAAAATTTGCTATTCTTGATAAAATTGTAGAAAATTGACCTATCTGACCTATTTGGAGATTTTCTATTGTAATTTGTTGGAAAGATTATGAAGGAATTATTTGTTGTTTTCTCTATGGTTGCAACCTTTTTGTAGCTTGAGTTGTTGGAGTTGGAAGTATACAAGGAGATCATTGTGCTACATTTTCCATCCGGCAAACTGGGAACGCCCAATATTTTTCATTCACATATTTTGCGAGTGTCTTTGTTATTTTCATGCAAAATGTTGATGGTTCAAGATGAATTAAGAGGCATCGTTGAATATATACACCAACCAAATCCTTGTTGGTTTCACCATCCTCATCTAGCACTCATTAATGAGCTTGTTTCTTTCACCAATCAATTATCTTCACACCATACTTAGTAGCACCAACATGATCTCTGCATTGACAACGTTAAATCTAATATTTTATCTTGCATGCAACACTAATCTCAACATCTCCTCTATGTGTGGCCTTCTCATTCTTGGTGGCTTCTCTTATTCTTGTTGGTGTTAGTTAATTCACACTACCACTCTAGATCAGACTGGTCTGATCTACACGGTGATTTACAATCTAATACCAACTCTAGATCAGTTATATGCGGTGATTTACAAAAAAATTCAGTTATTTTTTTATCTAATCCTTGATTCATGGTGATAACTGAAACTCTTCACCGTAATCTCTTGTTTATGCGGTGGTTTCAATTTGTATAAATCTGCACTGTGTGCAATGTAAATCAAGGCATATCATTATTAACCAATGAGAGATTGACATTCTTGTTTAACATGCTTTATTTTTTGTAAAGGCTGCTTTGTTTTCTCTTTTCCTTAGCTAGATCTATGCAGCCATAGCTACAAAATTCTACATGGTATCAGAGCTTAGGTGCTAGGAAAGAGAAATATAAGTTTTTGTTTGCAGGTTCTAAAGATCGGATCAGTTGCAAGGAATGGAGTTTTCAGCCTCTGCTCTTCTCACACCATTCAACTATTTTGAATGCATGCCACAGATTCTACTTTGGCCCACAAGTAGAGGCTTGTATCAAACGGTTATGGAAATAGAGGCCGAACTGGATTTTGCATCAAAGAAAGGTCAAGGTCATGCTCTCTTTGCATGGGCCTTGTCTTCTTTTTCTCTTTAGAGACACTATGTCAGTGGACCTGTCATGCCTCTCCTTTCAACATTATGGAGGGGTTTTCTATTATTCATGTTGATGATTCTTTAATGCTTCCATAGTTGATTAGTTGTATAGACAATTGGCACCTGTATTTTCAACCAGCACTCTATTCTTGCATAGTTGAGTAGTGACGATAGAGTCACTCATATAGATTTATGTGTCATTTGCATCCTTGAATGATAGATGTTTTGCCTTTGTTTGCCATCTATTCATTATATGGGAGCACATATGCAGATAATTGTCTCCTGTATCTTCGATTGACAGATGTTTTGCCTTTGTTTGTCATTTGTTCATGGTTCGAGTAGTGTCGCTGGGGGCACTCATGCAGATTGATTTTGATCTTCATTTTGGTTTCAGAGGAATCTCTTCATTCAGCACTATGGTAGTTATCATTCGACAGATGTCCACAATTTTTTTGTCACAAGAGATTTTTTTTCCTTAGTTTTTAATTCTCCTTAGTTGAAATTAAGTGGGGGTGTTGGTGTTAGTTAATTCCAACTACCACTCCAGATCAGACTGTTCTGATCTACATGGTGATTTACAATTTGATACCAACTCCAAATCAGTTATATGCGGTGATTTACAAGAAAACTTCAGTTATTTTTTATCTAATCCTTGATTCATGGTGATAACTGAAACTCTTCACTGTAATCTCTTGTTTATGCGGTGGTTTCAATTTGTATAAATTTGCACTATGTGCAATGTAAATCAAGGCATATCATTATTAATCAATGAGAGATTGACATTCTTGTTTAACATGCTCTATTTTTTGTAAAGGCTACTTTGTTTTCTCTTTATCGTTAGCTAGATCTATGCAGCCATAGCTGCAAAATTCTACATGGTATCAGAGCTTAGGTGCTAGGAAAGAGAAATGTAAGTTTTTTTTGGTAGGTTCTAAAGATCAGATTAGTTGCAAGGAATGGAGTTTTCAACCTCTGCTCTTCTCACGCCATTCAACTATTTTGAATGCACGCCACAGATTCTGCTTTGGCCCACAAGTAGAGGCTTGTATCAAATGATTATGGCAATAGAGGCCAAACTGGATTTTGTATCAAAGAAAGGTCAAGGTCATGCTCTCTTTGCATGGGCCTTGTCTTCTTTTTCTCTTTAGAGACACTATGTCAGTGGACCTGTCATACCTCTCCTTTCAACATTATGGAGAGGTTTTCTACTGTTCACGTTGATGATTCTTTAATGCTTCCATAGTTGATTAGTTGTATAGACAATTGGCACCTGTATTTTCAACCAGCACTCTACTCTTGCATAGTTGAGTAGTGATGATCGAGTCACTCATATAGATTTATGTGTCATTTGCATCCTTGAATGATAGATGTTTTGCCTTTCTTTGCCATCTATTCATTGTATCGGAGCACATATGTAGATTATTGTCTTCTGTATCTTCGATTGACAAATGTTTTGCTTTTGTTTTCCATCTATTCATGGTTCGAGTAGTGTCGCTAGGGGCACTCATGCAGATTGATTCTGATCTTCATTTTGGTTTCAGAGGAATCTCTTCATTCAGCACTATGGTAGTTATCATTCGACAGATGTCCACAATTTTTTTGTCACAAGAGATTCTTTTTTTCCTTAGTTTTTAATTGTCCTTAGTTGAAATTAAGAGGGGGTGTTGGTGTTAGTTAATTCCAACTACCACTCCAGATCAAACTAGTCTGATCTACATGGTGATTTAGAATCTGATACCAACTCCAGATCAGTTATATGCGGTGATTTAAAATAAAACTTCAATTATTTTTTTATCTAAACCTTGATTCATGGTGATAACTGAAACTTTTCACCGTAATCTCTTGTTTATGCAGTGGTTTCAATTTGTATAAATCTATACTGTGTGCAATGTAAATCAAGGCATATCATTATTAATCAATGAGAGATTGACATTCTTGTTTAACATGCTCTATTTTTTGTAAATGCTTCTTTGTTTTCTCTTTTCCTTAGCTAGATCTATGCAGCCATAGCTGCAAAATTCTACATGGTATCAGAGCTTAGGTGCTAGGAAAGAGAAATGTAAGTTTTTTTTTGCAGGTTCTAAAGATCAGATCAGTTGCAAGGAATGGAGTTTTCAGCCTCTGCTCTTCTCACTCCATTCAACTATTTTGAATGCACACCACAGATTCTGCTTTGGCCCACAAGTAGAGGCTTGTATCAAATGGTTATGGCAATAGAGGCAGAACTAGATTTTACATCAAAGAAAGGTCAAGGTCATGCTCTATTTGCATGGGCCTTGTCTTCTTTTTCTCTTTAGAGACACTATGTTAGTGGACTTGTCATGCCTCTCCTTTCAACATTATGGAGGGGTTTTCTACTGTTCATGTTGATGATTCTTTAATGCTTCCATAGTTGATCAGTTGTATAGACAATTGGCACCTATATTTTCAACCAGCACTCTATTCTTTCATAGTTGAGTAGTGATGATAGAGTCACTCATATAAATTTATGTGTCATCTGCATCCTTGAATGATAGATGTTTTGTCTTTGTTTGCCATCTATTCATTGTATGGGAACACATATGCAGATTATTATCTTTTGTATCGTTGATTGACAGATGTTTTGCCTTTGTTTGCCATATGTTCATGGTTCGAGTAGTGTCACTGGGGGCACTCATGCAGATTGATTCTGATCTTCATTTTGGTTTCAGAGGAATCTCTTCATTCAACACTATGGTAGTTATCATTCGATAGATGTCCACAATTTTTTTGTCACAAGAGATTCTTTTTTTCCTTAGTTTTTAATTCTCCTTAGTTGAAATTAAGGGGGGGTGTTGGTGTTAGTTAATTCCAACTACCACTCCAGATCAGACCGGTCTAATCTACACGGTGATTTACAATCTGATACCAACTCTAGATTAGTTATATGTGGTGATTTAAAAGAAAACTTCAGTTATTTTTTATCTAATCCTTGATTCATGGTGATAACTGAAACTCTTCACCATAATCTCTTGTTTATGCGGTGGTTTCAACTTGTATAAATCTGCACTGTGTGCAATGTAAATCAAGGCATATCATTATTAATCAATGAGAGATTGACATTCTTGTTTAACATGCTCTATTTTTTGTAAAGGCTACTTTGTTTTCTCTTTTCCTTAACTAGATCTATGCAGCCATAGCTGCAAAATTCTACATGGTATCAGAGCTTAGGTGCTAGGAAAGAGAAATGTAAGTTTTTTTTTGCAGGTTCTAAAGATCAAATTAGTTGCAAGGAATGGAGTTTTCAGCCTCTACTCTTCTCATGTCATTCAACTATTTTAAATGTACACCACATATTCTGCTTTGGCCCAAAAGTAGAGGCTTGTATCAAATTGTTATGGCAATAGAGGCCGAACTGGAGTTTGCATCAAAGAAAGGTCAAGGTCATGCTCTCTTTGCATGGGCCTTGTCTTCTTTTTCTCTTTAGAGACACTATGTCAGTGGACCTGTCATGCCTCTCCTTTCAACATTATGGAGGGTTTTTCTACTATTCATGTTGATGATTCTTTAATGCTTCCACAGTTGATCAGTTGTATAGACAATTGGCACCTGTATTTTCAACTAGCACTCTATTCTTGCATAGTTGAGTAGTGACGATAGATTCACTCATATAGATTTATGTGTCATCTACATCCTTGAATGATAGATGTTTTGCCTTTGTTTGCCATCTATTCATTGTATGGGAGCACATATGCAGATAATTGTCTTCTGTATCTTCGATTGACAAATGTTTTGCCTTTGTTTGCCATTTGTTCATGGTTCGAGTAGTGTCGTTGGGGGCACTCATGCAGATTGATTCTAATCTTCATTTTGGTTTCAGAGGAATCTCTTCATTCATCACTATGGTAGTTATCATTCGACAGATGTCCACAATTTTGTTGTCACAAGAGATTCTTTTTTTCCTTAGTTTTTAATTCTCCTTAGTTGAAATTAAGGGGGGGTGTTGGTGTTAGTTAATTCCAACTACCACTCTAGATCAGACTGGTCTGATCTACACGGTGATTTACAATCTGATACCAACTTCAGATCAATTATATGCAATGATTTACAAGAAAACTTCAGTTATCTTTTATCTAATCCTTGATTCATGGTGATAACTGAAACTCTTCACTATAATCTCTTGTTTATTCGGTAGTTTCAATTTGTATAAATCTGCACTGTGTGCAATGTAAATCAAGGCATATCATTATTAATCAATGAGAAATTGACATTCTTGTTTAACATGCTCTATTTTTTGTAAAAGCTGCTTTGTTTTCTCTTTTCCTTAGCTAGATCTATGCAGCCATAGCTGCAAAATTCTACAATTCTTGTTGTGTGAGAGTCTGATTTTTTTGGGTTTCCACATTGATTGTTAAGCTATGATTGAAGGAAATATCAACAAACAGTGACCTCTTTCTTTTTATTGCCTATAATGCACCTTCAAGTGGTTATCCCCTTCAACGACTCTCTATTTACCTTGTGTAAAGACTTTCAATCAGCAGAGTTTCTATCACTTGGCACCATATAAGACCAGGCTTGCTCAAGACCTTATGTTTGCCACTGTAGTTTTGACTCAGCCTCTTTATCCAATGGCCTCCTTGCTTATTCTATAGCAACCTCCACTTTGGGTGCTACATCTTTTCACTAGCGCCTCACTTGACCAAGAAAACTTTTCTTTTGCTTCTACAATCACTCTTTCGAGCGTCTTCTAGGGGTGGCACCCCACATTGATGTCCTTCACTGCCCCATTCAGTAGTGCCATTGCTCAAGACTCGTTCAAACCCTTCAGCTCATTTATAGCACTCTCCACCATAACTCTTTGACTATGGCTCTGTAAAAGGCATTGATTTGTTTCAATTAGTAGTTTTATGTTGATGGTTAGAAGTTTTAGCATTTAAACCTTTATGGTTAACACCTTTTGCCAATATGACCATTTTCTCACAGCACAAATTAATTGTTAGCAATTAACTAACTGTCACATTAGCAGTCAGATTTATTATGCCGAGAGGCGTCTCCTACAGCTTCAGCAGAGTGAAGGGATCCGTCTACATAAAAAAAAGTACATGGTAGTTACATAGGAAATCAAACAGTAATTTGCAATGGAAGGTGAGGGGATTCAATAAGAAACGCTGCCACCCTTGAACATCATACATTAATAAAAAAAATTAAGTTTGAAAAAGTAAGTCAACTTTGATTATTTAACATTTTTAGTCTAGAATTCAGTCGTTAGTGTGATGTTTACTATCGAATAAAAAACCGCATCATGCAGAAAGTGATTAGTCTTAGTGATGAGTCTTGTTCGTTAACACTTTTAACCTAGAAGTGAATCGTTAGTGTACAACCAGAAAAGAAACCCGCATCATGCAGAAAGTGAAGAGTCTTGTTCGTTATATGAAGAATATCTATGGACAATAACAAACCAGTTTTGGAATGACAAAACCATCGACAGACACAATGTTTGTAAGTGCAGGTGAATCCGACATTGTACAACAATTGAGCTTATGATGGACATCCATACAAGCATACTTAGTTTGGATTGAGACGAGATCTGGGAGCAAATGCAAGTATATATTTAGATCAGGAGATCTGCAATTTGGTCTTCGATTTTGTTCTATTCTGTGTTTAATTTCATAATGTCTTCCCCAACTATGTTTTGTTCTATTCTATGGCTTGCTGCGTGACAATACACTTCGTGTGTTTCACCTGTAAGATAGCTTTAGCCTTTGCATATTTTATCCTTTCTTTTTTTCTTTGTCATATAGATTTAATTACTGCTTATTGGAGCTTGACTTGCTTCATTTGATTTTGTTAGAAAATGTTGGGTATAGGAAGCATAAGAAACTGTCTTTGTTGTTAAAACTTTATTTTAAAGAAAAATTGCAGACTTTTCCCTTAAAAGAGATATAAATACAGGTCCACTTTTGGTAGACACAGCTTTCACTACTGGGCATAATTTGATTGTTAAGGATCAGGTTCAAATGCTAACCGATGGTTATTATAAAGCTGTCATGCAAAGCCTGGCTGTTGGTGAATGGGAGTTGTATAGGAATTTATAGTTATTGTTTGGTGTTACGTACTCTTATATAATCATTGAACTATTACTGTCATGCGTTCTGTAAAGCTTTTTGTTCATATTTTTAAAAAAATTGTATGTTGTTTTATTATCAACAAGGTATCAAAATAATGTACGTTTCATTATCAATACAGTATCAAATTTCTATATGAATGAATTATTCTATCTGATTTCTATAGTGAATATGTGCACGATTGTCAAGCTTGAAATTGAGTTTTCAAGAGTTTGTTTCCATATTGATATCTTTTGGCATTCTTTGTATATATATTTTAAATATAGGTATGCTTGTTATTAAAGCTTCTAGAAGTGATATTTTCATTTTGACCTAAGTTGCAAATGAGAGGGTGTTTTTTCAAGTGTGGATAGAGATGAAAAGCATTTTTCATTCAATTCCAATAAGTGGCTGCACGATTAAGATTCCTTCGATCTGAGTATTTTTAGTGTAATTATATTTAAAATAGGTCAATTTAATAGGGATTTGATTATGAAATAAGTTTTGATATGTTGATCTAAATTAAGTACCACTTTTTGCAAAAGTTATTTTTTCGAGTGGATTTCGCTTTTGAGTTTTTGATATTTGTTATCATGTTAAAAATAAAATGTGATCACTTTGGAAAAAACTACACACTTTATATGCTTTAAGTTACCAATTTCTTTCCCTTCAACACTTAGAAAAATACCATATGGTCTCTCTCCACGATCTTATAAGACACCATCATTTGTTGATGAACAATGTAGTCACATGGATTGCATTAAGATGCCATCTCCCACATCACGTGCTACTACATCTAGATCCAGTATTAATTCATCCATGAGTTTAAGTCATTCTCTTTGCATCAAGACATTGTTATCGTCTCTCTAGATCTACCACATTGAGATGCATATCTATCAAACATCACATCTTTGTTTTCATAATTGCACCGTGTATATTTGGATGACACATCTGAGTACATTGGTCTTCCATTTGATGACAATCATATCAACACCGTTGCCACTCCATTGCCATCTTTAGATATTTCTCTTACCTTGCCTACATTAACTTATATTGTGATAGATTGTGCATATATAAATGAGTTTAATTTGGCTTAGTTGTCATTATCTGTAGTATTATCATATTCACATCAGTCTAGTTATCATCATACATCCATTGGTACATGTTCATGAATCTTCTATGGTGCCTAATTCATCACATGAGGGTTTCACTTAGTGAACCTGAATCATAGCGCATGCATTCGTAGCATACTAAAGAATCCCCATATTTTCAAAAAATATTGCCCCAAACTCTTTTTTTATCACCCCCTCCAATACTCACCCAAAACTCCCCACACCCATTTTCCTATATAAACCCCCACTCCCTCCCCAAAAAAATCCCTCCCCCTATTTAGGCAATATATTGCCCCCTTTTGTTCATTTTAAACCCCCCAATATTGTATTGCATCTTCAACGAAGACCCTGTGATCCATCATATCAATATTTTTCACCTCATAACATTGGCTTGAAGATCATAAAGCATCTATCATTGGCATCATATATGTCTTTGGATCAAGTGCAGAATTTAGATACATTCATAATACTTCCTACACATTCCTTTCTGAAATAGGAGGTCATCTTGCACACATTTCTGGTGGTTTTTCTTCTTAAGGGATGAAAATTTGTTCAACTCTCATAGATCATTGTTAGCATCCAATTTTGAGCATCTACTAGCACTATAGACATCATCTTAAGGGGAGATTACACGGTTTCTCTTCTCCTATCAATCTTACGAGGAAGCATTTCCACACATGGAGTTCATTACTTCACTTATTTGGGAGGATCACATGACCCTCTTTTCTTTATCTCCTATGAAGGGAACATTATTGTATCTATGCTAGAAGTAATCCTTGAGAGCTCATCACGAGTCCTTCCTTTTATCACTTATATTTTTCACTTATACATTTGATTTTATTGCATTGTTTCTCTTTTGGGGAGGAGTTATGTTCATGTACTATGTTTTCTCATCTACTCCAAATTTGTATATGAGTATCTAACGTGGCCTAGTAGTCAAGACTCGCCATTATGCATACATTACTCCCTAAGTTTCACTTAAGAGAGGGTGTTACTATAAATAGTATAATTATCAAACTAATTAGCTAATCACTATTCTAGTTAGTGGCCTCTTCACACTTAACTTCAGTTTACTCAGATAATTTTATGTTTTTGTCTCACTTCATTGCATTGAGACATGTGACACCATCACTTGATATACCTATTACACGCATACTTGCCACTTTCTCACACACTTGTCAAATGATCTCACAAGTGTTTGTACCTTTAGAGGGTTAGTCATAGTGCGAGTCCTACCTTCCTACCTAATCTACCTTGCCTACATATATGCAATGCATCTAAATGTCTATTTTACACTCTTCATTTATATGATAGATTATCCTATTTCATTTATCATTTCACTAGTGGAAGTAAGATTTTGTGCTTTAAAAATTCCTTTCTTACTCCAACATAGTGTCTCATTCCTTACAATTTATTTATGTCTTTTTGATTAATTGTTATCTATACATATGTTCATTTACCATACTTAGATCACATGCTTATGTTTTTTGGTTATTTATGAGCCCTATTTTTTATTACCTTACTCTTAGACGCCCATGCTTATTGCTTGTCTTATGTGGCCATATCATGCTTATAGTGTTATATTATTCCATTACATTTAGGAGCAACATGCATGTTTGTTCATGCACTCACAGTCATGCTAGAGGCACCATAACCTCCTCACACTAGTTTTTGTCATCTGTCTAGATCCATTTCTCTAGGGATGTATTACTAATGTGTGTTTGTTCTCTTCTTTGCTACAATATGGTATGCCTAACCCAGTGTTCTATGTACTTCATGGTGTTTTTGGAATTATGAGTTGTGTCATCATATTCATTCCCCGACCATACTAGATTGTTGGACTAACCACCAGTGTCCCCCTTAGGGATTTGTGACATGGTTTAACACCCTCCCGTGTCTTCTATAAGTCTAGTGGTTGTATCAGGCATTAACAGGTCAATCTTTTGGTGCAACGACAACCACCACTCTAACAAGTGGTATCACAGCTTGGTCATAGGCTCGAATCCCCTCAGGTGATGCTAAGGGGGTATTGTTGGACTAACCACCAACGTCCCCCTTTGAGATTCATGACATGGTTTAACAACTTCTTGTGTCTTCTATAAGTCTAGTGGTTGTATTAAGCATTAACAAGTTGATCTTTTGGTGCAACGACTTTGATGCTAGTATGTGGAAAAGATTCTAGAGGAAGTATGTATTTGGTCAAAATGTGTTTGACCCCTTGACACAAAATTCTATGTAAATCATTGTATTGGCTGACGTAATCTTGGATATGTGTTTTGTACATTGAATTTTATTTTGTGGCGCACTTAGGTTTGTTTGGTGGGGCACCATAGTTGTATTGATCTTTTATTGCCATATCTTTTTTATGCTCTTGTACAAGGTTTCAGATCCTTTCAAAACTTGATTTTACATAATCAAAACAAATATTTATTATAAATCCACTAACAAGGTGACACTTTAACAAGTGTTCAAAGTCATCTAACATGGCTTCTCTTAATAGGGTAAAGGTCCTAACAGGCCTAAGGAAAATCCCTTAATCGAGTAGCACCTAACAATGTTGTTTTAAACTCCTAACAGGCTTAAGCTCCTCATAGGGCGTACTTCAGAAGAGTACATCATTTAGTGGGTACTAATTCCCACTGTAGTTTTCTCCCAATTTGGGTTTCCACAAGATAAATTTGTGTGTCAACTTTATGGATGGATGTGCATGTTTATGATTTTCATTTGTTGTAATTAAGGTGAATCTTGTGAATGTTGGTTTAAGTTTAAGAGGTTAAAAAGTTGGATTATTTGGTAGATTATTGATTCACCCCCCCCCCCCCCCCCCCCACCCCAGTAATTTGATCTTAGGATAGATAGATCAATTTGGTAGATTAATTTGGTAGATCAATTTGGTAGATTAATTTGGTGAAGTAATTTGATAGATCAATTTGGTAGATTAATTTGTCAATCATTGAATTCATGGAATTACTTCACTTTACATGATTAAATGCTTATATTCTTAGATTACAATTATATTTCTAGGTTTTTTTTTTACTACTTCAATTTCAAAGGATGCAACTAATTAAAGTGAGGCACATCTTGTCACTAACACTCAGCTGAACTTGTAGAAAATTATTATTTTAATACAAGATTCACTATTGTGCCCAAAAAAATTGTGATCAAACAACATGGTACAATGCTCAATATGTCATGTTTCCTTATAACCACCACTAGGTGGGACATTATTATGACCACTTTCCATACAACCGAAATTTCCTAAACCTTCTCACTTTTTCATTTTTCTAGTTAGCCAAGCAAGTTTTTTTTTTTTTATGTTTATTTTACTTTAAAGTAAAATGCTACTCATTGTCCATACATTTTTGTTTTGCAAGTTCCTATTGAGCGCACATACCAAGAACACATGTATGAATGACATTCAATAGGTCAAATACTTTAAATGGACCTCAATATTATTTTTATGATTGATTATTTACTTTTCTACATGTTTGCAAGTGCTTGTTTACTATAAAATACATGTTCGTTTAGGATTCACAAACACTCAAAAGAAGGGACAAAATCTAATGGCAATTTCACACTCTCATCAATTCTCATTGAGATTTGGGTCCATTTTGAAAAAAAATGTTTTAATACAATTACATTATGGTATGAAGCCCACTTTTGTTTGAGTTTTACTCCTACCTTGATCCTGGACTACCCTCATTACTATCTTACACATCCTATACACTTGTCATCATCCTCATCCTACATCAACATTTATTCTCACATTTTGTCATTTATTGAGACAAAATTCAATACATTCATGCTCAATCCTCAAATTCCACATCCCTTGTCCAAAATCATCTCCATGATGCAAAACCTCAACCATACACAATAGAAATTTAACTCAATTCTTTTTTTAAAAAACATTCAAATTGCCAACCCACCTTTTACTTATAATCAATGAAAGTTGACTCGATACTCATTAGTGCAATGATTTGTTGTGCCTTAATATTTAAGACACATTTAATTGGGCATTTATCAATCATCCAATCAGCATTCAAAATCTTAAGAATTTTGTATGAATATTTATATTTAGTTGATCATTTCACAACCTTAAACCCATCTTTCAAGAGGGTTGAAATGGGAGAACTAATCTTTCAATAAGGTTAAATTAGGAGAACTTAGCTGTGGCGATCCAACATTCTCCTAAGATATTTTTAAATGTTGCAATCCTCAATAATCAATTCAAAACACAAAATTTAATGAATCAAAGTAGAATCATACGATGTGCCAAATCAAATTTACATGCTATAGAATTAACCCAAAGTAGCAAGTTTGTAAAACTGTACAATGAACTAGACCAAATCCATAGGTCAAAAATCAAATTGACATGGTTGATAATTGAGCTATAGAGTCATGGGATTTATCCATAGTCCTTGTGTTTTAACCATCTCACCACGTCAATTAAAGCACGAATTACCATTTCAATTAATATTGTAATTTATCATACCCAATTGCCACATGTTAAGTCTAAATTAGTCCATGTCTTATTTGTACACATTTATTTAATCAACTTAGTTTAACCAAAAGAAATTATATTATCCTTTACAAACATTCATAAATCAATCCATTAATGAATCATCAACTTGTGTGCATGTACTGACATTCATAAAGAGTATCTTAGCAACGTGAAAAAATGCATTGTCAATTGAATCAATCTATCTCAACATGAAAAAAAATGTATTGTCAATTGATCTCTAATAATAGTGGCAAGATCCTTGTATTTTTAACAAAATCTTTTCATTTCTACAATTTACTTAAGCCTCTAGGATGGTTGACATTTGTGCTCTTCATCCCTTCAATTGGATAATTTTCCTTTGAAAAAATATTGCCATTCATGATACTTACTTCAAATAATGTTTACACAAATTATAACCACTTTTGAAGTTGTGTATCTAGTGAAAATTATTAATTGACAATTCTGATGAAAAAATATAATATTCTGTGGTGAGGAACTTTTTTGCATCATCATCTCATCTCCCAAGGCCTTTTCTTTGATGGGTATATATTGCCTCAAAATTGACCAACTACATCCAAAAAAAAATGTAATGTTTCCAATCCCAACAAGCATGGTGTCTAATCATAAGCAATCTCAAGATAATCATTGTATATCATAAAACTCATCACTATACGGAAAAAGATTCCTTGTTCCTTAAGGCACCAATTTTTTAAAACCCCAACTTCCTAAATAGAACACATTAATCAATGTAAAGAATAACGATACATGTCGAACTTTTCGATATATGTGTAGGTTCGTTATATTTAACTATGCTTAGTTTAAATTAAATAGAAGTAAAGATGGAGATAAAGGGGGAGAAAAGAGGGAGAGAAATAAAAAATGAGATAGAAGTGGAGGGAGAGATAAAAATAGAAAAATAAGAGATAACAAGATTAACAAATAGAGAGGAATAAGTAAAGGGGGAAATAAAGGTAGAGAAATAAAGAAATAGATAAGTTGAATTTTTATTTTATATTGAGTATATGAAAGGTCGTTAGATATGACAAGTTGTACAATATATGTGAAAAGTTATATTTATGTTTAATTTATTTTTAAAAAAATTCAATTGTATATTTTTAAAAATCATTAAATGAATATTAATATTAGTATATATGAATATTAAGATTATTATCTAGTTTTATTATAAGAAAAAGGTTATTTTGTAATTAAATATATAAATAAAAATAATTATTTGATAAAAATCTAGAATATTATTAGTAAAAAATAATTTGAAATATATATTTTATATTAGATATAATATTATTTTCTATTTATTAAAAAAATTTAGTCCAAAATCTATTTGAAAAAAAAGAAGAAAGAAAAACATGTAATATATAATTGAATATATAATACTTCAAATTTAAATAATTAATAAATTATAAAAAAAATTATTCACATTAAATAAAATTGTAAATATGTTATCAATATTATATAAAAAGAAGTACAACAATGATATAGAGAAATATATCTTTCTTTTAAAAAAATGATTTTCCTTAACATATTAAATAAAAATTGCTAGATACAAAAAAATAGATGAAAAATTAAAATTTTCAATATTAAACAAGGAATACATAAATAGGTAATTGAGCGAAGATGCGCGACGAAGCCTGCGTGCACAGGTAGGGCTTGAGGCAACAAGGGTTGAGCGTGAAAGTTCAGGATATTGCGGACATGGTAGGGTGCTGCTTCAGGACCAGATGATTGTGGATAACAAAAAGGGCGCTTCCTTCCATTCTGGTAAGAAGAAAAAATGAGATCTGCGTGCGGAGGTGCTTAGGGCTTCCAAGGAGAATTTGTTTTCCAGATGCTCTGTGTGACCCTTTTGGCATTCAAGATTCAACCCCCTTTGTTGAAGGTTACAGGAATCGAAACAATCCTTTGCATGTGAGCAACAATTTTTACCATTCATAGGTTCTTAGGGAGAGGCCTAGGGCTTCACACGATCCTCCTCCTTCTGGCCTAGATGACTCTGATCATGGTGCAATCCCCATGGCAAATCAATCTTTAAGGATGGGGGATTCTTTGTTGCATTTGGATGATGAGTCTGCCTCTTTTCATATTTCCTAATGCAGATTGATTCTTTCTCTGTCGATTTTGGGTCTCCGTCCCTTCTCATCAGTTGCATGTGCCGACGGACTCTGATCGACCAATTCATCGAATGAATGAAGGTTTCCTCGTGCAATTTGTCTACTCCCGACATCGACATCTTGAATTTTATTATTTTCATGCTTCATTTTGCTTCAGTTGAAGATTTTGATTTTGTGGAGGAGAATGGCCCTGGAAATTGAATCTGTTCATCACCTCTTGGCATCCATTTTTTATCTCGTTGTCGTTATTTCTCATGTTCCCATTTGGATCAAACTATATAACATTCCTTTGGTCATAGGGGATCCTAGGCTAATTAAGGATACGATTGAGCAGATTAGCTCTTTTGTTAAGTTGGATACAAATTCTATGACGCCTTTTTGCAGATACACTCGAGTCTGTGTTGTTATCAACATCTCAAAGTCGATTCATCACTCTATCCAAATTCACTTCTCTCATGACAACTTGGACCCAATTCTTAAAATATGGAGGTCTTCCTTTCATATGTATTCACTGCAATATTCTTGGGCATAAGGTGGTTGGGTGCTCTTCTTCCAAGTTTTCTACTCCAAAAAAAATTAGTCTTAAAAAGTGGTTCAAGAAGACTGGAGATTCCGATCCTAAATTTATTTGGCAAAATCATGGGAAATTTTTTTGTTCCCCCATCCTATCCAAACATGCATGACTCCAAGGGCTCTTATCCCTTTATGGATGATGTGGATGATGATTTTGTTTGACTTCCAAATGATGTTGTGGTCTCTCTCAAACAATGCAACATTTCTCGAACTGCTAGTGTCATCTCTAAACTTTACATCTCTATCAAAAGAAAGAAAGGTTGCAAATCTGAAGCATAGAATCTATGAATTGAAGGTTGTGGTGTGGTTGATGATGGTACTTAGTAGATCATGGATGTAACACCCTAATAAGAAATCTAAGAGGACAATCAAAAAACTACTAAAGAGCATAACATGACTTTTTTTTAAGTATCAACATCAATTTAAACATTATGATTTCATTTGCATATTCTTTAAGATACATTAAAAGGTACATTACATTTATTACAAAGCATAAATAGAATAACATTTAAACACTAAGTTGTGTTCTCTTAGAGTCCCCACCACTTCTACCAAGCAACATCTAATCACATAGCTAAATGATAAAACATTAATGATACAATATTGCTTAAAGAACATGATCAAGATTATTATTAAGCTAGGTTCATTTTATACACCAAATCCAAATGCTCTTAATTCATTTCCAAACATAGCAAGATATAAACTCATAAGGATAGTTGATACCAACATCGATCTATCTAAATTATATATTATCTTGCAAGTTTATATGCCAATTTGGTATTGGGTGTGACCCTATTGATCCCCTATGTTATTTGGAGTTCTATTGTTATATGTTTATTTGGTGCATTTTGGGTAAAGTAATGTAACTAATGGTACATGGAGATCTTATGGTTCTTAATTGTTGGAATAAATCCAAATGATATTAAATACATTGAATTATGATATTATAAGAAATTTGGAGTTTGGATTATGCTTTGGAACCTAGGAGAGTTCCTTCTTCAGTTATGAGATCCTTTTTATTATGATGCATATATAATATTGTAAATTTTGATTATTGGGGTCCTAGTTGATATGATGGACCTATGTGGATTCTATTTTTGGCTATTTGAATTGTTATGCTCTTTTCGTCTTCATTTTCAAGCTTAGGAGTGGGTTTCTAGGAGCATGGTTAGAAGAGTGGCCCGCAATGGGGGTTGGGGCCCTAAGTTGTTGTTAGGGTAACCCATTGTAGAGTAGATAATCAAGTGATAACCTATAAATGAACTAGGGAGAATAATACATTAATCAAGATAAATATGTTTCCTCGCTCATGGTCTTGACTGCTCGTATATACTAAGGATGGGTTTGAGAAGGTTTGGTCATCGGTAAGGCACTGATCTAGAAAGTTGACTTCCTTGTCCCCGTGGAAAGATTGTCACTTCTACATGAGTTCTCACCTGGGAGTCGGGGTCTAGAGATACTGCAAGGGTAACCCAAGATAGTGGAGAGCTATATGATGACACTCTCCTGCTTGTGTCTTAGGATCCCCTCCATTTAGCCTCATGATTCGCCTCTGGTATCCTTGTTATCTCTTTTGGCATTCTTTGTGGTATATCTTGTGTTAGTCATTGCAGTATTCTTGTCATTCCATTATTTTCTTTTCTTTTATTTGTATGTGTGGTGGGGGGGCTTGTGTCTCCTAGCATGGTGGGGTGGGCCTTAGGGTTCCACATGATCGGGTGGTAGTTACTTTTCTCCATTGAGGTCCAGTGGAGAGTGATCCCATAATAGTATGTCACAATTTTTCCCATGAAGAAAAAGTGATCAGATACAAATTTCACTTACTTGACCTCTTCAATCGAAGTCCTCTGACCACTTCAATTAGAGCACATGGCGTGGGGTCTTCGATCAAAGAGGTACTTTGATCGAAGACATTTTCCACTATTTTGGGGGGAATGATTTATAAACCCGATGTGACACTTATTTTGTCACTTTCTATTGTTGCTTTGGTCTCCACATGTACTTTTAGCGAAAACCCTTGGTTGAGGAGACAACCGTCAATGATGACCGTGCTATTTCGCTCTAGAGATCAACATTACTTAATACCAAGTGCACTAATTTCTTCTCTTTTTTATTTATTTTTGTTTTTAAGTTGTATATTTTTTAATCTTTTTAGTCTTTTATTAGAATTTAAATTTACGCAAGTATATATTTTCATTTTCTATAGTTTTTAATTGTTGTTTTATTAAACATAAAATAGGATTAGAAGATTTAAAAATCATTTAAAAACTTATAAAAATGAAGGAATTCATTAGAAAACCTTAGAAACACTTAAAATTTATTTATGCATGTATATATGTTTTATTTTTGTACTTTTTAATTATTATATTCTTTATTTTTTAGAAAACTTGAAATTTTTTTTAGAAAATCCATAGAATCTCTCTCTCTCTCTCTCTCTCTCTCTCTCTCTCTAGGACCTTTACAATTTATGGATGTATGTGTATGTTATAATTTATTTGACTTACTTGATCCAATTTAGGTGATGTGCATGTTATTTGCAATCTACTTCAGATTATGTACATGTTAATATTAAATGAATATTTAATTTTCACTATTTAAAATTGTACATATGTTAGATTTTAATATTGTTTATAGTTAATGACATGTTTTAATATCAACTTTATTTGCATAACACTTATATAATTTGTAATATTTAACACGTTACCCCTAGATGGCACATCCTGAGCCTACCGCACAGCCTCATGAGGCTAATATACCTGATATCACTACCATTTTTCAATACACTGATACTAAGATTGCTAGATTGAGAGCTACTATACAAACATCTAATGGGGTATACAAGGATATATGCACCCTTATTTTGTCTAGTCTAGAGTGACTGAGTGATCGCTTGAGATTGCATACATCGTATACCCTACAAATAGTTTTTGAGATTTTTCAAAGATTAATAGTAGAGATCTCGAGTGACGAGTCCTTTGAAACAGTCCACCACTACATCCCGAAGGATATCATCAAACGTGAGGTTTTTCCATATTATGAGGTGAAGGCCTACTAGGTCACTCAATGTGTTGATCCACAGATAGTAGTGGTTATATACCCATGCTTCCTTGCAACACATGGTTATTATCCAAATAACGACCATATTCCATTATTATTTTTACAACAGTTGTGTGATGAGGTCCGTTTGGGCATCAACGTCAAATACCTTGATATTCCCAATTATTTTGGTCAAGGGCACAATCGAGTTATAGACAAGGATCAATACCATAGGGTTAGTCGACCTACGTCGGCTCCTAGATAGTTGGTCAACTAGATATTTGATATCATAGCACCATTTATGGCGCTCACTGTAGACAAGGTATTCATTTCTTCCTAGAAGGAATCAATTGAAATGATTGGTGATATTGCATCTGCAGCTACTACTATTACATCAAATACACTAGGCATATATGTTTTGAGTCGACCCAGACGACCAGAAGCACCTTTGAGGGCATCGTCTAGTGTAGGGATTAATGTTGGGCCATACAAAGTTGTCCTCCCAACACCACAGGAGTTACGAGCTCTCTCGAGAGCTAGGCACCAAGCTGAGATGTCTTAATATTTGCTTGAGGACCTTCTACATGCATATTTTTTTATTGCATCGAGTCATCAAATGTCGATAAAGGGTGTTAGAGATTTGATTAGACACTCGTAGTTTGCAGTGCCACTGAGCTAGTCCATGTTGGGTCATACATAGAACTTGCATCACTCTACATAGCATGACCCACCCACATATCACTCTACAACTATAGAGGAGGAGATATGAGTTGACAAGGTCCATATCACATCTAAGGACTAGGAGACATTTGAGGAGCATCTGTAGGGATTGATTCAAATGGGTTACATGGATATGCTACTACAGAAAGACTCTACACCACTCCCCTCTCAAATGCATAGCCCCCTACACTCCTCA
Organism: Chamaecyparis obtusa; assembly: GCA_027943335.1. Classification (NCBI taxonomy): domain Eukaryota; kingdom Viridiplantae; phylum Streptophyta; class Pinopsida; order Cupressales; family Cupressaceae; genus Chamaecyparis; species Chamaecyparis obtusa. The sequence continues at coordinate 929,927 of BSBK01000135.1, read as the reverse complement.
TTACTAGAGAGGGTTAGGACGGAAGATGATGCACATGATGCAGCTTTTATGGATGATATGTTGATAGCAGATGATCCTCTTACACCTAACTCCTAGGTATTTAATTTGATTAATTTTAACATGAATGTACTTATTCAATTTTTAATTCATTTACTATAAAAAGTTCAATTATTTGTACTCACATACTAATGGTACATATACAATTTAAATTATTGGTATATTTAGCTCACATTACCCCCAACCTGGGATCAAAGCATGTGTGTAGACAGGATTCAGCCAATGTGACACCTTCTAGTGGGCAAGTGAGTTTTAAATACCTAAACACATGTTCATGTATTTATATGTTTGTATATATTGATGCAAAGGAGGATGGGGAGAGGGGCCAAAGGCACACCCTAACTAGATCCACCTTGCAAAGATCACACGTGGAAGCAACAACACACAACAGTGAGAGAGAGAATGTCGATGCTTTCATATATTTACTTCAATTGATTCATACATGTCGGGATGTAAGGCCTTCTCAGTTTAGGCTAGATATTACAATCAAGTATAGAAGTCCTCCAACATGCGAGGATCTGTCAATAATCTCTAAATTTCTATCTTCTATCTTCTATCCAAAACTCATCTCCAAACTCTAACCAAACAACTACATTTATACAAGAGGCTACCGAATCAAGTTGGCCTTCAGATCCACAATCAACAGAAGGAATGACTAGATCTAGATCCACACACTTCCCAATGATAGATACTAGCATTAAATCCACGACCAAAATTAATTGCAAGAGTCAGCCTCAAAAGAACTCCAAAATAAACAACTCGGTAAGCAAGGATAACTGAGTGGCAGATAAGCATCACCGAGCACTAGGGAAATAAACCGAGTGCCAGAGAGATAACCGACCAACACCAAACCAACTTGGTCAAAGAAGGAACCGAACAACATAGAAAACTTCAAACATCTTTTTTTTTGGTGACACGGGATTGCCAAGGACCCGAGATGCTCATGCATCATATATGCACCTGCATACATGTATATGTATACAATGTTCTAATGTTATTTTTACTCAAGACAAACTTTATATGATTATATATTGATATATAACTAGGTGTTGTACTAAATTTGTAGGGATCATTTATAGCACATCCATCAAAGTAGGACACTCAATCAAAGGAGCGCTATGCTCGTATGTGCCATGATGACTTGGCTTAGGATTACATCCATTTGGACATACATTCTTTACATTTATATGTATACTTTCATAGATCCATGTTTGGACATCTCAGATGGTACTAGACCTGTACATTTCATCATCATATGTTTGACATGTGTGTTTATGATTTGATAGTTATCTATACTCTAGACCTAAACATAGATGATTCATGTGGTAATGTTTGACATGTCTATCTATACATGCTTACTTATGTGTTATTTATATTTGATAGGATGTTCATAGATAGATTGTTAGATCTATGTTCATACACATGTTTATTTTTATGTTTATCTAGATGTTTTATGTGTAACTTATCTAGATGTTTTTACATGTGTTTACTTATATATATATATATTAATATGATGTTTATCTAGATGTTTTACATGTGTAACTTATGATGATTGGCATGTGTGTTTATGATGGTTTACATGTGTTTACTTGTATATATGGTGTTTATCTAGAATTTTTATATGCATTTATGATTATTGGCATGTGTGTTTATGATGTTTATTGAATTACCTCGTAACTTATATCTCTAGATTAGATCTATTTATATGTGTTTCAATATCTTTTGATTAGAGCCAATACATCAATTAGTCAATTTCACATACCTCCTATCAAATAAGATTAATTTAATGTATGATGCAAGGTCAATTAATACATCAATATATAACCTATATATGTGTAAGGTCATTTAGTCAATAAATAACCTATTATTTAATACATAAATTTAAGACAATTTAACATTCAATGTCAATTTAATACATCCCCTTGAGACATACATAAACATAAATAATCTATCGTCAACAAAGCAACACACCTATATAACATATCATAAAATAAAATAAAAATACATCTTTAATATATATAATTGGATCTAGATACAGATCAATGATATACATGCCATACATGAATCATAGTTGAACAATCATCCAAACAATCACCACAAGTATATAATCCATCATATGTCATCATAATCAAGTCATGCACCATCAAAACATGATATTAGTCCATCACAACAATCAATGTCCCCTTCCTTTGTTCTGTTGTTTTCCATTGGTATATCTTGTGTTGTAGAATGGGGTGCTCTTAGTGAGGGGTTTTGGGTGTCTAGGCCTCTGTTTTGGCTAGACTGTTGTATCTTTGGAACCCTTATAGTTTGATCTTAAGTTCTAGTTATGTAAAGGGTTTCGAGGTCCCTTCAAAACCTGTTGTTACCTTAATAAAAAAAAATCAATGTCTTAAGAAGTTTTAACCATGGATATAGAAAAGGAAACATGTCTGGACTTGGGTATTACACCATTATTTAGACCACCTTGAGTGGTTCAACCAACTCTTGGGGAACATGTGATATTTTTTCATGATCCTCACTATCAAGTCTCCTCTTACAATGTCCACATTGTGATTTAACTAGATTGAGAGAAAAGGAGCTAGTTGTTACTAGGTGGCTATATTGATATACCCTATTGTCAAGTTGATAATCAACAAAGTGAATCCCATGTTGGACTATTTTGATTTTCTTGAAATATGTTCCTTGCAAAACAACTAAACCTACTCCAGATATTTTAACAACATTCAAAACCTTTTAGAATTGTTTATATATATATATATATATATATATATATATATTCAAAGAAATTCAAGATCAAAAGTATCAGGCTTGTAGGAAACAACATTACATCGCTTTCTCCAGGCTTGGTTAACTTCATCCTCTCTTCAATGCAACACAATAAATAGTAACTTCTATATTTCCAGGCTCCATGATCACTACAAAGACATCTCCTACACAACAAATTATACTTGTGAAAAAATACTTACATGTAAATTTAAATACTTACAAAAAATATATACATGTAAATTTAAATACTTACCAATTTTAACCAATCCTAAAATATGGTCATAATCAGTAGAAATCATTGGAAAGTCGTCAAATTTTTCATTTTCTTCTTCATTGGTTGTATCAGTAACAACAAGTGGCACTAAATTTCATATACCTAAATATCCACATTCCTAATTGTTGCATTCATCATAGTATTCTGCAATGCAGTGACAACAAAAATATGAGTAATCCTGAGTGTACAACATCCAATTGCAATTATTTGTACTCATGACTGAATGCAAAGATCGGGTCTTCTCTACCCTCTTGCAACCATGCATAGTTCTTCTATCCACACCTGACCATATATAATATTTAAAAAGAAACAAATTATGAGTTGTATTTTTTAAATTTGAATAAACGACAAAATAAACAAGAATATCACATGTACTTAGATGTGAATATTGTTTATCTCCCAAAATACTCTATGTGGTACCACTTGATTCACTTGTGATGATGTACCAGTCTCATTTGGTGCAAAATTTGTCTTACACCATTCAACAACATCATGTGCATCTTTTATATGAACTCCCTGATAATTCATCTGATACTTTCTTAGAGTGCGTTTAATACAAGCTCTTGCACCATCATGTTCATCCTTTCCATGTCCACTCTCAAAGAAACTTAAAACATATATTTTTTATTTTGATGATATCTACATAATGCATAAAATGACATGGATGATTTGAATTGTGTCGCACATCCATCTTACCAAATAAAATGATTTCCAACTTTTATGCCCCCTCCTTTCAAATTCTCAAAAAACTTCTTGAAGTAATATTCTACATAATGAGTGTCATTCTCTTTATCGTCACTAATATAAAAGTGGTATTCTTTCTTAATGACTCATGCTTCAAATGTATTGTCAACACCATCCAAATCCAATTGTGCACGTCGATAACACACATGTATCATAATAGTAATCTACTCTAAAAAAACTGTATTATAATTGAATCTATTTTTTATGAACAAAAGAATGTTTTTTCTGCAAAACTGACAATTCATACAATAGTTCCAAGTTGAAAATTATCTCTCAGTGTTTGGAATTGTTTTGATTGAGGTAAAAAAAGGTTTTGAAGGGGCCCCAAAACCTTGAACAAAGTGGTCATACACTAGTACAATTGGCACCTGTTTTCGACGAACAATTGGTTGAATTTACTACCAATATTGGTTGAATAATCGACCAATGGTTTGGTCGCTATTTTTTGAGTCAAATGTTCGACATATCATTGTTAACGTAGAAAGTTCTACGCGAATCTTGGTCGAAATTCACATCTGCTATTAGGAATTCATCAAGTCGAACTGTCGACCAAAGTAGGTCAAAATCTTTAGACCTTTCGACCTTACTTGGTCGAAATCTTTAGACCATCCGGCCAAGATGCCAAACCCATGACAAATTTCAACAGAAACTGGTCAAAATTTAGACCACTCTTTGTGAGGGTTTCGACCAAAGGTCATCGAAAGTTTGACTAATAATGGAATGTTAAAAAATAACAACTGAAGATAAATATCCAGAGTAATCACCAACGACATCCTGCTCGGTGATTAGTCTAGATATTTATCTTCGGGTGTTACTTTACATTAATATATATCGCTGTGTATTTTGTTATGTTACTGTCCTATTATTATTTTAACGGTAATTGGTAATTTTATTAATCGTAATGGGTTAGAACTTGGCCTAAACTAGGGATGACTACATTTAGGAGAGCTATCTCCCCAAATATTCGGTAAACCCGCATCAATCACACAAGCTTCAGAAGAAAGAAAGCACCTCCACAGTTTTCTCTAAACTCCACCCTTTTTTTGAGAACAAAGGATCATGTCAAAAGCTTTCTTTTCATTTTTCCTTTTTCTCCCTTTTACAGTTTCCCACCCATCCTCCAATTTGGCTGCCTCATTTTGCCAATCCCCAAGATTATCCCCTGAAATACAACCCACACCCAAGCCAAACTTTCCATGTTGATGTAGACGATCATCTAATCGCTCATCCACCTTGTCTCGGCACCCAACAGGTCCTTTCTTTTCTATGCCCTCTGGTGTGGCTGCTACCTTTCTAGCACTCTGCCCATCATCCAAACCATCCACCAGGATGCAACCTTGGACATAATTTTTCCAATTTGGATAGTAAGTCTAATTTAATTTGTCTGTGGACTGAGACCTTAAATTATTGAGCTTCTCTTTGTTTCAAGAATAGTTTAACATTCTCTACTTAACATGGCTAACCACGTGAAGGTGGAAGCTCATCTAGCCCCTCCTAGGAGCCTCTTATGACCCTTTACAACATTTTAAGACCTTTAAGATGTATTCTTAGGGATCGTAAAGGGTCGTAAAGGGTCATAAGGGATCATGGGACACAACAGATGAGAAACATAAATGTAGGCAGCATGGTCACAATTTTTTGGAGACGACGTATTTGAGTGGTATACCTAGATGATGCAAAGCAACTACTACTCCTCCAGTTCCAAGTTGACACTGCGGGATCCAAAAACCATAGATAAGGAATAAATTTAGAGAGTGGAGGAGGGCCATAACGACCAAAATAATATAGGACAAACCTTAAGTTAAATGAGGCAACTGCAAACATTTTAATAGATTTTCATTATTAAATAATGAAATTTGCATATACTAGTGTTCTAAGCCCCCTCATTACATGATTTATTATTGTAAGCCCCCTCTGACTTGCACATCTAGAAAATGAAACTACAACCTATTGGGATTGAGACAAACCTTATAAAACAAAAACAACTAAGAAGGATTGCTTTCCAACATTTACTGAATACATTTGTTGGAGGACCTTGTATTCATGAGCAGATGTTGGCAAGCGATCCTTCTTAGATGTTGTTTTATAAGATTTGTCTCAATCCCAATAGGTTGTAGTTTCATTTTCTAGATGCGTAAGTCAGAGGGGGCTTACAATAATAAATCATGTAATGAGGGGGCTTAGAACACTAGTATATGCAAATTTCATTATTTAATAATAAAAATCTATTAAAATATTTGCAGATGCCTCATTTAACTTGAGGTTTGTCCTGTACTATTTTGGTCATTATGGCCCTCCTCTGCTCTCTAAATTTATTCCTTATCTATGGTCTTTGGATCCTGCAATGTCAACTTGGAACCGGAGGAGTAGAAGTTGTTTTGCATCGTCTAGGTATACAACTCAATTATGTTGTCTCCAAAAAAATGTGACTATGATGCCTACATTTATGTTTCACAGCTATTGTGATATCTACATATATGTTTCTCAGCTGTCGTGTTTATGTGCATGTTTTTTATGTGTTTCGGAAGACATATTTCTAGCCTGGGCCTGGATCCTTTGGCAATTAGCTTCATAATAATGAAGTAGATGATAGGTGAGTAATTAGCTTCCCAAGAAAAATCCCATAAATGAACTATGTGCACCCCAATTCCTATGCCCTCTATGCGTACCCAAAGGATATAATTGAAACAAGGGTAAATTTAGCCTTACCCTTGTTGTTTCAAAAATATCCTTTGGGTATGCGCAGAGGGCACAAGAATTGGGGTACACATAGTTCATTTATGAGATTTTTCTTGGGAAGCTAATTGCTCAGCTCTCATCTGCTTCATTTATTATCAAGCTAATTTTTGAAGTATCCAAGCCCAGGCTAAAAAGATGTCTTCCCATTCTATTTAAGCCATATTCCTTGTTCTTGTCAAACTTCATTGGTACGGTAGGCCTACTCTCTGCAGGACTCTTCTTCAATCTGTGTTCGACGATAAGCATCTTCTTCTTCTTCCTAATTGCAGCTAGAGCATCCTTTTCATCAGGATTCAACTCCACTTCCCCCATCTCATCATCCTCATCACCCTTAGCTACCATCCTAAGCTCTTCTTCCCTCTCCAGTTCTTCAAGCCTCTGCAAGATATCTGAATCAATAAAGTTTGCAACATTGTGTCCATCCATGATCTTAGGAATATCATCTTCTTTCCACTCTTCATTTTCCAAAATATATCGCTTCTTCAAGCTTGTAGAGTAAACTCCAGCCCCACCATTTTCATTCTCAATATCCTTCTCCAGCTTCATGGCCTCCTTGGCAACACGTGCCCTGGCATCCAAAACAGCTTGAGGAATACAAGGGGCCCTCTCTTTCCCATCTTGCAGCTTGGGCATTGAAACATGAATCCTATTGAGACAACTACTGATCTTCTTCGACTTCATCTTAATTTTCATTCTTTGCTCGAACAACCTCTCGCATGTCGTATTCTTCACCGCAATCACCCCTTCTTCCTTCAAAGCACTCATAGAGAGTAGTGCACCATCATCCCCCTCCCCCCCCCCCCCCCCCCCCCTCTTGATTCCCAAATAACCCACCCATATTTTTCCCGACCTCGGATCTTATCTCCGCAACCAATTTTGCATCCTCCTCCGGTAGTCTCTCTAGGGGTTGAAAATCAATCTTATTACAAACTACAATAAGAGGTTTATTGGCAAACAAAGGTTTTATGTTGTGAAACAAAGCTTCTTGTTGCGCAATACTATAACCACAAGACCCCAAAACATCAAGGAAAAATAAAACAGTCACCTTCAAATGAGCCAAGGAAATAATACTAAGCATCTCGATGGTTCTCTTGTCCTCCAAGGGGTGGTCCAAAATACCAGGGGTATCAATAACCTGATACCTCAAGTACTTATAATCAGTATTCCCGACAAATAGAGACTTAGTAGTAAAAGCATAAGGTTGCACATCCACATCTGCCCTAGTAATCTTATTAATAAAAGAACTCTTGCCAACATTAGGGTACCCACATATCAAAATAGTCCTAGTATTTGGGTCAATAGACAGAAACCTTTCCATATGCTGCCTCACATGTTCGAGGTAATCCAAACTTGGTCCAATTCTCTTAACAATGGTACACATCCGTCCAAGTGCATCAACCTTCAAAGATTTGCAGCGGTAAGGAGAATCCCCATATTTTATTAGCCTAACATAGTCTTTGGCCACTTTGGCAATGAGATTGTGAGCAGTATTGATCTGGCCCTTGGCCAGATTGTTCTTGAAAAAAAATTACAAAACTGAACCAATGACATGTTTACAACAAAAAACAAATTACAATACTAAACTTGGTGCAATGAGAGATTGGAAAAAGGAAGTGGGAAGGTGAACTTGTATGGAATGGTTGTGGGAGTGACTTACAAAGTCCGAGAACTCTATTTGATCTTTGAGTAGGACTAATTCCTTGCGTTGATTCCAAGTTTCTTGTTGAATCCTCAAGTTGAGTTGTTCTATTTAAGGTGATAGTAGAGGGCTCTGCATCAACAGTCTACAGAATTAGACCTTTATTTTAAATGTATTTAACACAAAAAAAATTACAAAACTAAACCAATGGCATGTTTACAACAAAGAAATAGAATGATAATAATATTCTGAAAATTCTATTATGTTTAATACATGCAAAAGGAGAGAGAGAGAGAGAGGGGGGGGGATGACAAGGATATTGATGCTCTGGTTAGCCGTTACCTTAGAAAAATGAGCAAGAAACCAAAAAAGAAATGATTGTAATTAACATTTTTTGCTAATGAAAGAACGTTGTCTTAATGGATGTAATTTTGTACTAGAAAATGTTGATGAAAGATGTGTTCATGAATTTTTTACTAACACAAAATTCATGAATAATTCATTAACACATCATTCATCAATATTTACTAATACAAAATTACATCCATTAAGACAATGTTCTTTCATTAGCAAAAAATATTAATTACAATCATTTCTTTTTTGGTTTCTTGTTCATTTTTCTAAGGTAACAGCTAAGCGGACCATCAATACCCTCGTCATTCCCCCCCCCCTCTCTCTCTCTCCTACTCTTGTGCTAGGTCTTACTTATATAATCAAATGTTGATCCAAACTCTCTCAATTATTTAATTAGTCTATATTTATATAAAAAGATTATATCTTTATGTAGTAATGAATTAAATAAGATTTTAATAAGATATGGGGGGAATATGTATTGTATTGAGAGATTCTTAAGTACCTCATGCTATTTTATAACTCATGAGAGTTATAACATGAGAGTTTATAACTCATGTACCTCATGCTAGTGTGCTTGGATTAGACTAGACATTATCCAACCGCCTGTGAGGGTTGTCACTGTTATTAATTGGTGTAAAAGGAGGACCGTCTATGTGTTATAGCACTTTATATAAATACTCACTATTTGGATAATGTCTAGTTTTGGATAATTTGGCAATTTTGGACTTGGGCCTTTGATCTTCGAGTACTTTATATAATTTTGACATTCTGGACTTGGGCCTTTGATCTTCGAGGACTTTATATAAATACTCACTATTTGGATAATGTCTAGTCTAATGCAAAATAGTGTATACAAGGTATCCAAGCACACTAGCATGAGGTACATGAGTTATGTTCATCTCACTAGATATAGATGGGCATTAATGCTCAATTGAATGATACATTCCCATAAAAATGTGAACTCCTATTAATCTACAAACTCTCATGTTAAACAACTACAAAATAAAGTCAACATAGTTCCTTTAACACAACCAAAGTTAAAATTAAATTATCTCCATCCCTAAGATAAACTAAGTAGCCTTCATATATTTTATGTCAAATCTTCCTTCGTGCTAGCAGTTGGTGCAGGAGCCCCAAGGTCAAAGGCAGGAGTCATGAAGAGCACCAGGGTCACTAATGGATCCTTAGGTGTAGTTGAAACCAAATAGCCTTCAAAGGTCATTGAATCATGTAAGAAGAATATTCATGGTCATATGATATTGTTTTGATCATATATTGATCTTATTGTAATCAAATTTTGAATGTAAACCTTAATGGCAATGATAAGCCTAAAAGGTACCTAGGTGTCACTAGGAATAGATTATGGATTGATCCTAGGTGAAGTGAGACATCCACGTGGAGTGGAGTGGGTGTGGTCGAATTGATGTATCAAGGAACAAATGGAATAACCAAGAAAACACTATATGTTAAATCATGTGATTGATAGAAGATTGGGGCTCGCTGAGCCATAAACAATGAAGAATTATTGTAAAAAAATATGTAAACCATATATATGCGCACTTGAGGCAAAGAGAAGTTACGCCATATCCATATTAAAATATTAGTTACAATATGAAAATACTAAACTGACTAATTCCTGAGCTCATCTCCGCATATGGTCGCAACAAAGATATGTGATTACAATACAGAGAAGGCATCGTAAAAATATAATTTTGGCGTTTGCCCTAGCTTGACATGTTTTTCACTCAAATCCTTCATCACGGATAAGTGGAGATGGGTGGATAGATGCAGATGAGTTGTCATCGACCCAACTAAAGTACCCGCATCCATTATTTCCCTGTGATGCCCAATCTACATTAGCTATTATAATATAATGAATAGTATTTACATTAGAAACATTAAATATATACACATTAGCAACCTTTTTTCTATTTGGGCAGCACCAAAATTGCCGTCCAGGGTTGCTCTATGTCCTTGAAGTCTTCAACACACACTGCCCATCACCACATTGACAATTTGGCACATTGACAAGAGCCATCGAGCCTATATCAATAATGCATCGCACCATCGTTACTACATTTATTACATAAATATTATAACATATAATCATATGATTATAATAATCATACATTCACCACAATTGTTCTATTGTAGATTCAAGTACTTAAAAAATGTTTGCAATCAATAATTTGAACAAAGATGTCATTCTAGGACAACAAGGACAATTTAACTATACCTGAGCTAGAATTAGTCAACTTCAAGGCCTTCATAAAGAGGGTTTCCAATGAACAAGTGTCCAACTTAAGGTCTCTTCAAAGGATACAAAACAAAGAAAAGCATAGTCCAACAAATAAGAATTATGTCTAGTTCACTAGCTATTGATATATGTAGTTTCCATCCATGAGTAAGTAGGATCTCAATTGTCAGTAACCAGTGGTTCCATATAGAAGTAATAAGTTTGCAAATCAACTTAATATATTCATACTTAGTGCTCATAGGATATAGAAACATCACTGACTCTCAATACATCATTCAAAATCCAACATCATGTGACTAGCAAGCAACCAGATACAACAAAATAGGGTCTTTATGTTGAAGATTGTAGCTGCGATAAAGATTTGTATCTCTGATTTTGCTATATGTTGAAATTGGGACAATACCTCTGTATTGCATCAACAACTAGAGAAGATATTTATGATGAGATTTCCATCATTTTAAGTGAGCACAATGTGGCATTCAATGTGTGCTAGGTGTCACACTCTAAATATTTGATATTTTATTATATGAAGAGACATGGGACATGCAAAGAGTCATGTGTTTGGAAATATGAAGAGACTTGTTTTTGGAAATTGAAGAGACCTTCATTTGTGATATGAAGAGTCTCTCAATTCTATACATATACGTGATTACATCAAGTTGAAAAAGTGTTGTACTTGAACTTCTATCATTAATAAAAGAGATATTTTTCTGGTGTGCCTAGATTTTTCCCTCTAGTTGGAGGGTTTTCCCAAGATAAATAAGTTGTCTTTTGTACCTATTTTGTTCTACTTCTTGTTGTTGTTGCTTATCTTTATTTTCTGGGCATAATTTTAACATGGTATCAGAGCGGGTTAGATAACAGTATATAAGGGAGTTTCTCTTGTTTTAGTTGTTCTATTGCGGATTGTATTGAGCATCTTTGTATTGTATGTAGGAGTGTTAATGTTTAAGGCACGTGTTTTGTATTGTTGGCAGCGTATCGCATTGTGCCTCTCCTACTTGGCATATCTTGTGTTGTTGACGATGATTTCATCCTAGTTGTTCATTATTGTGTTGTCAGTTTAATTCTGGAATGTTCGTTCCTCTACTCACATCATCAATGGTTCTCATATTATTAATTAACGACACTTATTATGTGTGTCAATGGTTCCATACAACCATTCTTGCACTAATAAACTAAGAAATGGTTCCAAATGAAGGGAATTTTTGGTTTAGTGTTCAACAACAACACTTGATATTTAGACAATCATATTCAATAAGGAGCTTCAAAAAAACATTTCATCGACATCCAATCAGGCTGAAGATATCACCACTAATAAACTTCTCCCAATATCTTACATAGTTGTCACATTAGAGGTCATTCTCATAGCATGATAGTCCAGACATCTGTACATTAAATCTGCCAGATTATTCATCTCTAGCAACAGAGTCTTAAGATAAGCCTATATTTTATCTTGTCATCAACTTTTAAAATGAAGTTTGGAATACGAATCTCTATTTTATTTTGATTTAACAATCCTTATCCTTATCGCATACAAACTTCAATTTCTTTGCTTGGCCAATAAAATAGAGATCTATTTAATTTGTTTTAGATTATACTTACCAGATTAGCGGTTTTTAGTCCATTGTGTGATGGTGATTCAAAACTTATATCCAATTGTACCGACTCACGGTTATCTTTACTAGACCACGGTGTTCTCTTGTTTTCACAAGAAGATCCATCAGAACTAATAGAATGCATTGAATTTTCACATTCCAATGCATTATGTATAGTTCCTTTATGTATCTCTTCCCTGGATCTAGTCCTATTTGTGCATGATTTAAGTTGATCTTCACTTCTGCTGCCAATTTGGGAAAGACCTTTCACTAGAAGCATGATAATTGGTGTCTCATAGGATTGACAATCCTTATTGGCCAGACAGCATAGTCAAGGATTAGTCATCATCGGCACATTTCTTATACTCGTTAAGCCACCACTTGAAATGATTACTTTGTGAGTTATTTGCCCAATAATTGTAAAACAATGGTGGACACTAGTTAGCATAACAGAGAAGGAAATGTGTCGCCAATGATGCCATGAGGATCACGGGTTCTAAAAGCAGTAAGCAATATAAACAGAGAATCCAATGAACACACATTAACATGATGCCCTAGTTCACTAACACAGCAAGTGTGATAAAATAAAAGATGCAAATCAGGCTCACGGGCTGTAGTAACGGAAAATAAACATTACATGATGCCCTAGCTCATAATAGAACAATGAGAATCCAGATGTAAATGCCATAATCAAATCATCCAAAGAAATGAACTCAATGCCATGGACACAACAGAGCATGGAGTAATGATCACATTGAGATGTGCCCTCGAAATACTAGGCTATGGAAGTATAGTTTCAATTTTAAGGCAGCATTACAAGAGTTGACACACACCTCATTCATGTTTGAGGCAAAGATGCAAGGTATGTGACAAGTTGTCACTCAAACGGCTGAAATAAATAAAATTGTGAGGTTGCGATGAAGGAAAAACACTTGAAATTGCTACTATGCCACCAATGGTCCTACTACTAATAGTACTAGAACATTCCAAGAGGCACAACTTCTAACTTTTCCATCTATTTGAGAGGCAGTAGAGCCTAAAGCATAAATGTAGAATGACTGGTAGTAGTGATGCTGGAAACATGCCAGCTAAGTTATTCAATGCGCAAAATAAGGGTAGATGGTGCCATTACAAATTCTTCATTGCTAATGATGTTGCATTGTAAAGAGGTCATGTCAAAGACAATAAAAACAAGACCATCACGTGCCACTAAGGAAGACAAAATTGAGGACAACAATCTTGGATAAAAAGTAGAACCATTCCAAGGTTAATATTCTAGTGGAGTTTGAGTCATGACTCTTCCAAAAGGGACAACTTTTAGAAAGTAAAGGTATAAAGGGAATGAGAATTGATACGGAGAATCAACAAATAAACTTAAGGATGCTAATTTAATATCTCTAGAACTGCAGCGACACCACAACAGTCAACGGTGATTTTGGACAGGAGGAGCTTAGTAACTGCCATATGAGATGATCTATATCATGGCAACTTGAATTCATATTCAGCTATGCCAGATTAGACAAGAAAGAATCTATACTCAACAAACAATACTATCCACCACATCTTGTCAAGGAACCTTTCAATTGCATATACACTAACACTGTTTGGGTTGCTTAAGGGGGTGTGGCATTATCATTTGGAAAAATACATTGATGTATACAGACCATGACCAGCATCAGATGCATCAAACTTATGTATATGACTCTATAGTGAGGTTTCATTTCATTGATGGGGAACTGAGGTAACATACAATCCATCAATGCCCCATCAGATGGATTAATTCAAGGGAGAACATTCAACAGTGATTTTGGACAGGAGGAGCTTAGTAATTGCCATATGAGATTATCTATATCATGGCAACTTGAATTCATAATCAGCTATCAGAGATTATACAAGAAAGAATCAATATTTGGCAAATAATACTCACCACCACATCTTATCAAGGAACCTTTCAATCGCAGATACACTGGCACTGTTTGGGTCACTTAAGGGGGCTTGGCATTATAATCTGAAGAAATACATTGTTGTATACAGACCATGACCAGCATCAAATGCATCAAACTTATGTATATGACTCTATAGTGAGGTTTCATTTCATCGACAGGGAACTGAGGTAACATACAATCCATCGATACCCCATCAGATGGATTGATTCAAGGGAGAACATTCATACATCCTTATTTCTGCTGCTATCATCTCCTGCCTATTGGGAATGTGTTTGACCACAGGAGTCTTGTGCCATCAAATTCAACACTGTAGTTAATAGAAGAATTGCATTGGACGTTAAAGTATTTTCAGATCCTTACCTATGCTACTCAATGATAGTGGTTAGTTTCATATATGATTCAATTTAATTCACTAAGGTTGCCTTGACCACAGACTGTGATGTATTAACGGGCACTTATATGATAAGGAAGGGTAGACGAAGTGGCAAAATATTTGGATAAATCTGATTGCACTTTGTTGTGAGACAATCCACATTTGACGTCAGCAACTCACTCAAATTGAACGGGAAATTGTATCCAAACATCAGTGCGGAGGTTTTTTTTTCAAAAAAAAATGGAAAGATGTAATAATAGTGGTAATATGAAGAGAACAAGCCAAGGGCATATGCCATGTAAAATAATGGTGGACACTAGTTAGCATAGCAAAGAAGGAAATGTGTCACCAATGATGCCCTAGTTCACTAACACAGCAAGTGTGATAAAATCAAAGATGCAGATCAGGCTCACAGGCTGTAGTAACAGAAAATAAACATAACATGATGCCCTAGCTCATAATAAAACAATGAGAATCTAGATGTAAATGCCATAATCAAATCATCCAAAGAAATGAACTCAATGCCATGGACACAACAGAGCAAGGAGTAATGATCACAGTAAGATGTGCCCTCGAAATACACGATGGTATTCAATCAAGTGATCAAATGCAAGTATTCTATCAAAATGCAGAGGAGATAACGACACAATCCCTACCTCAATAAGCTTCAATTTGAAAAGGAGAGGAAAAGCCAAGTTTCCAAAACCAAGCTCGAAGATCAAAGGCCCAAGTCCAGATAAAAACTGCAACCCCTATACACAGTGCCAAATCTGCACTGGCCGATGAGGTTTCGCGTGCTGCAATCCCTTGAAAAAATTTGTCGTGGTAATAATGAAATGAGAAATGAAATCTTTTCTTTTAAAGTTATGCCCATGTTTGTCAAAATTTTGATGTACACGGTGTTGGTTGAACTTTCGACGAACACGGGCATGCATTAAAAAAAATGAATGTTTTCCTTCTATAATCCGACCAACCAAAACCTTTTTATTTCATGGTCAAAAATTTTGGTAGAAAAACTAGGTCAAATGTACTAGTGACAAAAGATATTCAAAATAGCCCTCTAAACAGAACGAAGCAAGACCAAAGTGAGGGTTTTACAACAGGCACCCACAACCTGGATGAAGCAAAGTATGAAACAACCTTCATGCAAACCCAAGCTAAAGAAAAATCCAAATCTAGGATTTTCCTTCAGCACCCTTCTGATGGGAGCGAAGAGTCATATGAAAAGAGGAGGACTTCATAAATTTGTTGTGCTTGTGCTTTGGAATTGTTTTTTATTAAGGCAAACGTGTTTTGAAGGGGCCTGAAACCCTTTACATGAATAATCAAAAGATAGACATTGAAATCTCACAAGGTGGAACAGGGCTAAACCAAAGCTAGGGTGAAAATGGGAGTCACCCCCAACCCAGAACAAACTAAACTCGGGTAGAGCACCGAGCTAAACCCAACCAAAAGAAAGCCTAGAATTAGGATTTTCCTTTGGCACCCTTCTGATGGGACCGAAGGGACATTTCAAAAGATGGTGGCGAACGCTTGGACTTTTTTACTTTAACCTTGGACCAACCATCTTTGACCAAAGCAACAACATTCTGCCAATCCAACGAGTCCAAGATTACAGAAGCAGACCCCCCAGAGGGAACAACACTCGGACACAAAGCAACTCTCTAAGAGCAAGAGCCAGAGAGAGGGATAGTTCTAGCAGAACCAGCAGCTATCACTGCAAGAGAGCCAGAAGGAGGCCTGGCACTAGTAGGAGTCTCAACACAAGTCAGCGAAGAAGGAAAACCAGCAGCCATAGCGGCTCCAGAAGCAAGAATGGAACCAGGAAGAGGAGAATGGGTAGGGACCTGTCCAACCACCTATGAAAAGCTCTAGGGAGAGGACTTCACCACCATATAGTGTTGAGAAGAGGCACCCTGAGAAGAAACACCCTCCCACCACGAGGTAGTCTTATTAAATTTCTGAAGATCACAAAGACCAGAAACGTGACCTGTCTTGAAGCATCTTCGACATCTGAAGGGGAGGCCTTCATAATCCAAATGTTGGATTCAGCTTCTACCCTTAGGGGTTGAGAGTTTGATCATTGCAGGCAGTCCATTAGAAGTATCCAAATCCATCAAAATGCAGGCATAAGTGGAATGAAGCAAATCCGATGATTTCTCATCAACCAAAATAAAATCCCCTAGAGCATCCCCCACAGTTTCGAGAAGAGAATCTACCCAAAGATGTAGGGGGAGATTAGGCAGCCTAACCCAGATGGGCATCTTATGAAAGGATTCGAAAGATGGGGAGAAGTCAAGATGTCAAGGTTTCATCATCAGCATGAAACGGCCATCCTAGCTGATATAATTTTCACACAAAATTGTATTTCTATCCACTGCATTTTCAAATTTAGCTACAAAGAAACCCTTAGCCATGGGGAAAATATGTATTGTACCAATGATAAATGGGCTCCCAATGCTTGGAGATCTACGAATGCAAGTCAAGCAAGCATGGCCAATGACCCTTGAATCTGCAGATCAAGCCATGCGAAGAGAAATCAAAGGCGGCATCATTAATCTCTAATATTGTCTCCTCCTCCAGCTCCACGATGATATTTTTAGAAACAGGGAAAGCATTGTGAATGGTAGTCTTCCCCGAAGTTGGTAAGAGGGTTGCATCCAAAGGACCTCATCCCAAGGCTGCCACAGAAGGCCCAGCTAACTAGATCCCCACTCTAGACCCAGGGACGACCGAAGCAGACACAATAGGAGGAACCTTCATGGCCGCAACAACAGCAGCAACTGAAACAGGAGGAACGGGGGCTGTCTTGGAGGCTGCAAAATCCGGAGCTGAGGCCTCAGCTACAGGAAACCACGAGGACTCGGCTGCAGCGGCGCAACAAAGGGGGAGCGGGCTGCAAGAGCAGATCCAACAGCAGCAGTGGCCAAGGCGACAACGGGAGCCCTAGGGGCGGCTGCAGAAGTGGCGACAGCGGGAGCCATTTTATTTGTTTTGTCAAATAAAATGGATGCTATGAACTCACTTTGTCTACTAGGAGGAGCATTTTGAAAACTACCACTATCTTCTATAATCTTTCGAAAAACCTGATAATGGAGATCAAATTCAATATGATAACGACAACAACAAGATTCAAAAAAATTATTTGTCCTCACATAATATGGCTTCTATCTTTCAAACAATATTTGTCCAATCTTTATATCAAGATTTGAATTACAAAATGACACATACAATTCATGTTGCATTGTGTCCAACCAATGTTTTGTATGTTCATCATATTCATTAGGTTTGATCCTATGTCTGATAAGATCTCTATTGTTTGATGAAAGATGGGTATGATCATTCCAAAATGGTGTGATCAAATTTCTAATTCCATCCTTAATCCTATTAGAACAAAGAGCTCTACACATAATTGTCCAATTTTCTTCCAAGGTAATATCATCCAAATTATTTCTCCTTTTAACATATTGTGATATTGTCCTTCTACTAAAACCAAACTAGCATGAAACTGGAGAGACTCATCTTTTATGGGGCATATTTTTACTTACAATAGATGTCAACATCACTCTTCTTGAAATGACCTTATCTACATATCGACATCAATTCCCAATAGAACCCAAACTTTTCTTGACATTTTCTATAATATCTTGTTCCATGCGAGAAAATTTCCTCTTTTTCAATGATGTATCTATACACAACAATTTTACTGGCTATTGTATTTTATTATGTAGAAGGAGAATTGATAGCAATTAGGCTTGTTCATTTATTTCAAGATTATCAAATTGAGCAATTATTTCCTTTAACTTCATATTCATTGACCTCCTATTGGTATATGAAGGTTGTTCAACATAAATTCTCAATTTCTCCACATCTATTTCAAGTAAATGATCTAACTTTCTATAATTAATCATTTTCTTTAAACGTTGAGCTAGATTTATATGTTCATCCATATCAATATAAGGAACTTGGGTTGAGCCTTCTCCAATATCCATTGCTTGAACTTGGGTTGAGCCTTCTTCAAGATCCATTGCTTGAGCTTCTCCTTGTGCTTGTACTTGTTGATTGTGAGCTAGACACAAAAAAGAAACAAATGAGAACAATTTGGGAAAAAAAAGAGGAGAGAGAGAGACCTAAACAAACTAAAAATAGACTAAAAAGACACTAGAGAGACCTAAATAGACTAAAAAGACCTAAAAAGACTAAAAAGACAAAGAAACTGTGTGTGTGTGTGTGTGTGTGTGTGTGTGAGAGAGAGAGAGAGAGAGAGAGAGAGAGAGAGTTTATTTAAGGTCAATTAATTGATTTATTTAATCAATTTTTCATATTTAACTTATGTAAGGTCAATTTAACATATTTAATACATCAATTGATTTAGAGAGAAGACAAGTAGAGATAAAGGGATAATCTAGAGGGATACAAGTAAAGATGCATACATGCTCTATTTTTGTGATAATTTGCCAATATTTGTTCGCAATGTCTTTCTTCCACATTAGGTGACCACTTTCGTGAAGTCTTATCTCTCCTTGTCCTTTTATTTCATATGTTCCTTTGAAAAAATGCCCTTGAAAGTTCCACACCAACAAAAAAATGCCTTCTTTATTGAAACATGTGAATTATTCTCCAATATTTGTTTTAATAAAAATGAAAAAAATAGATTTATTTATACCCAAATGTTCAAATAAAAAAATAAAACAAAATTGGTCAATGGGGACTCTATCGAACGTTGGCAGTTGAAAACCCCAAAATGGTAGTTATAAAAAAGTTTGAGCAACACGTGTTCAATAGAACACCACTTGGATCGAATTATAGTCACTTAGATCGAAGTGGCTTTCTATGGGTCTCCCAAAAACTTCCCTAATTTCTACTGAATTTTGCCCTTCGAAGCTCTATTTGAAGGCTAGAGTGGAATAATCTTGACAAATTTAGATGTAGGATGGTACTACTCAAAATGAGTTTTCCAATGAGTATGGTTATAATATATATTGAGTTCAGTCAATTTGTTTTTTCAAGTTTAACTAAACATAGGTTTTTCACTATGTATCAATATCTCTATTCAATGCTTATGGAAAAATAGTAAACTAAGGTGAATTTTTTTTAAAAAATATCTATGCATTAGGTATTGATGTCCTCTTTTCAATAAAAAAAATTAATTGAATTTCAACATAAAAATGAAGTTATGATACATATAGTGAACCTACATCTAATTTGTAGTTAACCTGACTTTGAAATTTAATAAAACGAAATAAAAATATTTAACATAATAAAACGAAACCAATTGCAATCACTAGATATGTGTTAGAAAAAAAAGTTATGTTCCATATAGTGAGTCACTCTTTAAAAAATCAATTTGTTGTTAAAACTAGTTTTCAAAGGAGATGAAAATTTGGATACAAATCAATTCCAAAATAATTCAAAAAAATATATTTAGAATATACACACAAAATGCTAAAAATCGGTATTTCACATCATCTTCAAGTTCCCAACAGTTTAGTGGCAATAGGAGTTTGAATGCAAAGATTTTTTTCAAAATGTTCATTTCAATGTCAAAGATGGCAAAAAAGTATGGCTATTGTGGGACCACCCTAAATTGTCCATGAGCACATTGGATGGACCTTACATCTTCATTGCAGCTTCATGTTTCTTGTGGATAGATGATTCTCATTGTACATTTGTATCATGCTATGCATTATTGATCATTAGTATTGATGTTGTAACTAAACACACCTTGAGAAGGTAGATGTAAATGTAATTGTAATCATGTAACAATGGATTATTGGATAGTATAGAAATAGATAGATCAATGTTCCTTACGCATCATATCAATATTGTTTAAATAAATTAGCTTTGTGCCTGTTTGTTGCTTAGTAGCGACTTGGGAAACCTTAGAGGATGTAGTTTAGTGTTTGGATGTAATATTTATGCATGGTATTAAATGGAAATGTACTTAAATTCTACATTACGAATGTATAAATGAAATCATAAGTTCTGAGTTGAAGTTGTTATTGCTTAAAAAAATTATGATATGTTCTTTAGTAGTTAAGGCAATCCAGTTGGTTGCAATTTTACAATGCTTGAGTTCTAATTGTTTTATCCCTTTGTTTTTGAAATTAAAAGTAGCAAAACAAGGGTGTTATTTCTTACACCACAACCATTTGAAGGTGTTAAAACCATAGACCAAAACAATTATTTACAACAAGGTCAAAGGAGACCATTGATAGCAAACTGGCAACACAACTAGTAACCCACATCAAGAGTGGGTACGCAACTCAACTTCAACAAGGGGAAGAGAATGTGAGTTTGCAAAGTGATTTTTTCTTCGTCGTTAGACAACCATCCAGGCAACACTTTCAGAGGTGTCCCCACCACAAGAGGGGGGTAGAGGAACCCCCAAAGAGATAGAATCAGCTACAACACCAAGTGCAAAGTGTTGGCAACGTTGAACTTCAAGAGTCATAGGCTAAGGCAGATCAAGACCAATAGTAGTTAGAAAAGGATCCACACCGCTAGAGGGGCCGAAACAATAATAGGAGGTGGAGTCAAATCCACCAAGACAAAATCAACACCACCCTAGGAGGAAGACATCAACCAACAGAGTCGTCAATGGAGTCGTTGGAGGCCAAAATAGTCAAATGATAATCATTTACATCCTTGCACCAAGTGGTAGTGCACCTTCACAACATGAGAGAGAACAATTTGTAGCCATATGACTAGTAGGGAAGCACCTTCTCCATTGAAAGGGGAAGCCCTCATAATCCAGCAATTAGGTACAAGGCATATCCCCAACCATGAGAACCGCATCCCCCGGAAGGGATTTGAAGATGTTAATGGCAAATAGAATGTGAGCAAAGGTAGAGGGGCTCATAGCAATCGTAGCCTTAGTTGTTTCCTCTATTTCATGGGTTTTAAGCTTTTGAGTTCATCTCTAGTTTCATTAATTTGGTCAATCTATGTGATCCCCATTTGTGGATCAAAAGCGATCTTATTTATTTGTTATTTGTTGGTATATCAAGAATGGGCCCAATCCCACAATATATATAAAATTGCATATCAATTTAGAATATTTTCAAAACGACAACTACAAACCTTCTTTTCTTCTAATTGTAATAATAAATTTAAGATCATCTCAAATGTTTGAAGAGTCAAAAAAATTCAGCCAATAAAATTAATCATAACTTGTGTTTTCCCACAAACAATTTTGATATATGTAGGCCACATAGTAAGAGTTTTTTTATATGAAACCAGGCTAAATTGTTTAAGAGAAGCACTCGCCGTAGCTGCCTTAGTGTCACATGTAGCTTATTAGTCCTGCTATTATGCTTTATGACTGTATAAAACAACTGTAATTGTATCCAGATACATAATTGGCATCTCCATTTCACAATGTGATCAGGCTACATTCACACTTCATATATGTTATATTTTACGATGAAACCTACTATAATTTCCAATCAGTTTACAAATGCCGTGAGCTGGACTCCAGTAGATTGAAATTATAAACAATTCAAAATTGTACAACCTTCACACAATTAATTGTCACGGTAACAGAATTTTGTTCACCATATTGTAACTTTTCAAGGCCACGTGATAGCTAGCACACTTTCTTTGGATATTAGAAGCCACCTCTGCGAACAACAGCCTTCATTTCACAATTTGTTTTCAGGTTTCAACATCCTGACCAAACTCCTCTATAGACTGTGTCTTCCAAGCCATCCACACCAACAATGTGCGAATGCAGAATCAGTAAAAAAATGTGGATAAGACCAACTGTGTGGTCTTGTAATGAGTTCTTATATGTATTTATCTAGTAACCTTAGGGTACGACCAGCATCCTCAAAAATAAGGTGACCTAATTCAGATCACGTACGTATAAAATTGTCCTCACTCATAAGCATCATGACTAGACAGCATATTACTATAGATAAAGAGAGAGTATGTCAAAAGCTCTATGCCACATTAAATACTAACTACAAAAACCCAAATGTCCTTGAGATGGCAAGGTTGATGCTAATATTTCCTCTAGCCTCGAACATTGCAATTGCACTCGAGAGGGACAAGACACCACACAAAATTTAAAACTATTGAGATTTACTAATTTAAAATTAGGAGGAAATCTTCCAAATGCTGCTGTATAGTCCTCTCATGAAATTTCTGTTAAGCCTAATACCATCCCACAGATATTACCTTCCTGTTGTACAAAAAATCTTTGTGTGACATTTTGTTGAGCTTCTGCACCACGCACTCCTAGATTCTTTCACCATATTGAAATGGAGCTTAATTCAAAACCTGTGCTTTCTCAACCTCTTGTAATCACCACCAAAGGAATATTAATACAAAATTTTAATTGCAAACTCTTTAAATTTAACGGCCTTAAAAAATGTATTACTCCTCAATAAACAAAAGAGAAAACAAATACATTCATCACAAATCCACCCTGTAAGGATCAAAATTAACGTGGAAGATAGCATTAAATAGGCAAGTACGATGATAATAAATGCATTGTTATCCATGTAATATGAGTTATTAGTTAATACGTTTATTTTGATGCCTTAGATATAGTGATCACTGCTTCCTTTGATGTCTTTGAAGCGCAATCGTGCGATGTTTATTTTGATGTCTTCACAAAGGCTAGAGGGCAACTAATAGACCAAAATTTACATTTGGCAAGATTGCCAAAAATATGTGACAATAACCAGGAGAAGAAATGGACCAGGAAGAGTACTGCAACTTTGCTTACAGTAAGTTGATTTAAAGAATCTCTCCTGATATGCCATGCCCTAAGAACCCAGATGATAAGAGAATGCTTGTCAACTCACATAGAAAGTAGATGCATTGAAACATTGGAGCAAAATTTATTAGAAAAGATCATCGACGGTGGTCTCAGGCATTCAATGTGAATACTTGAATAACATTAGCCATCCATACCTCTGCCAAGATGTGTGCCCAATGTTGTCAAAACCTTAATGTAAAATTCAATAAATATTAAAAAAAAGCCAGTATTCTGTCACTCCTTTTGTCCCCATGCTTATCTGGTATGCACTACAAATCTTCACATTCAAAGCCATTCATGTACTTGAAAAACTCTCAACAGATCAGTGGTAAAAAGATTATATTATGGAATATACTCCATATCTATGTAACAATCAAAGTGCAACAATAAAATTCTATTGATTCTCAAAAAATGACTTTACAGGAGCTGCAATTTTCTTAAAGCAGTTATTTTAAATAACATATTAAGGAATGCATCTAATATACAAAATTACAGTCAGGTTTAAAAAATTACGTTCTTGGCCTTTTTTTACTTTGAGAAATAAGCCGAACAATCTGTTTGCCAAGTTCAATTATTTCTGTTCTACCATCATCTAAGTGTACAAGGAATGTTGATTGTTGTTCTCCCATTCCAGTTACAGATCCCTTATGCCTGCAAAATAAAGTTAAAATCAGGTGTCTTGATTTTAAAAAGGCAGGCAAAAATCCAAATGTGCAAGCATACATAAAAGGGAAAGTGACAGAAACAATTATATTAAATCGAACACACATTGACGACCACTGAGGATCAAAAAAATCTAAACAATAATATATTGAAATGCATTGATTATTTCCTACTTGAACTATCCCGACAAAATAAGAATATAGCAATCAAGGATATGATTCCAAAATGCATAATGACATTAAAAGATGGGAAAGCTTTTAAGGCAAGCCTATGGCACCTAAAGCATATGACACCTATTGGCAATGTCAATAAATAATAATCCAGAAAATTGAAATTGCAAAATCTTCTACATATCTTATCAGATTCGACATGGAATTGTTTTACAGGCAGCAAAATAGAAAAACATATTTAAAACTTTTTAGCAGCCCTATGAAGCAAATATGGGAAAATTTGTCTTTTTAGTTTTTTTAATTGGTAATATTTACCAGATTATGCACGTCGAAGTACAGTGAGATGCAGGGCAGGGTGCATGTGCTCGATATTTCTCCCTAGATGGGGATGGCATAATATTTTGGGCTGGGATTTTTCATTTGGACGTTAATTTGCCAGCATTGAGTACAGCACTATTATCCAAAAGTAAAAAGTACAAGAAACATACAACATAGAAAACAAAAAGCAGAAGGAAAATCAAGATTTAGAATCTCACATTCTAAATGTGCAGCCTTTATGCAACTAATGTTTGAAACATCTAAAGATCAATCCAATCAAGCATAAACTCATTCATGAGAGATTATTACAGACAAAACAAAGTCCACAATAGAAGAGGTATATAAAATTTAAGACTCACCAAGTATTGTCTGATGGTTCATGGACTTCTATTCTCTTTCCTATGGCATCCTTACCAAGCTTCATCAAGATCCAGTTGTAATCTAAGAATGAATTAACTGTGTCTTCCTTTGGATTGAAACTACCCTCTCTGTCATCTTTATCCTGCTTTTCTGTTTCCAGCATATGTGGTCTCTTTCTCTTTGATCTCTGCCCTTTAGTTAAACTTCCTTCATCTTCATCTCGCCGTTGTACCCAAGGAGTTGTATTTTCATAAGAAGGTTTCTTAAATTTCACTTTCAAGGAACGCTTTGACATTGAATCATCAAGAGCAGACACCTCAGTCCCATCCTTTCTACTTTCACTACCTATATTTGTTACTTTGAACCTTTTCCTCCTTAATTCTGATGAATCTTCATCCTGACTTACATTAGCTGGCAAGTCCTCATGATGGCCATCAGTGATCCTCTGAAGTTTGGAACTGACAGAAGGAGCACTGATTGGTAAATTAGCTTCTGCTTCCTGCAGATGATCATCAGATACATTTTCATCAGTTATCAGAGGCCTGCCTGTCCTGAATGACATCAACCTTCCAGGCTCCTTTGAACTAGTTTTCCGATCTTTCTCTAGCTTTCTCAATTTTTCCCCATTGAGATCACTACGTAGGTTTTTTGACTTCTCCTGCATTGTACTGCCGTGGTGAATTCCTCCAGAACGAATTGGAGGGAATCCTGTTGCAACCAAAATTCAAATACTCGGATCAAGAAACTTACCTTTAAGGAAAGGCCTTGTCATTCTCCAATATAAAATGACTTCATTATATTGGCAAGCAATTCTAAATCATATACTTCAGTTAATAAAAATATAAATTACAATCTGATATTTGCATACTTGAAAATTGAAACACTAAAAAGAAACAAATAAAAATTCAACCATCTCTCTCTAGCTAGAAAAATCCCAACGGAGGCATGCTAACATAAACATCTTAAATATCTGCATTGGTGCATATGTTAAAATAATAGCTACTCAGGAAGTTTTCAAGAAATTAAATGAAAAAATCATTTCAATAGTTTTACTATGGTACATAGCTATTTCAATAGGCTGGCTTACTATTTTATTTAGTGTTTCAATAAGCTTGCTTACTATTTTTTGTTTCTTTTTCTTATTTATGTTGTGCTCTGTATGTTTTAGTAATATATTGTTTTATTTTTGCTTTGAAAAGTGTAAGTACATGTGTAAATTTTCATGACCTTTCTAAGAACCACCATTCATTATTGAGAATTTCATTTGTCACTAGAAAAGGTTTTTGTTAAATATTTGTTTCGTTAAATTATATTACAATTACAATAATAAAGATATAGAGCTATTTTTTATTTACTTTCGAGCTACTTTATTTTTCTCTAGAACTGTTTGTTTATTACATATGAAAAGAAATTGGTGCCGTTCATCAATTTTTTTGTACACCTCTTTTATTTATACTACATACTTAATTTACTTGAGAGCTATTTTAAAATTTTGGTTTCTATATTTACAAAATATATGTCAACTCTGCATAGTTTTTGCGAACATGACCATGCCATTAGAGTCCACCCCTTGATTCCACTGTAGGTTATGCCTCTCAGCATAATAATGAAATTTCTGCTTTGCTAGTTATGTTCGGATGATCTTACAGATCTTCACAGTTCACACACTTCCCTGTTTGGGATAAAAATCAAGTAGAAGATTTTTGAGTTGTTAATCTTGACAGGCCTCAAAACTTTAAGGCACTGTAAGAAGTAAGGAAAGCTGTTCAAAATCTCATTTACCATTCAAAAAGAAATTAATTTTTCAGGTGAAACAATTCAATAGATTTGAGACTGAAATAAATTAATACAACAGATAGTTGTACAACAACAATTGGCCAATATATGTTCTTCCTGAACTCGGTCCAATCCATTTATGCACACCAAAAGACAAAGGTTTGTAATTGATCTTATAGAAGAACAAACATAACAGTTACCAGGAGATTAGATTTGAATCAGTAAGACCAATTTGACCTCTAAACCTCAAGATCTAAAGAGTAAGGACGCAAATTCAAACCTGCACCTTTTAACTAAGTTTAGTTTTAACTTGTGTTGAGTTTGGCAATATTTTTGTAATGGTGATTTTGGAATATTTTCTAGGGAGAGTATGGGTTCCCATTTTTTAGTCTTAAAGTTAATGTACAAAGTAAAGTGCATTATTTGAAGTTTTAAAGTTTTAAAAGTTCGGAAAACATATTTAAAATTTTCATTAACATTTCAACTAAGAGAACGCAAAATTAATTAAAGTGAATGTTTCAATACCATTAATTTGCGAGTCAGATTATAAAATTGCCAAGGTTAGCTGGGAGAAATAGACAATTGCATAAATATGCCAATACACTTGTCAAGAAAAAACTAGTGTGCCCGGTTATGATACTACCTTGCGAGCCTGCTGAGCCATCTTCCCTGTGACTACTCGAAGTTTCTGATGCTGGAAAGCGGTATGATTTCCCTTTTGGAAGATGTATAACAATTTTTGTTCCTCTTCCACTCTCAGTCTTGCTGACAAGTTTCTCAGTTTCAGTTTTTCCTTCACCATAAGTTTGACTGTCAGACAGCTTAGAACTGTTTTTGCTTTTATGGCGCTTGCTTTTCTTTTTGTCACTAGGTGACCCACTTTCAACAAGGCTGTCCTTAAACATCTTGTTGTCAATTTGACCCATCAATAATCCAGATTTGATTGAGCTTGTTTTGTTGGGATGAGAAAACAAGTTAACTCCATTGGACTTTTGAGAAGCCTCCTCTTCTATCTCTTCATATTTCAAACTATCTTGATCTTTATTTGGTATTGCATCCTCTTTTTCTTTCATTTCAGACTGAAACCAATGGAAACTGTTATTCAATGCTCCCAAATTACCATTGAATTGAATCTGTGATCCTTTCTTCTTGACATGTTTTTTATTTATTACTGCAGTTTTTGCGGGTTTTTTTCCAAATTCCTTCTGTCTTAACCCTTGTTCTTTTCCATTTTTATATGCCTTCTCAGCTGCCCCCTTGTGTATTACTTTACTTCTTTTTGTTGAGTCATTTTCGGGCTCCATAGAAGGGAAATCTTTGTCATCATCTGAAGAAGGACAAAGGAGTAACATTTCCTTCTGTGAAAGAAGTCCAGCTGAGGCCTTTAAACTGGTCACCAGATCCAGTTCAAGTTTATCCCTTCTCCTCCAAAGCTCTTGAACAGCATCATCGAGGTCCTTAACCTGTTCAACAGCAGCACAAAAAAGGGGCATAAAATAAGCACAGTAATAACTATGAAAAAGCACTTTTCAATGCTCAAATCAGAAAAGAGAAGAAATGCTTGCCAATAATTTGCAAACCATGGGACCAGTCAAACCTGATAACAGTCCCCACGACATGCAGCACATCTGTAATATAAATTTCCATCGGCTTGGAACTGTTGATACTTTTCATCGCTGCATGATTATCACACGGATTCCAGCATTAAAGTCCAAAACAACAGCAATTATGCTAAATCTTAAAACAATCATTAAAAAAAATATGTATCCATAGTATAGGGCCTATAGGCATCAAATCATAAACAACAGAAAAAAGGATCATAACATAAGAAGCCTTAAACATTATCAAAACTGAGTTTTGATCCCACCCTAACTCAAAATCAGTCACTGAGAATTTTCAAAAGTTGAGTGCTTGACCTTCCCTTCAAAGTTACCCTTTAATCTCCCAGATAACTGTCAACAGCATACACCTATAAAACTCTACGTACGAAATTACAGATTCAAATTTTACTTCACCCCATTGGATAGATGACCATGCTTCAATTCATTTGAGAGTGCTTCTGGTAATAAATGTGTAGAAGTTTTTTGCACCAACACTTCAGAACACACTTCATGATCCAACATTGGGATAAGGAAAAAATATAAAAACTTCAAAAGTGTGTGCAAAGCAATCTCTTAATAAGTTAATTATAATAACAGACAAATGTGACGAGCTATCATGCTAAAGGAATCAACTCTAATGTCTACATAATTACAGTACAGCTGAACATTTACAAAAATTGGAAAGATTTAAAGACTTAGTAGTTGCTATTCATGAAATTGATATCCTTAAAAAAATATTTATTGTATTCAAAGATCCTACCAAAGTCATGAAAGTTTGAATATAAGTTTGACAATTGTTGGGAAACAAACCATTGTATTCAATAAGGCTAAAAGGATGCAACTCCAACGTGAATCATGTCTTAAAGATCTAAGATAAAGAAAAATGATCAAGCCCCTGTGCTGCAAAGTGCAATGGAAAATAGTTTTTCAATACAATCCTAAGAACAATGAAGAAGCGAAGAAGCGAAAACTTAAAAAACATTCCCAGAAGTCGAAGAAGCTGTTTAAAGGTGTGACCTACTACTATTAGTATGGCAAGCATGCAGGATCAGCTCTTTCTAGATGTGTCGGACAACAGCATGAAGATGAGAATGTTTGGTATAACTATTCCAGTGCACCTTGTCACATTGATGTTAAAGATGATTGGATTTCCACTATCACAGAAGGTGAGGGGATTAATTCAACACTACAGATAATACAACACTGAATCAAAGGAATTTCACAGCATCAATGGAATCAGAGACAGCTAACTACTCCACATATGCCTCAGCAAGATGTAGAAGAACAAATGAACAGAATAGCAGGTTTGGGTTCAGTGCTTTGCCAAAGTATTTTCCCAGGTTTGTTATGGCTGTGTTTGGCCACACAATATATAAAAAACCAAAATTTACCAAACACAAAAATATACAAAATTATATACATAGCCCGCACGGGTAGTAGCTTGAGCTGTGGGTTTGCTCCCCATTGGTTCCGGGTTCTTCTCCGAGGCCCAATGCACATGGTTTGTGGGCAAATGTGTGCATCCACAGGGGATTCCTCCCACCCCATCTCGCCCCTTCCTGACCCCAACTTGGCAGTAAGTAAGACCAAGACAAGGTGGTTGGGTCACAGGGATACCCCTATAGTTAGGAAAAGAAAATTTAAAAATTAAAAACATTATATACACACCATAGGTATAATTGATTAAAAAAAGGACCCTGACAAAATTAAAATAATAATAAAAATTCACTCCTAAGTTAACAATCATTTAGATTTATCATTGATTTGACAATTAACATTGAATTAAACTCATCAAGATCTCCAATCCCATAATGTTTATTGCATGTAATCTCTGGAATCAAAAGTGTAGAATTGTTTTGCATCAATGCTTCAGATCACACTCCATTATCCATCATCAGTATGAAAAAGAGCAGCTGTAGGAGAAAAACGATTGTTTGCAAATTGATACTTGATGAAAGAAGGCAAGGTCTTCAACTTTCTGTGATAGATTAATCCTCAGGAGCTCCAATTGCTCAGATTTGAAACATAATTCCCTCCCATGAAGGGTATCAATTAAATTCATCAGATTTCCACAATTCAAAATGTTTATTGCATTTAATTTCTAAATTCAGCTGTGTAGAATTGTTTTGCATCAACACTTCGGATCACACCCTGTGATCGATCATCAGAATGAAACAGAGCAGTAAGTGGTAACACAAGGTAACCAACTCAAACAGAGAGGAAAAAATGGTGTGCTAGACAAAAAACTAAAAGTAACTAAACTGGAAGTTCAAACCAAACAAAGAAAGAACTAGGTTCTGAGCGCCCCTAGTAACACAAGGAGGACAATTCTTTAAAAGATCATAACAAGCTAGGGCTTTCTAAAAATTGCTTACAAAACCTTTTCTTAGAACAACTATAAGTTATAATTCACTTGGTACTATACTTAGAAACTAAATCAGAAATGGACTCTCATATCAGAGACTGCAGATACAAACAACAGTAAAACTGAGTAACAGCGAGTATACATGAAACAAATAGATATACTGCACTATCTCAAACTAGGAAGTAATTTGGCTTCCTTTATCATTTTATCAAAAAGAACTATCAATTCATTTCCTTGTTATTGACACTTGAATGGTTATATAGCTTGACTATGAAAGCTTTGGACTTGTAAGAAAGTGACTCAAATGAATTGTCTACAAAACTTCAAGAATTGAAGAGTTAAAGAATAAATAATATCCATAGCATAGAGAATACATACAGATAGAGACAACATGTTAGAAGTAAAAATGTTGAGCCAAACCTGATGCCATCACAAACACAATGAACCCATCGTTGGCAAGCATCACAGCACACCATGGGTGTTGACTCTGAATCCCTATATACCTGCCACAGCCAGATTTCTTGAAAATTAACCTCTTTCCTGATATCTTATATGCTCTTCCAAAAAAACTAAATCTAATATGCAAAGCTACTAATCTACACAATTACGTCAAGAAAAACAACAAAATGTCATACATGTTACTGTAAGGTAGACTACATAAGCATGCAACCAGAATATTAGTTTAAAAACTAATTTTGGATTCAATGTCATAAGTAATGGGTTTCCTTAGGAGGCCAGCACCTATGTAACTATAACCAAAGACTTCAATTTAAAACAAATATAGCTAAAACAGCAAAATTCAATAACTATGTAACTATAAAAGCACAAGTTTAATTAACAGTTTGAATGTTTGGAAAAGGGCCAGAATAACAAAGATTAAGGGCAAGAGAATCTGAAATTGTGTGCTTAACATTTATATGCAAGCAAGAAGCAAAAAAAAGAGCCATCCAAGGTTACCTTTAAACAGACTGGACAGTATTTTCCTTTAATAAAAAGTCTGCCACAAGCATCACATGAAGTGTGTCCAATAAACCACCTGCATAAAAGGCATAATATTATTTTGTTAAAAACCAGGATACTTGAAATGCAACATAAGTTAGAATTGGTAACCAACTCAATCTAGTACACAAAGCTACAGAAGTAAATAAGAAACATTCAGGTAGGCAGAGCATTATCAAAAGTAAAACAACCAACTGTAACAAGAAATGGCAATATCAGGAACCCCTCTTGCAAGCATCATTGCTTATCAGAATAAAATGTTTGGAAACAAGCTGTCTCGTGTTCTTTACAATAACATTCCTGAGCATATAACTGTTAGCCTCGAATCAGAGAAGATCAAGGAATAACTAAATTTACACTCTGATATGATAAAAAACTTGTGAATTTTGGCTCGTGACTGTGCTGATGTAAGTATGAAGTGTGAATGCTACTCCAGCTAACAAGCAATGTGCCTAAAACGTTCTGATGGACTCTAATGTCACAAACTACAAAACGTTAGTCAGACATGCCATTGATTATGAATATAGCTGTCGATGCAAAAGCCTAGAAATGGTTAGCATTGACGACCGTTCAGTGGATACAATCCCTCCCATACTTTTACCCTAACACCTATCCTGCACCTTGTCTACAAAGATAGCCACAAACTACAACCCTCTTAACTTCATCTAATTGCTTATTAAAGATATGGTTGTAGCATAAGTATCCAATTCATTGCTTTTATGATTGTTTTGGTGGAATTTCCTAGCATATGACCATTACTTAGATTAAAGAGAAAACCTTACTATTAATCAATTAAATTAGTTCCTTAAATTCTCCCGTCATTTTCTGTTGCTTTTCTAACTTATTAGTATATTACCATTACTTAGAATATTATTATTCATCATTTCTAGCAGATCCTTAAATCCTTCCATATGCATTTTTTGCCAAAAAAAAAGGTCTCCTGCTTGATGCTATTAGATAAGAGTTCTCAAGGCTGCTTTTCTCTTATACCACTCTTTGCAAGAAAAAGCCTCCTACTTGATGCTACAAGTCAATTTATTAGGTAATTAACATTTCAATTGCTGCAATTAACAGTAAGTATCGGTGTGCCAGTTTGTTTTCTGCAAATATTTCAGAATTGAAAAGCAGAAATTAAAATACTTTTGTACTTTAATTGGAAGCAAGGACTTAATTAATTTTACCTGTAATTCAAGAATATTGCCAATTCCTACACTTCTATGTTAAATAGTTAAAATTTAAAATCAATTTACAAAGACTCGTGACAATGTCATACTGAAAACTAGAATTTAAAATTAAAAAAAAATTAAGCACACAGTTTTAGTTGATTTTGCAACTGGGAAAGGCATGTTAGCAAAAGTATTTATCATCAACCAATTGCATTCTGTGACAGGAGTATGGCTGTCTTTAGTAAGCAAACCACTCTTCTCCAAAAAGTCCAGTGTCTAAATAAAAATTAATGGCAAAAGTTTTTAAACTTAAAACAAAAAAAAATGCAGGAAACCAAGAGTAGTCCAAACAGAATTTTAGTGAATTTTAGTGAATATGTGACAATCAAAGGTTTTCTCCATGAAAGGGTGGCAATTTTGCTCCATTTCAAAAGGTAAAGTGAATACTTCTGAACACAAGGAAACCAAAAACTAATTTAAAACCTTAAAACTACAGGTTATAATTTCTTCTTTTTTCTAAAACTTTTTTCATTGTTAAAAACAATTTCAAGAAAAAAATAAATTGTGAACTGATATTTGAAACACAATTTAACATTAGAAATTTCAGAATTCTTCAAACATTGTTTTCCCTTATTGCATTAAGTGAAATTAAAAAATTTATGGATGAAGTTTCTCAAATATTGTTAGTCAACCCTTTGGATGAAAACCCCCCACTTACTCTGGTACATAAGGCTTTAATTTAAGTATATAATGTCAGATAAACCAATATACTACTTAATTCCTTCTAAAATCACTACGGAATATAGCAATCTAAAGTCAAACTATGAGAATATATACAGAGGTGTGGACCCACAGACATAACTACCAGCTGCAATCAAATTGCAACTCATGGACTAGCCCTGGAAAGGCCACTAGCTGTCATGGTCATAAAAAAGATTGCAATAGGGACCACATCAAACATTTTAAAACCCAAAGGGAGGACAAGGAGAAATATGGGAAACATCCCTTAGCATTCTCAAGATGTCAAATATAACTTACAGACATTTAAGGGATAACAGTCCATAGCTGAAGACCCTACACCCATGTGTGCTTTCCAGGAATCAATCAAGGAGAAATAAAACTGATAAACCTATACAAGGAGAAGAAACGCTAACAGAATATTAAATGCAGCAGAAAGAAAAAATGGCAAAATTAAACCTATGAAACCCTTTTCGGAAAAACCCAGCAAAAACAGCACACACTCTATTAAAAAAATCAAATAAGATATTTCTTGTGTGCTTAACCCTAATCCATTTGCATGTTATTTTGTAGAAATGTCACCATAGCAAACCACTAAGGCATATTACAATACAATGCATATAAAACCCTGCGCTGAAAAAACCACCTATAATGGTCAAAAAAATTGGATGATCCCCATAACCACCTATAATGGTCAAAAAGTTTGGTCAAAATGCAAATTATACAACACAATCCAGCAATGAAGAGAATCCAAATGTTATGTCATACCTACAGGGAAAAAAAGCAAATAAATTATCTATGAATTCTAACCCAGTGTTTTCTATTTGAGAAAACATTTCACCCCATTCCATCCCCTGAACTTTGGGGCAAATCCTCTAGCTGAACCCAGAACACCACCTACATCCTCGATCCCTGAAATTTGATTTAACATCAAACAGGGTATACGAGAGTTAAAAAGCTTTACCAAGTTGATATAATACTACACATACCATATAT
Source organism: Chamaecyparis obtusa (assembly GCA_027943335.1). Taxonomy (NCBI): domain Eukaryota; kingdom Viridiplantae; phylum Streptophyta; class Pinopsida; order Cupressales; family Cupressaceae; genus Chamaecyparis; species Chamaecyparis obtusa. The sequence goes on along the minus strand of BSBK01000135.1, from coordinate 895,258 downwards.
CAAAATTAAATAAACACAAAATGCTTCCCAACAATTCCCTCAAACAGACTGCTCCATGCCCTAACAGAGCTCCCTTCCAACTTTATTGTGCAATCGATTGTAGCACACTTCAACAAATGCAGGAAGGTCTCTATAGCTTCTTTGCCCAAAATAAGGTCTTAGACTCATCAACAACCAGCATGGATAAAAGAGCTTTTCTTCAGGCTGCGAAACCTGTAAAGAACCTATATCTTTGTCTTCTCCAGCAGTTATCATAGTTATTTTTCTAGAAATATTGAATCTCTCCTAAGACTTTAGATGACAACAAAGTAATAAGGTCAAGCAACCCCTGCACAAAGCAACAACATTTTAAACAGGATTTACTTTTCAACATTTTGTAGATCTCATTTAATCCCAGAAACTAGTATGGATGTTGCAGTGACGTAAGCACAATGAGCATTCAGTAAAGCACACATTTGTGTGCAAATTCACAAAATTGTGGCCCAAGTTATCCAAATTACATGAGTGGAAAACAAAGCAATAGAAATAGCATCTGAAGGATGAAATTTACATCACCCCAAGCGCTAAGGGATTTTTTTTTCTTAAATTTAAATCTTATAGTAATAAGGAGCTTGATTTAAAATGTGGACTCCTGTAATTTAAGAGTGATTTTCTCTGTTTCAAAGCTTCATCTTTAATGTTCAACCCACATATTTCTTTTCAGCTTCTTGTATTTGGTTAAGACTGCCTTATGCAACTGTGCAATCATGGGAACCCAATGGACTTGAGGCAACTGAGGATGCACTTGATCAGTTTTTTGTGTTTCAGATACAACTGTGTGCAGAACCTGCACCACTTATTCTTAGCTTTAAGTGGAGATGGATATCACCAATGAGTTACTTGCTGAAGTTTCTTTGAAGGTAGTGGATAGAAATTGAGAACAAGCAGTTCATTATAGGAAAATTGACTTCATGTGTAGAGTTCCTTTTTCCTATGAGCATCAAAGCTCCAAATGCCACAAAAAGAATTTCAAGCTGGTGATTTCTGAGCAAGGAAAACAAATTGAAATTTTGTTTGTGCCTGTAATGTCCCCTATTGGGACTTTACTTGGTATTTCCCTAAAATTCCCAACTAGGGTTTATTTTGTGCTTGGAAATGGAATTTTAACTTAGAATCTGTAATGTTTGCTACTAGGAGGTTGCCCATTTCCACTGATTAACATACATCCCTATACATTTAAATCAGATTAAACTAAGAAACAATTAATGATTCATAATACATTTTACAATTAGCATACTTAAGCCCAATTCCTTACTTCTCTCCTAATCATCAACCCTAAGGAGGATGGGGATTTACTTGGCATAGGATGCTTGGAACCAATCTACAAGTAGGCTCCCTCAAGGCTTCAAGACCCCATCCATATCCCATCTTGGGATTCACCTGCCTTGTGAGGATTTACTCTGCCTCTCCCTATACAAAACCAATATATCCTCTTAAAAGGCTATAGCAAGTGATTAAGGAATAGGCCATGTATATATATCAATATCCCATGTATTACAAAAACACACACACACATATATATATAATACAACATAACTGATATATATATATATATATAATAGACCATATAAGGGTTCCTTACCCCTAATAGAATTCAGATATGATATTCTGTAAATCAGTATTTGATTCGTAGATAAACTGCAGCATACCAATTTAATATAATGATCTCCTCTTGTGACGAGTACTAAATATATTATATAATCTCCAATTCATCCATCAGGAACAAATAATAATTTTCTGATCCTTTTGGTCATTCCCATCCTGAAAACTGATAGTATGTATTCCTTTCTCTGTGATGTTCTTCCTTATACTTCTGAGAATATAATGATCTCCTCTTGTGACGAGTACTAAATATATTATATAATCTCCAATTCATCCATCAGGAACAAATAATAATTTTCTGATCCTTTTGGTCATTCCCATCCTGAACACTGATAGTATGTATTCCTTTCTCTGTGATGTTCTTCCTTATACTTCTGAGAATGGGATTGATTCTCATTATATATCTCCTTGTTATTGGTTAGTTGCATCCACTAGTGGTTAAAAGGCATGTCTTTCCAATTTGCACCTTTCCATAATTAATGGTTATCTGCTCTTTTATGCAAATTGCATGTATATGTCTAATCACATCTTCTTTTCGTTAATTATATCCTCTTTCCTTAACAGACCATAAATGACTTGGCTTAGTTCATATTAATTTACTACTTATTGCAGTTGATGAATTGCTTCACACAACTTTATCATTAAATGTGTATACACTGGTTTACAAACTATTTCCAAACCTTCAATCTCTGGAACGGAAGTGCTAGATGTTTGACTGGATTGTTTTGACCAAATGAATTGACGATATAGAATGTGGTTTGTTTAGACATGAGCATCGATTAATGAATGCCGCTGTATGATCAAATTTGTGGCATAGGGATGATTAATGACTGGCAAATATAATCCATTTCCACTGGACCAGCATGCCAATGTCCTTCACCGTTCAAGCATCTGAACACCCTCCCAATGCATAATAATATTTAGCTTTTGGGACACCTTAAACCCTTCAGACTATTGATTGCTACGTTAATAATTTCCACTGTGAGGTCTATATTCTACGGCCAAATATTCAATATTAAATCAATTCTATGGAATGCTTATATTTCAATCATCCAAACTTACATTTTCACCCACAAGAATATTTCTCCCAGCTTAATTAACTTGTAATTATATTATATATTATATTTTTATATTGTTTTACTTTTTTATTTATTTTTGTATTTTTTATTATTATTGTTTATTATTAGATACTATTTCAGCGAGGGGACATTACAGTGCCCTTGAAAGTTTGTAACCCACCTAGAGGGCAGTTGCTAAATCTTATCACCATTTGATTATTTCTGATGAATTGAAAGTAGATGACTCTTAAACAGCACATCAGAAAAAGTCTGTCTCCCGCATTGTGCCCCCTCTTCCGCAAGAAGAGAATGAAGATTTTTCTGCAGCTTCAATTGCAGAAATGGTCCCTTCAGTTCCCACAAGAGATCACAGTCCCAATCCTTGAACTAAAAAGGCAAGCTTCTTCAGTTAAAAACAAAGTTCTGAAGTATCTAATCTCTTCAGCTTTGGAGGTAGAGCACGATGGTTCAGATGCTATTAAGGAGGCAGACCACAATTTGAAATGCAGTTTGCATCCTCCTCTGAAAATGATTGGATCGAAGTAAAAATCAGAAGGATCTTGCAAAGAATAAGACTCCATCATTGATAACTATTAGAGCCTCTAAGGACATGAAGAAAGGACCCCTGTACATTAAGGAGTTGAATCTTGACAAGGGAGTTGTTTATAGTTTTGATTCAAGACTGTTTTTTTCCTTTTTTAAAGCAGGAAAGTTGATGTTTAGAATGTAGATATCTTTTAGTTCTTTTCTTTTTGTCACCATTAAATGGCATTTTCATACATGAAATGTGGTGAATAATTATATTAAAGGGCGGGGACTTCAAATCCCTTGGTTCACATATCAAAAAAAATATCCCAAGTATATCCTAGATTTCAAGAATATGACCATACATTTGCCAATTTGAGCCCAAATTGCAAATTGATTTAAAAGTACACCACATTAAAAGTGATGGAAAAAATGAGCAAAATATAAAAATCAAAGTAAAAAATGGTTATGAATTCAGGTGAATAACAGAAATATATGCGAAATTTTAACTATTTGAATGTATAAGACCTCACTCCATTTTTCAAATTTTGGGTGAATTAAGACCTCACTCCTTTTCTCTTCATCCCATTCTTGTTGCATAATGCCCATTATCAAAGACTCTAGAAAGATTGCTGATTGCTTCATTCAAACAATTTGAATGACAGACTGCAAATTGATCTCAACAAAAGACATGCTGAAGAATATATAATGGTTGGAACACTCTTTTACCACGGATAATTGACAATGTAGAAGGGCATATCACTGCAACAAACGTTATCAATAAATAATTTTTTCCGTAAACATGATTCTACTAAAACAGATATAATTGGCAAACTAGGTCAATAAATTTTTGGAGGAATTAAAAACATCACATTTCAATCTTCTTGTATTATATTTGCCAAAGCTGGCACCTTAGGTGGCTAACATAATTTAGCAATTTTAGTGCATTAGCACAGACTTGATTCAACGCCAAAATTTGGTGTCAGCCAAATCTGTTCAAACTAAAGCTGACTGTATCTCAGAATACAATAAAAATTTAAAAGTTGTCAAAAAGAACTATGAAAGAAAAGGTGAAGTCCTCACCTGTTATCCCACATCATTTACAAATAACAAAAATGAAAATGCATATTTGTCCCCCATTGACCAAGAAAACAAAAAATGTATTCATCAACTTACCAGTACACAAGTACCTTTTTCAGCATCTATGTAATTAAATATTGGGATTACCCAAAAGTTAATTATCACAATATACGAATGTTTCCAATTTCTTCAAAATTTAATAAGTTTTAATTCTTGAAAAAATCATCAAAAAATGATATAAAAGTAATCAGCAATAAAGTTTCACGAGAATGAATAGCAAAAAGAAAAAATAGCTAGATAAAAGAATTACCTGGTACTAATCCCACTGCCAGGGACAGTGGATCCACAACTATGACACCATGTGTGCTTTGAACAGAGGTATGGCCCAGGTGTTACATTCTATTCACAAGTATATAATAATGTTAAGTGCATACCCAAAGAATCATTTTAGCTAAAATACATGAAGAACTGGACATCTCTAGAAAGAAAAGGCTAAAGCAAGTCCGTTCAGATGCTTACCTTATGCGGGGGTTGTTGGCAATAAGAATGACAAGCTGCATCACACCTTTTACAAAACATAAGCTTGCTAGGGTCTCCAGTTCGCTTACATACCTGAAAACCAGTTGCCTCAGGTTATTGTTCAATATGAAAGATACATCATTTAAGGATTTTCTAAAGAACAACATCAACATCTTAATTGATTACTAATTACAGAACTACATTGGAAGCTACATGTATCAAGATTATAACTGCTATGCAACAAGTTGCCAACTAAATGGGAAATGCAAATAGATAGTACGAAGACCATGTTTAACTCATAAACGTAAATTTAAATGATTCCCACACTTAAATCACTAATTACATGACTACATTGCTTATTGCTTCATCAATGCATAACAGCTGTGGGTGCTCATATCATGTTTATGAACGCCACACAAGAAGTTGCCGGCTAAATGGGGATGCAAATGAATATTAGGAAAGAATTTAGCATACTAATTACAAGTTCCTTCAGTACAGGACAATTCTACATAGATCCAAAGAAATACTAAAAATTAGAATAACCCATCTTGTCAGGTCCCCTTGAGTTAATGCTATCTGTGGTGTACTGCAGGGTTATGTGTAGCTTATGCTGTAACTTGCTGTAACTTGCCTATTTAATGTGCCTTAATGTGTAATTTGCACTCATTTGTATGGGGTTAGTTTCTTGATGGGTCAGCCTACCCTTCTGTAACATGTTGAAAGTTGTATAAATAGAGTCAATCTCTACTAACTTTTCAATCACTTTTGTATCAATTCATTCAATATTGCATGGGGAGATTTTCATTTTGGTGCTTCTTGACACTGCCAGACATTGGTGTTCTTTCTATGCTTGGGCAGTCTTACATGTGGTTTTCACGCGTGGCAGCATCTCCCCTTACCTTGCAGCAGGCCCAACTCAAAATCCAACCAATGGCACAACTTTAAAGACCCTTTAAGCCTTGAACCTCCCTCAGCTTGCACTTTAGCGCCACATGGTCTTTGCAGGCTCTGGCACTTGATAACACAAAAAGCTTTTCAAAATCTTTTTGAGGATGCGTGAAGTCTCCATGTGGCACAATGGCACTACACTTTGCAAGTCAGGGCCTTTGACTTCGAGAAAAACTAAGCAGCGCTGACACATGGAGCAACCAAACATCAACATGGACAAAATGTTATAACTGCTTTTTTTTCTTATCCATAGTGCATGAAGCTGCCACATGGCACCATTTCACAACCCACTAGGAAAATTGTCTTCGGACCAGGAAGAAGCTACACTGGAATGACATGTGGCTTCCTCCGCGAGTGCTTAACTGAATAAGCAAAAAGGGGTCATGGACTGTGAAATAAAGGGGCCACCAATGGGGAAAATGTCAGTTCCTTAGACGAAAGAACAAGGAGCCTTATCAAAACACAAAAATGGGAGTGGTAGACAAGGTCTACAAGTAGTATACTATAATATTTAATTAATATATCAAATAGTACACTATAATATTTATATAATTTTTAAAAAAGTATATTATAATATTTGATTGACTACTAGAATTTATTGCCTGATTTATAAAGTACTAAATTTAAATATCATATAATTATTTGTATGATTAAATTAAAATAGCAAAATTGAATTCTAATGCAATATATTATATTATTAAATATAATGGATATATAGTATATATATAACAATTATTATGAATATAATATCATTATATATAGAATAATATGTATAGTCCCACAAAAATCCCCTCTACCGCCATATCATACCTAGGTACTATACCCAATTTGGCAACTTACACAAAAACTCATACCATGGAAGTTTAATAGCGACAACTGCCAGCTGACCTGGAAAAGCAATCCTACAGAGGCTAAAGGTCATGAAGGCACTAAAAGAGATAAAATTATAAATGATGGAGTCAATAATCAGTAACCGGGTATTTCCTTGTTTTGGCAACAGCAAAACATCCTGAGTGCATATATCAAGACTTAACAGTAATTAGCAGAAGGAAAATATTACTTTAACCAAACTTAAATTCAGTGTATACAGCTAGCCAAGAGTTGAAATTGAACTAACCTCACAGCTCATACACGAGGGACAAACCCAAGAAGCCCAGTTGAATAAATCTGCCACAAAACACAAACAAAAATGTTATACATATCATTGACAAGTATATTTGCTACTGCTGAATAGAATGTAACCTTTATTGCCAACTGTGAAAAAATGATAGACTAGAACGAGCTGCTTACAATATTACAAAAAACCATGTAAAACTAAATTCTATTCTGGTATAAATATGTTTTGTTAATTAACCACCTCTGTTTTCAGCCCAACGTTTTAAACAGCTCCTGTGATATTTCTTAGTGCAGCTTCTGCATGAGAGCATTCTCTCAGCTTTTTGAGTCCCTTCATCTTCTCCGGAAAAGCAAATCCTACACATTATTTTTGGCACTATTGATCCTTTCTCTTCTAGAAGACTGTCGCTTTTAATTGCTTCCTCGGCTAGATGTGTACCCTTGTGTCTTCCCAGACGCAAAATAGCTTCCGCTTCTGATTGCTGCAAAATCGATGCAAACATAAAAAAAAAATCAGGTAAAATAGCATTTTATGTACGCAATTGAGAATCTTCATGTAAACTAAATTAAAAAAACAAACAGAAAGTAGCCAAGATGAACAAGTAATTTCTACCAGAGTGAAAGATAACAAAATAAACCCATTGCATGTCCCACATATGTAGCATTATTTGATAGATATATCTTCAATTTACATTTACCCAAACACCAACATACAAAAACAATATGATAATGTAGAACAAGTCAGAATTCAGGACACCATAACAAGAATTTGATGCAAATCTGCCCAATAACACAGAAGGGTGGTCCTAAGCAAGGTTTCAATTCCCCTTCAAGTACTCGACTAAATTTGATTTCATTCTTGAGAAAAACATTCAGAAACATCAGACTTTTGAGGATAACTGAAAATAAAAAGTAAACAGCAACAAGAATTTGATGTAAATTTGTGCCACATGGAAAGGTGCTCCTAGGAAGGGTTTCAGTGCCTTCAAAAACTGGACTACAATTGTTTCCTTTTAAACAAACTCATCAGAAACATCAGGATTTGAAAATAACTGAAATGCAAGAAAGTATCCTGCTTCCTCCTAGGATTCTCAGTTGGGCCCCTCTTAGCTCAGGACAGTCACTCGTGATATTACCAAATCCTGTGTTCGCCCTAAGATTTACCCTAAGATGATGGTGTATGACAATTCTAGCAGTTCCCCTGATCTCTGCTATGGGCATTAATATAGGCTACGAAACAGAATTCAACAAATTCAATTGAAAAACTTTGGAATTTGACAAATTTATCAATTTAATAATAAAACAAGAAGATAGTTGAAAACCACTCTGATAAAATTCATAAAGGTTAAAAAAAATTTATTAAATTTTAACTCTAAAAATTAATGAAAATTGTTCAACAAAATAGGTCAAAAAATGTTGATCAAACAATAAATATTTAACATAAAATCCCACATCCATCAGCTAGAGTTTTTACAGTTTACTTTTTAATTCTTTCCTAATAAATAAATTGCATAGTTTAGTGTCATTTGTTTCTTTCCTCTACAGCAAAATAGTTTACGAAAAAAGTCATCGTTTGCCCTATGTTGGGAGAAAACTATGCATCACAGTATTAAACGTCTTTGTTCACTACACAATACTCTGCCTTCAGAGCAGCATATATAAAAAAAGTTAGTGTTATGGGATGACATAGAGTTGTAGTATCTAGAGAATGAGCATAAACTTGGAAGTGTTGTCTAAGACTCTAAAGCATTGATCTTCTGTATTCCAATAATTACAAAGAAATGCAGCCCCTTTATTCTGACATTTGATCTCTGAGCATAGAGTTTGACCAACAACATTTTTTGGGTCCATGGAAAGAGCTGTCAACAGGCATCACCCCGATGTCTGGTAAATATTTTATGTTTTTGGTGTTTTTATTAGATCTTATTTGAACATTTTACTTTAGTTTTATAAATATAGTTTTATTAATACCGTTACTGTTTCTAAATATAGTTTTATATTTGAATTTCTAGTTTATAATTATAGTTCTATAGTTCTTTTACTTATTATTTTTATTATTGCAGTAATTTCTATTTTATTGTTTGGAAAAAAATTATGTTTTAAGTTTTTATGCAATTTTATTTTGATTTTTTAGCTGTACTTTAACCATTAGCAAAATTATGACGTGTCAGTCCCAAGTGTAGACCAGATGTTTGAATAATGAAAGGTCTACATTTGAAACCTGATTGAAATGCTGTGCCAAGGCATGGGACCCCTCCATGCATGGCCAAGGAGTTAGAGCAGCCTCGCCCTGCCTTCCAGTGCCTTCTAAGTGGGCACCAACTCACTGAGCTCCAATTCTCCTCTTATCAAAATAAAGTAAAAAAATAATAATAAAAAATACAATGTCAAGAATGGAGAAGATGGTGGAGTTGCAGTGCCTACAGATTCAACTGCACCTTGCCAGAAGTTTGGGCTGGCGGTTCATGAGAGCAGGGGTTTGGTGGTGTTAGACAGAAATACAAAAAAAAACCTCCTTTATCTGCAGGGAATTTTCGAAAGTGTGAGGAAAGCAATATGTTGAAAAGTTTGCTATGAGGAGCTCTGTTCTTGGATGGCTGAGGAATTATAAAGTGACAGGGAAAATAGTATGGGTTGCCTCCCTTCTTTGTCCATTGATACTCTTTCTGCAGTTAAGAAAGAGGAAGCAGGAAATCTGAAGCAGAAAGATTGCGCCAAGAAGCAAGGGACTCTAATGGCAGTGGTTTATAGTCCACTGTGGAAGCTCTCTTTCCTGCAGAGGGAGATTGATCTCAGAACATACTCAATCTTGATCTTCCTAATTTGGAGTTTAGTTTATTGTGGATTTTCCCTTTGCATCTTTTGGTTGGTTAATAAAATCTTTAATTAGGGATGGTCTAGGATTTCTACTCCCTTGGCTCTGTAAAGAAGGGACTCTTTAATTGTTATGAGGCCTCACTTCCTTTTTGGATGGTTGTTTCTAAAATTTTAGGTTATGTGTGTGGAACCCAATAAATATCCTCACTTATAAAAAATATCCTCATTATGGGGTAACAGATGAAAAGCTAGTTGCCTACTTGAGTTCTGGTTCAGGTATGGGTCCATGCGTGTGTCTGTGTCTGTATGTGTGTGTGTTGAAACATCAAAGTCATAAATATAAAAACAAGAGTGATACTCATAAATCCATAATTGCCAATAAAATTATAAATAAAATACCTCATATATAATATTCATAATTTGCAAAAAATGAAAAAACTAAGTCTCAAAATGTCATTAAACAATCTTGGGTACTTCACATTTTGCTTCTAAATATTTAAAACCTTAATAGTTAATACAGAGAATCACTTGGTACATTCGTACAGAACTTTTGATGAGAATTTAAAAGTAATGCATATTTTATTTCATATGCATGCACATATTTTGATATATTTGCTTTGGTACCACCCTAGGGTACTTCCTGAATATTTAAAAGTTATGCATATTTTATTTCATATGCATGCACATATGTTGATATATTTGCTTGGGTACCGCTCTCAAGTACTTCCTGGATGCCCAGGTTTGCTATGGGTCCTTCACAAGAGAGCCCAAGCACCCAGGAAGAACCAGTACCCAAACTGTACCAGTACTAGGACCCAGGCCTAAATAGCAGAACCCAGTAACTTAGATAAAAAGCCTGTTCAAGGTAAGATTGTGTGAAAAATCTCCTCTAGAGTGCTCCATCAAGCTTGATTTTGATGGGGCCTCTAGGGGTAAACCTAGTCCAAGTAGTGGTGAAGTGATGTTAACAGATTATCAAGGGAAGTTGTATCATGCAGGTTCCTTCTCACTAGTGGGAAGCAAAGTAGGAGGCACTGGTATCTAGGATCAGCTTGGATTTGAGCTCAAGCTGCAAGAAGCTCATCATTGAAGGGGGCTTATTTGTCATTAGGGGTCTTGCGAAGAAAGACTGTGAACGCTGAAAGCCGCCCAGCCATTTAGATGAGGTCATTGCCCTTTGCAAAGAATTTGATGAAGTTTGTTTTTCTCACTGCATAAGAGAAGCTAATAAGGTGACTGACTTTCTAGCATAGTTACACCACCCTGGGGGACGGGCGGGACATCAGAACGGGAGGACAAGTTTCCAGTTAGGGGGGACAGAGGCCTCAATTTCAGGACGGTGAGGGGACGGTGGCAGGGGACGGGGGGTGGGGGGGTGTATATACTATACATGTGGTACTTAAAATGCTAGTTATGAAAAGATATATAACAATATAAGACATAAAAATGTAAAACAGTAAAATAGAAAATTAGAATTAGTAATTTACTAATTACTAAATACTTGAACATTGCATTGAACATTGAACATTGAACAATAAAATTATAAATAGTCGTATCAGCAAATGGAAGAGATCTACTATATAATAGATATCAAAAGTATGAGCATCTAATCATAAAGATGATTACCTTGAGTAGCAAACACTTAGAAAGGAAAAAATGAATAGAAATGAAGCTCGATAGTGTTTCGAAGGAATATAACACGAGATGGGCCCCACATACCACTAGGGTTAGAATAGAACCCATAAAACAAATAAAAAATGTTTTTTTCTTTTTTTAAATGCACTTATATCTATCTGATGTGAGAGGGGATGCAAGGGCGTCCCCTGAGAGGTTGAGGGACATTGTTGCATCCCCCTATCCCCTCAGGAGACGTCGGGACATCCCTACGTTTACGGAAGACGGCGGCAATTTGGGTGGCGCCACTGGGAATGCCTATCTGTTGTGATGGGGGATGCATGGGCGTCCCCTGAGGGGTCAAGGGACGTTGTTGTGTCCCCCTATCCCCTCTGGGGACACCGGGACATCCCCACGTTTTTGGCAGACGGGGACAATTTGGGTGGCGCCACTAGGGATGCTATAACGCCATCCCCGGTAAGTCCTTGTTCCGAGAGCACTGGGGATTGGGGGGGACGCATCCCCGGGGTACACTGCTTTCTAGCCAATGTGGATATTGATCAAACCCTAAATATTGGCTTAAATTAGAAATAGATAAGACCCATGGGAAAACTTGGATGACTATTTGTTTAATGATCCTTCCCCTTAGCTTATGTTTGGATTGTGGGCCCTCTGATTTCCTCCCCACTTGCGACCACCTATCCTTATTCTTGTCCCCATGTTTTTGCAAGTTGAGCTTGCATTTGATGATTGGTTTGGACACTAACATTTATTGCTTGGTAGGCCCTATGGTCACCATTGATGAGAGCATGGAGGAGAACTTTATTTGTGGCAGATGGTAGCATCCGAGGTGTTCTGTGGTTGCTTTCCAATGGATTTTCCTGTCATTTTAGTTTGGTGGTTGTTTTAACTTGTCCCTACACAAGATTTTAAATGACACATAAATGTCATTCATACAAGTCCAAAGGAAAAGATCCTTTTGAAGGGGAAAGGTTTCTAATCATTGTCATCTAAGGGTGACTTTTTGTTGCCTAAACTCGGTCTCCCTAAATTTAGTGAAGTAAATTTTGGGTCTAGAGTAGTGCTGATGACAATAGGGTGATTTGTTCTCATGCATCAATTTTGGTCAACTTTCATTTCAAAATTGAGGTCATAGTTCAATCAGTGAGATTTAAAAATAGGTCCTTTTCTTGCTTCATTCACTCTCAAATGTCAAAGTTGTTGATAGAAGTGGGGGGTAGTGACAACACTAAATATAATGTAATCTACTCACTTCGGTGAGTCAGTTTCAGTTGGTGATTTATGTGTTCTCAACAAGGAGCTTATTCCAATGACTAGCAAGCTTCAAGAACTCACAAATTTTTGTTTAGACATGCATAATTGAAGTACACAAAAAGTCACCAAAGAGTTTATATTGCCTTATCTTTCTAATATCACGTTAGAACAAATAGTCAAGAGCATGGAATAAATAATATGTTATACTTAGTTTATAATGGTCATCTAAGTAGTTTAGTTAGTGTTTAGTAACTTTCTATTCTGTAAGTCATTTAGCTAGTTTTTAGTATCTTTCTATTTTGTCTTTAGTTCTCAATGGTTTCTGTTATGGAAATATCGTCTGTAATCTCTTATTTAACAAGCTATCCTCTACTTTGTAATTAATTGATTATCCCAATCATTTCTCATGGTATCAAAGCTCAGGTTTGCAAAACCTCAGGATCAGAGTACATAATTACCAAACTCACCCGTACGAAGTTTTTTGATAAATTTTTTCATAATAAAAATCGTGATCTTTTCACTTGGAAATTTCATAGATATTTGCAGAAGTTTTTTGATTGGTTCTTTTTAAAATAAAAATTGTGGGTTTTTTTGGCGGACATTTTTTATAATAAACATGGTTTTTTCCTGAACATTCCATGAGAAAATTTCAGAAGATTTTTTGATTATTTAAAAAAAGAATAGTGGGTCTGATCTCTGCAAATTACAAGGGTTTTTCTGCTGGAGATCATGGGTTTTTACCAGCAAAGTTTTTGAATGATTTTTTTGATAAAAATCGTGGAAGTTTTGTCACAGAAGGGTTGCGAAAGAGGATTTTCTACACTTTTTTTCAACACAATTTTTCAACAAATCATGGATTTTCTGAATGTTGAAGGGTTGTTTTCTGATCGTGTGAAGGGCTTTTCAGCTGTGTGAAGACAGGTTTACCCTTTTTTGATACAAATGAAGGCCTTTTCACGATTTGTTTTACAAAATCGTGTGTACTTGCTGCTCCCCTAGAGGGTGTCTAGGGTGACCGGAGCTTTTGCAAATTTTCTGATTTATTTATCAGACCTGGATTATTTGGTCTGATTTATTTATCAGACCTTAGGACTTCAACAACTACCTAGAGCTTCAAATTTGTCAGGGCCCAAAAGGTGAAGACATTGATATTAGATGATGATTGGTGGACTCGTGTGGAGTATGTGTTGGAATTCACTGATCCCATCATGTCTATGCTTCGATTTGCCGACACTGATTTACCATGCTTGGGGGATATCTATGATAGCATGGACACAATGTTGGAGAAGATAAAAATGGTAAGTTATAAATTTAATACATTCCTTTATCTTGTTTATTGAGAGTTATTTAAATTCAAAATTGACATAATGATAACTTACATGAACATCATTTGATATCCCAAGTCATACATAGGAGAGAGAATGATCCTGAGGACACCTTATACAAAAAGGTGGAAGCAATGGTTGTTCATCTTTGGAACAAGATGACCACACCTTTGCACCTCCTAGCATATGCTCTTTCTCCCAATAACTATAGCCCACAAGTACTTGGTATTCCAGGTAGAGTGGCACCATATAGCGATGCTGAGGTTGCTAGTGGGTATAAGAAGGCATTTGATAAAATCTTCTGCGATCCAGATATTGGGGTAAGTGTTAGGAGAGAATTTCGATCATTTATCTCAGGAAGAGATTTCCACCCTACTGCTATCAATGACCAAAGCAAAATGGATGTTGTTACATGGTGGTATCTTCATGGGCAAGATTATCTAAACTCCAACCTCTTGCGATTAAGGTTCTATCACAAGTAAGTTTTTGAGTTTTAACTTTTTTTTTCTTTTTGTTCTGTCACTTGCATTGTAGAATTTAATACTTAATGCTCTTGAACTTATCTTGTATTTTTTTAATTTTGTTGGTTTTCTGATTCTCTCTAGGTTGCGAGCTCTTCTGCCACTGAGCGGAATTGGAGTACTTACTCCTTTATCCACTAAATCAAGCGTAACCGGTTGGCTGCAAAAAAAGCAAAAGATTTGGTGCATATTCACAACAACTTGCGTCTCCTGTCACGGAAGGATCCAAACTACAAGAAGGGGCCAGAGAAGCTTTGGGATGTAGCACCCGAGTCTGCTAACCTAGATATGACCATTCAGGATCTTGCTAGAGCCACTTTGGCTGATGTGGATTATGATGGTGATGATGATGAGACAATACCCTCCAGTGCTAGTGGAACCTATTTGGGTTCCATTAATGCTGATTTTGATCAAACACTTGCAGCTACTAGAGACCCCATTGATCCAGATTTTTTTGATAATCCATTTGATTGATGAACCATTGACATTGAATCATGTCTCAAACTTTAATGAACAATATTTTGAATTGTCATTTTGTAATTCAGTAATTTCATGTGCTGATTTTCTTTAGAATCGTCAACATAGAATCATAGATCAATGATCAAGTATGCTATTTGAAGTTTTAATGATCAAGCATCATAGATTCATAGTATGAAATGATTTAGTTTTAGAATTATGTATATTTCTCTTAAATTTTTGGATATATAATGCATATATATATATATATATATATATATATATATATATATATATATATATATATATATATATATATACTCACGAATCCAAAACGGGAAAAAAAAATTTCACGAATCCACGAACCGGATTCGCGAACCCGAATCCGTCCCCGAACCCGAATCGGCAACTAAGGGTTTTGGCCTTTAAGATTCTAGGTGGCTCAGTGTTACTTCTCACGGTATAGGTTGTTAAGAGTTATCGCAAGCCTAGTAGCATTTTTTCTATTGGTTTCTATAGTATTTTGATGTGCATTTTAACCTAGGAGTTTTTAGCTTTTTATGGGGTTGATTGATGTTTCTAGTCATAGTTGTTATACAAATACTATCATCTTTGTTTATTTATGGTACTGTTATTTGTTTCACCCATTATATTTTGCAAATCAATATTTTTCAAATAATAAGGTCAAGGTCTACAACAAAACTCTCTCTAATATAAAAAACAATCCATAATTAATATTTTTTATTTTTTTTCTTTTTTATTATTTGTGCAATATTTTTATTTTTATTTTTATTATTTGATAGGTATTAAACTATTAGGTCTTAAGATATTTTATTATACTTTATTTTTTGATCTGTAAATGAAGGATTTAGGTCTCTCTCCCTTTGTATAAAACTTCCAAAACAAACAACCAATACATTTCAAATGTGTATAGAGACTCGTCTACAAGTTCAACCTAACTAGTACTAATTTAAGAAGATCAAAATCCCAAAAATACAAAGCTCTTCCATAAAAACCAAAAGAAACCAATAACAAAGGACAAAGGAAAACAAATTGTCTAAACATGCTCTAGTTTCTTAAAAAGCAAAATAATCCTTCCTTTCATCTTTGGAGAATCTAAGAGTCATCAACAAAGGAGTTTTCTTTCTATTTTGGTTCTTTTTTTTAGATTTAATTTCAATCTGATTTGTCTCTAGGTAAGATATAAGTTCATTTCCCAAATCAAGGCCGAACACCTCAAAACAATTTAGATCAGCCTTCACACTCTTGAAAACTCTTAACACTGGTTTTAGATTCAAACCCTTAGATTGCTTAGAATCATCCTTTTTAATTTGCCATCTAAATCTTTGGGTTGGAACTAGAAAAAATTAAATCGGCATTTGACTTCTCAAAAAAGGTTGTCTAAACATTCTCCAGTTCCTTAACAAGCAAGAGAATCCTTCCTTTCATCTTTGGAAGACCTACGAGTCATCAGCAAAGGAGTCTTATTTCTATTCTGATCCACTTTGTCTCTAAGTAAGATATAAATTCATTTCCCAAATTAAAGCCAAACCCTCTAAACAATCTAGATCTGCCTTACACTCTTAAAGGCTTTTAATAATAATTCTAGATTCAAACCCTTAGGTTGCTTAGGATCATCCTTTTTATTTTGCCAGCTAAATCTTTGGATTGGAACCTAGAAAAGGCTAAATGAACATTCGATGCCTAAAGAAAAGATTTATGAAGGGAATCAAAATGAATGGGAAACTGCACATGATTGACCTCTTGCGAATCATTGTTGACTAACTCATTTTAGACAATCAAATGATGATGAGAGGCTACTCCATTCCACCAAGTGGGCTTCAAGGAGTCTTCAAATATTGCCTTCCCTAGTCAAAGACAAGCCATATAAAATCCATTTTACTAAATTGGGAGGTAAAGTGCCCAAAGAAAGAACAAAAAGCAATTTTTTCAATCAACTATTTGTCTCTAGCTTCCATAACCAGATATAAGAGAGATTTCATCTAGAAAACCTTTAGAAATTTCCATTTGTACATAGAATTGAGCAAACAGAATGTAGGATCTACTAGGAGTCTCATTAGGAACACAATAAATTTACCAAAAGCATTCCCAATCACTATTAGGATCGAATCTTCCCAATATCGCAATGCTAGGTAAAGAAGTCTCACCCAAATAAAGCCAAAAGAAAAGGATCCATTTGAGGATCAAAATTTAGAGATAAAGGTTTTTTGCACTCAAGTACTCAAAATATTTCCACAAAACAGTTTTTTCAAGATTAATTCATCGAGTTACTAAAGCCAAGTCTTTGCGAAGCATTTGAAAGTCAAGTAGCGAGTTCATAGTGAGTATTCAACATGATTGTGACAAAATTTCCTAATGTGTAGAAATGATATGAAAAATGCAATTTTCACACTATAAAAAATGGCTTTTTGCCTTTCTACAATGTATGAAAACATGTCATGATTGTAAATGTGGTCTTGAAGGCCTTCAATCGAGCTTTGCCCCTCAACCCTACCCTAAAATGCATCAAGCGCTCCGCCCCTAAAATCCTACAAGGAGCATTGCTCCTTGACCCCATTGAGGGCACTACCCCCAAATCGCCACCAAACTCATTTGATACATTTCTAAGTTGTATTTTGCATTAAATTTATATTTTTTTAGGAAACTAAGTATTTTTCATTTCCCACATTTGCCCCAAGTTTTTATAAAGTTTTACTAAGTCAAAGAAAAGGTCAACCAAGTGCGTCGAAATTGAGAATGTGAACTATGACATATCATCCGTCAGAATAATGAAAAAGGCACAAACACAAGAATAAATGTGGATTTCAGTCTACCAAATATTACTTTCATTTCTCTAAAAGCCACTCATCTAACTCAAATAATTTGGGCCACAATTTTGTGAACTTGCATACAATGTCATGCTCCAATAGACAACCTTCATGCTTAACCACCTCCAAATCCTTAATGATATGGGTAATGCATTAAAAAAACTTGAAAGCTGAAGATGAAACTTGAACTCAATCACTGCCTAAATGAGCTTTCAATTAATTGCGAGAATCATAATCTAGAGTAGAAACTAGAAAACCAAGGTGAAATCACACAAGTTGTGCCTATCCCCAACCACCCTTCTTCCTAGATCAGATTATACAAAGGAGCCCTCACTAAAAAGATCCTACTACCATCAAAATCTTGCAATTCGCCATCCAAAAAAGGGGAGTGTTTGGAAGAAAAACCTTGAGCAATGGATTCCATAGGCTAACACAAATCACAAGTTAGGTGAGATGAAGAAACCATTTCAAGAAATATTTTCAGTCATTACTAAATTGAACACTAAAGCATTTTAGGAAACATCCCATGAAAAAACCAAATTCCACCCTCAAAACCATAAGATAGAAGCAACAAAATTCTTCTGCTTAATTAAAATTTCAAATTAACTCCATAAATAGTCATGGTTGTATGCTCAAGGATACCTACAAGTGATGTTTGGAGAGTAGCATGATGGGGGTTCAAAGTTGTGCAGATTGGAAGATTTTTCAAGAGACATAGCAAGCACTTAATCTAGCCAAGAAAAAGAACCCTCCATATATATTAATTATACTGACGATACGACCACTGATAATTTTAGTTCAAGTGGCTTGTTTTCTTATTGGTTTACATTTTAATCACTGGCATAAATGTTTTGTGATACTAATAAACAATTGTTTGGCATTTATCCCTATTGACAAACACCTATGTTACCAGGTACTGCTGGTAAAGCCCACATGTCTTGGTAAAAGTATGTTTCAAGTACAGGTACGGTTTGGGTACAAATTGGGTACTTATTGGCCGCCCAGTTTCACTGTGGGTCCTTTGTGAAAGGACCCACGGCAAACCTGAGCACTAGGAAGTACCAAGGGCCATACCCAATCATAGTTTCATACATTAAAACCTCAGTTTCACTCTTCATCATTTTGGGTATGCCATTTCCTTTATCCGTCCAGTCCCAGCTGTATCATAACTTTGTGACAGCATTTTATGTCAAAATATGCCAGCAAGCAAACAAAATATCATTTCAGTTGCACCTGTGAGTTGTACCTGTGAACACAGGTTTAATAAACCTTATATCAGCATTACTGAGATTGATTTCAGTTGATTTACATTATTCATATGTAGCAGCTGTTTGTTTATGTTTTGTGAAATCACTTTCCTTGTATTGTTAATGATTTGGCAATCTGTCAAATGTTTGAAAAATGAAATTGAACCAGTTTTTGCACTTGACATAGCTAGTGGGAGTGGCAATCCAATTGGTTGTGGTTCAAATGAAATTGAACCAAATGTTGATGTTGACCTTGATGCTTATGATGAAGAAGACTATGAGTATTAAATATTGATTGTAATTTGAATTTTCATTATGTAATGGCATTTTGAGACTTGAGTATTTTCATTTTTGCAAATTATGAATATGAGGTACATATTTAATTTTTTTATCCGTACCCAAGTGAAAAAAATTTACCATACTGGCATACCCATACTCATTCCATACCAAAATCGGCAACTCAGATAAAAACCCTAGGCAACATACACTAGTGCTGATTTCTAACTCCTAAGATAAAAGGATCTCATCCTTATCGCATTCTCAATTTACTATAGTTCATCCAAAACATGTAGAGCCAAAATCATAACAAAAAACTAAAAAAGGCACTCCAAAAAATAAAAAATTGAGCAATGGAAACATTTAACATACAATGGTAAAAGCATCAAATGTCTCTTGGGTGATCATTTGGGAGTAACAAGTGTAAGAAACCACTTACTTGGCATCTTCATTGAGAATATGACTTCAAATTTTTTTGTCTTACTCTTCAAACATGTCCAAGGCCACAACAAGTAGATCACAAAGTGCAAAATTGAGCGAGCTCAAGAAACCAATAGAAAACATGCAAAGTGGCATTTGGCTGATTTGCAATTCCATTCCCTGTAGCTAAGGATATAAACTTGCAGCAAACAATTCAATAAAGTTGTATAACACAAAACCCAAAGGGAGGCACAACTCCTAATATAAAGGCTTTTCGACCATGCTTAGACGGGGGTCAAGAGCATAGAAGCATTAAAACGCACAATTAATCATTTTAATCAGCACCCATGTGCCAAGGAATTTCAGGTCAAACAAGCACATTTTTGGCCTAGTTAAACCTAATCAGACCTAGGTTTCTTTGAAAAACATGAAAAAAAATTGGGTCATTAAATATCCTATGTTTTAAAAGCGAGTTATTGAATAAGCCATATTGTTTTCGGTTTTCACATCATTTGCCCTTTTCTCAAAAAACTCTCCTGGGTTTAGTGTAGGGTTTAGAATTCAAGTTTTCATGTTTTTCCCATTTTAAGCCCATACAATTGAATTCCATTTACCCTTTCAATTTGTCCCATCAATGTCATGTAACCATAACTCTATCATGGTCAAAAGAAAGGATGACTAAAAAAATATTAATGGCCATTTAAGTACAACATGTTGCATCATATAGTGTGATGGATCATCATACACAAGGCAAAGGCCATTGATCAATGATTTCATGGGTTTACCTCAAGATATAATGTTCTTGAAAATCAATGACACCATGAACCAAAAGAAGATTTTGAATGTATTTTCAAAATCCGAAAAGGAAGCTATTCCTGAAGTGATGCAGGGAATGTGATTCAAGCAGTTACTACTAGTGCTGCAAATTGTATGAGATCTTGAAAGCTGGTTATTTGGAGAAAATGTGCAGCCCATTACTTCGACTTCTTGCTACACAACATGACTAATTTTCAATTGGTGTCTAATGCAATTCACAAAGAAAGAAGAATTGGGAATTTCATAAGACACCACGGGCTCACACTCAACAATTACAGGCAACATGCACCTCGGATATTGTTGAGGCCTTGTGAGTAAAAATCACCTCCAAAAAGAGTGGTTAAGAGAAAGTGGCTCTAAGGTCAGTTATTTGTTCCAAGATGCACAAAGCTTTTAATAATTCAAAGGCCTTAAATATAAAGAACATAAAGAGGATCATTCTAAACAGAATTTATTGGAAAGTGCAGAAAATGTTTTAAAATTGTGAGAACCAATTGTTGTTGAAGTATTTCACATTGCTGAAGGTGACAATCCTTGTCTCAGTATGTTTTATGAGAGCATGGACCACTGTAAGGAAGTCATTTCAAAATTGTTCAATAATGTGCAAGCCATCTTCATTGAGCTTGAGATACAATTGATTTCTATATGAAAGCATGCAACAACTTCATATTTGGAGCCTAAAAAGAAAGGATGGTAGTGAATTCATGTGTGGATTTCTGAAGCCACTAGAAGGTTTAAATCAGATCCAACACTAATATACAAATTACTTCAAACTGAAAATCCACACTGATTTCATCAAAAAAACTGAAAGACCCTTCCAGATCCCATCATGTAGCATCAGCCAGGTGCCCGGGAACTTAAATTCCTTGGAAAATTAACAAACCAGTATCCGACCACTATAGAAGAACTTTAAATCTCTATCAAAATGGAGGACATATTTGAGTCCAATACAAGAAAAAATAAAATGAGAGAAGCCGACCACACAATGCCCAATAAAACAAAAACTATCTCCCAGTTGAAGACTAAATGTCCAACCCTATCCAAAAAACCCAAACAATTCTCGATAATTTTACACGCAAGAATACACCTAGTGTAGAAAAACTGAAAATACATACGAGGCTTATGAGCCAAAAAAATTAAAACTGAAAATCCTTGCAAACCTTATCAACTAACATTGACTGAGTGCATGGAACTGAAAAGTTAAACAGAACCAAGCGACCAAACCAACTAAATAAAAAATGCTTGAATAGTATATCAACAAGCGTTGACCCAATGCCGGAAATTTTAAAAACCTCGCAGCGTTGTTGAAACAAGTTAACTGAAAAATGAATATCCCTATTACATATATCAACAAGCATTGTCCCAAGGCAAAGATCTGAATAACTTTAGACAAATAGAAAACCAAAATAGTTAGAACTGAAAACTCTTGCAAGTTTGTGAAACGAGATAAGCTCAAGTGGTAGAGGTACTGGGCTTCCAAGCAGATCCCCAGGAAAGATGATAAAACTATTAGAATTAGATGATACCACATCCAACTCGCTCAGATGTGGCATACCATTTCGGAGAAGGCTGGTTAAGGAGCAAATTCAGGGAGAATTACTTGTGGCAACTAAGTTGGGTGTCGCCTCTCGGACGAATGTACTGAATCAAAAGGAGAATTCTTGCAATTTTTATCAACTAGAAAAGGTGAATTATTGGGAGCTCTAACAACTACCATTAGGCACAATGCGAAAAATAATGATGATTTTCCATGACCCAATGAACCAAATCAATTCAAGCTCAAAATTGACCCAAATTAAACCCCAAATACAATCCAACATACCGTGCCACTGAAATCTCCCTGCTCCAATTTGCGGGCATAATCCTCCATAGCCAAGGAGGCAAGTGTCGCTTTCTTCCGCATTGACATCTGCTTGGTGTGACTAGACAATCGTTCATCCCGGTCAACATCCTCGGAATCCTCACCCCTCTTCTTCGAATTGTCATACTCCTTCCCATAATAATCTGTAGAAATCTTGGGCACAATAATATCCACTGTCTCCCTTCCCCCGGCTGCCACAAGCTCCGGATTGCCGAGCAGCTTCTCCAACCGGTAGACATCCTCCAGAAAAGCCATTCTCCCTCCATTGCTCTGCAGAGGACCGGGAAACCCCAGCGGGCAGTAACAAATCTTCTGGCTGCACAGAGCAAAGCAAGCACCAAGACGATACAAATTAAACTAAAGCCCGCCTTATAAAGGGAAGGAATGATTATAAATAAGTAGAAAGAAAGGAGAAATAAGGGTTCTTATAACATACCATGTGATCGGGCACGCCAGGTGAAATGCCATGGCTATCTATGGAGCAAATTTTAGGCGTTTTATATGATTGTCTATTTATTTTTATTTTAAGTGGCAGAAAATTTGTGAAAAAATCCCTGCATTAAACCTAACCCCGGCCGCGCGACTTCATTTTGTTCCTGCCATATGGGAAGGCCTTTGTTTGGTCCAGTTTTAATGTTAGTTACAAGAAATTTTTAAACCCTCGCCTCTTTAGCAAAGGTTAAGTGGGCTTCGAACCTCTGACCTAAAGAGCAGTAAATTTATCTACACTTTTATCCTAATGGATAAGTGGCTATATAGAAATGAGTGTTTGCATTGGTTATTGCTAGAGGAAGTGGACTTTGAGGGTAATCTTAAATAGTTAATAAATACCCGTTTGTGGTCTACTTTATAATTTAGTGATAAAATAATTGTTGGAGTTAATGGTTTTTTAATGTAAGTTGTTAATAAAAATGAATTTATTAGTGGATTAAAAGTAATTTATAAATAAAAGTTCACATGTTAAAAGCTTTTTATGTTTAAGCATAAAGTAAATATTTTCTTATGATTATATTTTATTAATAAAGATAAATGATATTTCAAATTTAATTTTTTATAAAAATATTTTTACTAGAAGTGGTGTCTTATAAGATTAGAAAATGAGCTAGATATTAAAGTTTAATAAGAGATTTGTTTATAATAGTTTTTAAATAATCTTTTATGATAATTGAGTTGTGTGGATTATGTGAGAGGAGTTTACTTAGTTATAATAAGAGTTTTAATCATAAAGTATTGGGTTTGAGAAATGTTTAAATGTTAAGATTTGGTATATTAGAAATATAGTGATTTGAATTGGAAATGTTTGGATAAGTATGTAATTGGAATGCTCTTGTGTTTCATAATAAGTGATGGCATAAATAGAATTTACAAAAAAGTCTAGAGCATATTACATAAGTTGAGGGGTGATTCGAGCACTTAAGAGCTAAAGATGTCCTCGGAGAAATTTGTTTGTGATAAGTCCAAAAGTGATTAAAATAGTCAAATGTGTTGGTGGTTGAAATTATCATGGTAGTAGTGTTTAAATGAGTTTGAGTGGGATTGAAACTATCTATTTCAAGGCAAAATATCAAACTCTATGGAAATTATAGGTGTTGAATCCTTTTGAATCACATACTTTTAAAGTTTGAATAATGTTTAGGTTTCTCTATTCTATGTCATTGTAGATTCTTGTATAATTATACGTCCTACAAGTCTAGTGAATCTAATAAATTATTTAGGTGTGATGTTTAACGATTCCAAATAAGAGTGTGTGTAGAGCAATTTGTAGAGTTCTCAAGTTTTCAAGATGGTGTTGTTGTTGATGAGTGTCCCCATATGACTCAAGAAGGAAGTAAAACACATGTAAAATATTATCAAGCAAAACCATGCAAAATATATTTTTAATCCCAAATTCAAATAGGATTTCCCTTATTTAAGATTCATAAATGTGTGGTAGAAAATATTGAACAAATCCAAAAGAAATTCTTATGGACCAAATTTGAGGATAAGTGTAAACTAGCCTTGATCAAGTGGAACAAGGTTTCATGTCTCAAATCTTGTAATGGTATTAGTTTGAGGAAAAATTAAAAGCACAATAGAGCTCTCGTGGCTAATATTGGAAGGAGTTTCATGAAGAAGAGTAAATACTAGATTGACATCACCAAATCTAAATACTTTTAGTATGATGACCCTAAACTTTGTGTTTCCTCTATCTTCATTCACAAGGAATCTCTCAAATGGAGTAATGTAAGCAAAGCAAAAAATCCTATTACCTAAAAGAAATCTTTAGAGGGTTTGAAGGGGAAATAAGACTAAATTTTGGGAGGACACCTCGTTTGAGTTGTGTCTCTCTCTTTGGTTCTTCATTCACAATACCTTTGTAAGCATTATTGATGACTGTTTTGTGAAGAAAGGCCAAAGAATTAGGTGGGTCAACATATAAAAATTTATTATTAGTCATAATGTTGTTACCTCTCAAATCTTCTCTACATTGAAATGATGAGACTTTTTATTTCTCTCCGGGAGGACTCTACCTAGTGGAAGTTAAGACCCTGAGGGCAAATATTTAATGGTGTCTAGTTACTCAATTCAACGGAAAGACCCACTAAAGGATAAGAGGTTGGGAAAATTTTGGAATGAAACTCTCATTTTGAAAATCAACCATTTTTAGTGGTGTGATGTTCATGATAAAATTTTCACATGGGATGATATAAAGAAGGGGATTTTGTTTACCTTTCTAAGTGTATTTTATGCGTTAGTAGTGAGAAAATAGTGGTTGGACCCTTAGAAACTATGGGATTGTATCTTCAAAAATCTTGATGTAATTGGGCGAGTCCTTCCTTATTCCATAAACTCTTCTGGTAGAAATCGTTTACCTCCCTTCAAACACCCAATTTTAAGGGAAGTGTGTTTCTTGACTCCTTCACATTTATGTTAGAGAATCTAGAAAGAGGTGGACAATAGAATCTTTATGAACAAATTTGAGTATTTTAAAGACATCCTTAACAATATCTATAGAGTTATTGGGGAAAATGTTATATGAATAGTTTTAAAAAATTCCAATAGACCTCCCAAATCTACAAAAGGGAAAATTGCCTATGATTAGTTGATTAAAAGAGAAATCCACAATATAAATATCCACAAAGAGATAGAAAGGCAACTAAGTGGAGGCCTTCACGAGAAGGTTGGGTGAAACTCAACTTTAAAGGTGTGTTGAAGGGAAATATAAGATTGTCAAGTGGTGTGGGAATCCTAAGAAACAATAAAGATAAACTTGATGTTATTTATGTTCCAATGACATTGGGCTCAAATGAAATACTGAAATTGAGGCAACTAATGCTTATTGAGGCCTCCACCCTTACCCTTACCCTTGACTAGGGAAAATACATATGGAAGGATGTCACATCACATCTTGTGCTTCCTTTAATGTTGAAATAAATTAGGATATATTATCAGGTAATTATCTCTTGATTATTAGGTTATGATGCAATGTGTTAATTAATTACAATGTTACAATTTATGCTTCAGCTATGGTTTTGAGAGATAACTTATTGATGTATGATTGAGTGTGATTGAGTGCAAGTGAGAGTCAAAGATGGGGACTTGATTAAGGAGATGAGTCTGTCCATTCAATATATAATGGACATGATGACATTTGCTTATATTACATACATCATGTAGTTTCACGTAGTTTTATTAATGATGCTTTTATATGATCATTATTGCACCATTTCAATTGGTATGAAAATGAAAATGAAACTTTATATCTTGTTTATATTCATGTATTTACACCTATATGATTTTTTTTTATGATGGATACTGTTGGAAATTGCAATTGAAGCAATTGTTGTATTTTCATTGATGTCAAACCTTAACTGGTAATATTGTTGCTATCTAAGAAAGTACTATATCTATTTGATTGTTGAGAAGGATTAGGGCAGAGGTGATAACAATAGCACCTAAGGAAAGGTTGAGTTATCTTGATACTTCAATGGGTACTTGATTATGTGGCACAATGATAAGATAATCTATTGCTTATCTAAGTAAGAAGAAAGACTAAACAAGTAGGCTTAACCGAGCAAAAGTGAAGAAATCTAGTTTAAGTCGAGTGATGTTAGTGTCGACCAAGCTAGTATATGCCGAGTAAGTTCAATGTTGACCGAACATCAGTTTATTGTCGAGGAAACAATTTCAGTGGTGATCGGGCTACCCAGTGATGACCAAGGAGTTGAACACAGTATTGACCAAGCATCAGTAATTTACATTTGAGGAAGAATTCAAATTCCTAGCCAACATAGTTGAATTCTTAGATTATGTAAATTATGTTGACTTTATTTATTGAATGTATGGAAGCATTTAATGCACTATAAACCATTTTATTATTATTCCATAAAGAGATTTGAGATGTTTCTAAAAGGATGGATGAAGAACATAATGTTGGAAGGATTCGATGAATCTGACCTAACCCTAAGATCTACAGAGGAGATTAAGCGGCAAAAGTTAGATCGACTTATCAAAGAGGTATTAAGGAAACCTAAGTGTGAGGTTGAAGTAGGATGTTGGAGTTGTTGTGGTTATTGATTGAATAAGCAGAAAAGGCTGAAGGAGAAGGAGTTGTGATTGTTTGAAGGGATTTTCGAGCAGATTAGTGATGGAGATGGAAATGGATCGCAGTCAGTAAGCCAGCATACATTTGTAAGAATTGGATCTGTTATTTGCAAAGTGAGTTGTATGTTTTCAGATCAAACACTATTGTTACTTTCTAACCATTATATCAATTTAAATCCTTTAATCAAGGTTGACCTAATAGTCATTGTATAAATCCTTTGAACAAGGTTGCATTCTAATGGAATGTACTTAAGTCCTTTAACAAGGTGCACTCCTAACAGGGTGGTTGAAATCCTTTAACCGGGTCACATCTAGCAGTGTGTTTGTAAACCTTTGACAGTGTTGGCTTTTCACAGAGCTCACTTTAGAAGAGTGAAAATATTAGTAGCATGTTACAAAGTGGTTATTCCCAAATTGGGTTTCCACTATAAATCATGTTGTTAATGCTTGTGTGAATGTTTTGGTTTGAACATTTCTATGTTTTGCAAGTTAAATACTATTGGATAGTGGACTGCACTGTTATATGTTTCTGATATGCATTCTATAATGACCTAGTAGTTGTTGGTTGTTAGATCTAAGTTGTTGAAGTGTTTGAAAGTTTATTTATACATCTAGACCTGAGAACAACTAATTCCCACCCCCCCCCCCCCCTCTCTGTTGTTCTAAATCATATTAACAGGATACATGCTACTTTTCTATGAAAATGAAATTTTATATACTTGATTTCATTTGAATGTTTAAAATTAATATATGCTCGTGCTTGAAAAAATAAATATCAATATTGAATGCACAATGTCTTCTCTTTTTAAAAAATATATGTTGCTATTATTATTAAAGATAATTCCTAAGTTTCAACTTAGCTTAGAGGCTTATATGTTTTGAGAGAAAATGTTCATTTCATAAGTAATACGCAATCAAAATCAAAACATTGTATCAAACTTAAGCTCAAAAAAGTTATGGGATATATGCATCAAGGGTGGTGAGCATATTTAGCCACATTATCATTGCCTTTGACAACTAGAGTATAAGATTTATAGGAATTGAACCATGATATTTGAAATGCAACATATTCAAGGCAAAAATTGTTATCACATAAATGCAAGTTACTATTATTAAGCTAGAAATGGTAATGTCTTGCTAAGGCGACTCATATCCCTACTAGAAACTTATTTCAAATAGAGAACAATCGGAAATATTCTCCTCCCTATAAAATTTACTCACAGAGGTTACTTTTGGAATTTGAATGCATAAGAAAGGAGATCAATTCATTTGGAAACAACACACACACACAACTAAAGCATATTCAAATAGAGAATGTTTCTTCTTCTGAGATAAAACTTTTTACTAGTAATGTTGGAGTTTTTCACAACTCAAATAACATCTAGAATGATCAAAGGTGGTTTGATAAAATAATTCATTTGAATAGACATACAAAGAGTGAAAGGGAGTTGGAGGAAAATAGCAACTACATAGTACTTGAAGGTTTTACTTGTTAAAATTTGAGATCAAGAGTAAATGGCTTTTAAATTTTCTTATATAACCTAGATATATATTATGATGATATACTTTATTACTATGATGTTGAGATATGACAATATCGTTCTTTGAACAATATATTATTCTTCACTGATATACATAGCTTTTCTGTATTCTCTGTATCTAAGAGTCATCAAATGAGTTTCATAATATACTACAATGAGCAGACATTACTTGATGAGACGTGACTCATTAATGAGTCACGACTCATCAAGTCATGACTATTCAAAGTAGTTAACAGCTTCACACTGTTCCATTACCATTTGTTTATCATTGCAAAACATATCGGTAATATAATATAGTCAATGTATATCGACTTCAATAAAACACGGTAGTAATCTGAGTTAGTCGATGCATATCGACTTTAACCAAACATGACAATGTTTATTAATTTGGTCGGCTTTAACAGAATAGTCATTTAAATGTTTAATTTATATCACCGATAGTTATCGGTATACTTAGTGAAGACTTTCAATATATAAAATTGATATCATATCGGTTATATCATTTATCATGTTTAATAAAACCATTTGATATTTATTATTGTTAAATTTTATCAACTATATAATATATACATTGTATATATATATATATTGATATATATAATAATCTCATTATTATTATTATATATATATATATCAATATACATATATAATGTAGGATAATATTATTTCATGTTGATTTATCTGAATCACAATATTATTAATTTAATGATGTTTATTTAATTCAATATAAAGAGATAATATGGAATATGTGTAATACCCCAAAAATGGGCTATAAGTTCATTAACCTCCTATATCGACACATCGAACGAAATCGACATCAAAGTCCTAACCTAAGGCACATCTGAACATTATCAAATCCTAATTGATTATCTCAAATTCGGCATCGGGGAATATTCCTAACAATATTCCTATTTATCATAATTATCTTTAATTTTATGATTATTTGGCGATAAATCCTATTTATCCTAAAGTTTGATTAATTGAATATTCTGAATATTTAATTAATTAGACTTAATTCTGCCACTTAATTATTTAATTGAAGTTAATTCTATTTATTCCTAAATTATATTATTTAATTTGACAATAAATCCAAAATCCTATGAATAATTGATTAAAACAAGTTGTCATTTTTTAATAATATTGTTTTTGAATAAAAGTTTGAAAAATAGTTGATTAACCCATAAATCAATTGTTTTATTTTTCAAAATCAGTTAAGTTGGAAATAAATCACTTTATTATTAAATCAATTCATAAATTAAACATGCACATTCAAGAAAAGCAGACAACTATCAATTATCAATTAAATCTAAACTCTATTTTGAGTTCAACTCTGCTTTTGCATGTTTTTGTGAGTTAATTATTATTTATAATCATATAACTCAAAAATCAAGCTGAGTTAATCTGAGTGATTTATGGCTTTTATTCATGCACCTCCAAAGCCCTAGATTTCTATAAATTAAGGCCTCAGCTCTTCACAAATCATCTCATAATTTTGCGAGCTTACTCTGCCAAAATCGTCTATGAATTGCACAACTATTTTGAAGAATTAGAATTTGGAGAATCAAAGCTTATTGCGAATCAAGGCTATTGTGAGATCAATTTGGTTTTTACATTCATTTAGATTCATTTTCATATCATTGTTAGATCAATTTCATATCAGTTCATTCTAGATTAGATTCATATCAGTTTTTATCATAATTGTATAGAAAATAAAAAAATAGATTAATTGCATTCATATTTCATATCAATTTTGCATTCAAATCCTTCGTTTAGGTGTCGTCAAGGTCACTGATCTCAATAACAATCTGAGAACATCATACTCGCACCTATTAGAAGGCAGTAAATCACCTGGTTAGTTTAGCTTTCAATTCATTGCAGCTTTCATTTTTGCTAACCTCTAATGTTTTACTGAAGTGTTGTGTCTACAAATCAGGTACAAAATTCACACACACATTTCTGGGAGATAAAAGCATGCAAAAGAACAGATTGTTTGGAAAAACTTCAAAGCTTAAACAATTCTTCATATCAATTCTTCACATCCAACAAGACTTGAATCTTACATGAAGGTCCATCCAATGAAATAGCAAGTAGAATCCTTTTTCAGGATCAAAATCAAAATCTGAGATCATTCATATTATTCAATACTTGCATAATCAACCTTCAATCATCACAGAAATCCAGTATTCAACTTAACTGATTATCTTACATCAAACTATCAAAATTTCAACTTGGTCACCCATGGTCAACTCATGGTTTAACCTAGTCAAACTTGGTCTCCAGGACCTCTAAACGATGCAGAATGTGTTCTCAGACATGTATAACCACTTCTCAAATCAATTAACATGCTTCTAAACCATTTAACGCTGACTTTTCTTGTCAGATTTCAATTTTAATGCCGAAGGGGCATGGTATCACACATCATTAAAAGTCTATAAATCTAAATTTGTTATTTTCATCGGTAATTAAGACAACAACCATGTCTAGTCATTGATTCATCAAAAGTCCTCATCTCTCGGGGCAAATCTATCATCGCTTGGGGCATATCAAATTCATCAAGATCCATATCAATCTGATATTCTCCTAATCTTGTAAACTGTATCAGTTTTTCATAACCATCGGTTCACTAGTGTTATTTCCTTTGGTTCTTCAGTAACTGAAGGGTTCAGATGTGATACCTATGTGATTCTTCTAAGGACAAATGAGTCTGGAATCAATCACTCACTTCTTCGTAATCATAAGGTTCAAAATCAGGCGTTTTGACACTTTTGTTTCATTGGTTCATCGTTGCTATAGTGAACATTATCTTTGGTCATTCAGGACCTAATATCATCATATCTTTCGAATCAGTTTCATATCTTTATCATACACAGACTGTCTTTGAACCATTGTGCTTCGCACAATAATTCAAAGAGGGGCAAAATGTAATACCCCAAAAATGAGCTATAAGTTCATTAACCTCCTATATCGACACATCGAATGAAATTGACATCAAAGTCCTAACCTAAGGCACATCTGAACGTTATCGAATCCTAATTGATTATCTTAAATTCGGCATCGGGGAATATTCCTAACAATATTCCTATTTATCATAATTATCTTTAATTTTATGATTATTTGGCGATAAATCCTATTTATCCTAAAGTTTGATTAATTGAATATTCTGAATATTTAATTAATTAGACTTAATTCTGCCACTTAATTATTTAATTGAAGTTAATTCTATTTATTTCTAAATTGTATTATTTAATTTGATAATAAATCCAAAATCGTATGAATAATTGATTAAATTCTTATTTAATTAATTAAAACAAGTTGTCATTTTTTAATAATATTGTTTTTGAATGAAAAATAGTTGATTAACCCATAAATCAATTGTTTTATTTTTCAAAATCAGTTAAGTTGGAAATAAATCACTTTATTATTAAATCAATTCATAAATTAAACATGCACATTCAAGAAAAGCAGACAACTATCAATTATCAATTAAATCTAAACTCTATTTTGAGTTCAACTCTGCTTTTGCATGTTTTTGTGAGTTAATTATTCTTTATAATCAGATAACTCAAAAATCAAGCTGAGTTAATCTGAGTGATGTATGGCTTTTATTCATGCACCTCCAAAGCCCTAGATTTCTATAAATTAAGGCCTCAGCTCTTCACAAATCATCTCATAATTTTGCAAGATTACTCTGCCAAAATCATCTACAAATTGCTCAACTATTTTGAAGAATTGGAATTTGGAGAATCAAAGCTTATTGCAAATCAAGGCTATTGTGAGATCAATTTGGTTTTTACATTCATTTAGATTCATTTTCATATCATTGTTGGATCAATTTCATATCAATTCATTCTAGATTAGATTCATATCAATTTTTATCGTAATTGCATAGAAAATCAAAAAAATAGATTAATTGCATTCATATTTCATATCAATTTTATATTCAAATCCTTCGTTTAGGTGTCGTCAAGGTCACTGATCTCGATAAAAATTTGAGAACATCATACTCGCACCTATTAGAAGGTAGTAAATCACCTGGTTAGTTTAGCTTTCAATTCATTGCAACTTTCATTTTTGCTAACCTCTAATGTTTTACTGAAGTGTTGTGTCTACAGATCAGGTACAAAATTCACACACACAATATGTATATTAATATATATATATATATATATAGTAGTAATGTCCATTATTATTATATATATATTAATATAATACTATTTTCTCTTAGTATTAAATTCATTTTATCTGATCGAAGCTATAAACATCAACACTCCCTCTTAGCTAGGGAAGATGAAATGTAACTCACAATAAGTTCATAAATTATGAGGGTTAGTTCCCAGGTGGATTACCTCCATCGGTGATTCTATCCACAAACTCATGAGCTATGGTGTGGATTGCCTCCATCAGTGATTCTATCCACAAGCTCTCATGTGAATTGCCTCCATCAATGATTCTATTCACAAACGCAGAGCTAGCCTCAGTGTGGATTGCCTCCATCAGTGATTCTATCCACGAGCTCTCATGTGAATTGCCTCCATCGGCGATTCTATTCACAAACTCACGAGCTTTAGTGTGGATTGCCTCCATCGGTGATTCTATCCACAAGTAAGATATGTTTAATTATCACAAAAATATCTATTACAATAGAAAAGTTATTGCAAGATCGTCACCTTCCAATAACTTTAACAAATACAAGTGATAATCATTTGGAAGTTGTCACTTCCTTATGATTTACACAGGGCCCATATAATTATAAAATAACATTAACATAATAATAAATAACCATTACAAGTTTACCTTAGAAGTGTTCTTATCTTTATCAGTGAACTCCCTCTCAATCATAAGGTATCTTGAATTAGAAAAATTTCTCTGAACATACATTTGAATTATTTACTTCAACAAGGGAAGCTTGCATTCTAAGTCTATCATGACACTTTCTTGCACTGTGACCATATTTGTCACATCTAAAACATTGCATTGAAGAGAGGTCTCTTGGTTTCTTGAACAACTGTTGATCATAAGACTTCTTGCCCTTTTTCCTTTTTGAACTAGTGACAAGAGCCTGAACATCTTCTTTAGTGGATTCCAAGATTCCTTTGGATTTCAGGTTATGCTCTTCTTGAATGCAGTTAGCTTTTAATCGATCAAATTTGGGGAGTTTGGAATGAGCACTTACTCCTTGTCTAAAGTTTTCCCATGTGATAGGGAGCCCATTTAAAGTTATCATAGATAACTCCTTATTATCATAAATGTGACCAATAGAAGAGAGATGATTCCTTAATTATATTATCCTCATAAAATATGACGTGAGAGTCTCTCCTTTACTCATTTTAATATTAGAGAGTTGATTTTTAAGAGTAAGAATTTTGCTGATGTTGTTGATCTCAAACATGTTTTCCAAGGCTTTGAACATGTCATAAACAGAGTCTAACTTTGTGATGATAGGTAGGAGATGATTTTTCACTCCATCTACTAATAATTCCATTTCTCTAGTATTATCCTTTTCCCATTTATTCTTTTCATCGTTTTCATTAGGTTTAAGAGGATTCTCTATTATTGTCTTCAAGTCATTCTTCCCTAATACCAACATCATTTGAAGTTTCCATGATTCAAAATTGGAGGCACCTTCAAGTCTGTCCTCTAGTCTCATTCCATTTGCCATTATGAGATTTCCAAAAATTTGATCTTGATCTTCCTTCAATTTAATCGGAACTTCCTTCAAGTGGTTAGGCTTCAACAAAGGAACTTGGCTCTGATACCATGTTGAAATTTAAGATCAAGAGTAAATGGCTTTTAAATTTTCTTATATAACCTAGATATAGATTATGATGATATACTTTATTACTATGATGCTGAGATATGACAATATCGTTCTTTGAACAATATATTATTCTTCACTGATGTACATAGCTTTTATGTATTCTCCATATCTAAGAGTCATCAAATGAGTTTCATAATATACTGCAATGAGCAGACATTACTTGATGAGACGTGACTCATTAATGAGTCACGACTCATCAAGTCATGACTGTTCAAAGTAGTTAACAACTTCACACTGTTCCATTACCATTTGTTTATCATTGCAAAACACATCGGTAATATAATATAGTCGATGCATATCGACTTCAATAAAACACAATAGTAATTTGAGTTAGTCGATGCATATCGACTTTAACCAAACATGACAATGTTTATTAATTTGGTTGGCTTTAACAGAATAGTCGTTTAAATGTTTAATTTATATCACTGATAGTTATCGGTATACTTAGTGAAGACTTTCAATATATAAAACTGATATCATATCGGTTATATCATTTATCATGTTTAATAAAACCATTTGATATTTATTATTGTTAAATTTTATCAACTATATAATATATACATTGTATATATATATATATTGATATATATAATAATCTCATTATTATTATATATATATCAATATGCATATATAATGTAGGATAATATTATTTCAAGTTGATTTATTTGAATCACAATATTATTAATCTAATGATGTTTATTTAATTCAATATAAAGAGATAATATGGAATATGTATATATATATATATATATATATATATATAATTTTCTCTTAATATTAAATTCATTTTATCTAATTGAAGCTATAAACATCAACATTACTCTTGGTCAATAATCAACGAGATTATTAAGATAGATATTATAAGTGGATAGAAGAAGAAGAATATATTTCAAAGAATATAAAGGTGGGCACATTTTTTCTTTTCCATCCATTAATCATTGCATAGAGATGTAATATTTTTCCAAATATTAGAGATAATACCATTATTTAATGTTATTGTGGTGTCAAACTATATCAGGGTGTTATATTTGTTGTAAGGAAGTTAAAGTAGCAAAATAACTTCCTACACTAATCTTGAGATGATGGTAATGCAAAAACTTTCTCAAATCTTTACAACAGTTATAAAAACTTAACATAAATAAACATAAATCATATGCTTATCACAACACAATGTTTTATATGGGGAAAACTCTTTCGGGGAAAAACCCCCACACTTTGAAATTTGCCTAGATATATTGTTTAGATATCCATAACATATTACATAATTCTTACAAAGAAATATTCTCACAAGATTATCACCAACGAAGATCTAGAGGCAAGGCAACTCAACAACTATCAAACTCTTAGAATATATCACAATTAATATCACGTGTCTAATATATAGGAGAAACAAAACATGAAACCATCAAATGGTATTATAAAAGCATAGATTGAAACCACCCATAAAATGGTGCACAAAATTTCCACTGTTAGACCTATGACCTAATAATAAATGGTCATGATCACAATGAAAAATTATATATAAAATTATTTTTAGGGGTGTTGCCCCAAAAAAAGCTCTATGAGGGCATGCTATCCTTGGACCCCCAACCAGTCGCA
This sequence comes from Chamaecyparis obtusa, assembly GCA_027943335.1. Lineage (NCBI taxonomy): Eukaryota > Viridiplantae > Streptophyta > Pinopsida > Cupressales > Cupressaceae > Chamaecyparis > Chamaecyparis obtusa. The sequence continues at coordinate 859,373 of BSBK01000135.1, read as the reverse complement.
AGAATAGAGTTGATAAAGGGGGGAACCCCTTGCAACCCCCAAGTTAATGGAAAGCCCCCAAACCACCATCACTCACATATCAATAGTATCATTTTATTATTGTAAGGTTGAGAAACTATTTTTCTAACATTTATTAGCTGCATTTCTTCATAGTCAAACTTCAACCCATAATTTTATGTTTACATCCTTTGTATGCGAGTTTCTCAATGACCTTGCACCGAATCTTTACACTCCTCTAAGTGATGGCTACTTGCGTTGAATCATTATTCGTGTGTATGTTTCCTTATTTGTGTATATAAAATATCTTCCTAATAGAGAGAGGTTGTTGTTATTCTCATCTTTCTATTGCCTAGTATCTTCTTTTTCTGAATCTTGATATGAAACTATATACTCATACAGACTTGTGATTATGTACACCTCAAATAATAAGCTCTAGATTTCCATGTGTACAGAGAAATTTATGTTAGGATTAACAAGGCAGAAATAACAATTATGTGCAAATATAACTAATATCAGAAAATAACAAACCACACAGAATAGAACACAAGACACACAGATTTAACGTGGTTCACCCAATCCCTGGGCTACGTCCACCAACAGCGAGTCCAATATTATTATTATCCAGTGATTACAACCTGATTACAATCCGTAATCCCTTACAGCCCAATTTTGCCGCAAGTACTAAAATCATACATCATGAAAATCCCTAACCCTAAGCCATATTATACAATATTTTTCCCACTTTAGGGTTAGAATGAGTTATAAGTAGTCGACCCAAATATCCGAAAAGTAGTCGGCCTCAAAAAAAATTTCCTCGGGGGCTGCGCCCCCGAACCCCTGCTCTTGGGGGCTGCCGCCCCCAAACCCCGGCGAGGTCGGGAGGAAAAGTGTACAGTACTTTCCTGATTAGTCACCACAAGCTAACAATCTCCCACTTGGTGACTGATCAGTATCCACACTATACTAAAAAACCTCCCACTTGGAGACTGATCCTGTAGCAATACCGCTACCCACATGAGGCTCCCACTGGATTGAACCACCTTGGACTCAGTTGTTCCTTTATTTTGTTCAGTCTAGAAGACCAACTGAAGTTGAACATGAGTTCAACTTCTCCCTTGTTACTACCTTTGTAAACATATCTACTGGATTATCATCAGTATGAATCTTTTCCAGCCTTAACTGTCCATTATCCAAAACTGATCGAATGAAATGGTACCGCAACTGTATGTGTTTTGTCTTTGAGTGCAAAGCAGAATTCTTTGCGAGATGAATGGCACTTTGGCTATCTGTATGTAGAAAATTATCCTTTTGTGGATGTCCCAATTCTTCCATGAAGAATTGAAGCCATATCATCTCCTTGGCTGCCTCTGTAGCAGCAACATACTCTGCCTCTGTAGTGGATAAAGCAACCACCTTTTGTAGTCGAGAAATCCAACTCACTGCTGTCCCACCAACAGTAAATATATAACCTGTAGTACTCCACCTGCTATCTATATCTCCTGCCAAATTTGAGTCAACATAGCCTTGTACAGTAGTAGTAGAACCCCCAAAGTGTAAACACTTACTGGATGTGCCTCTCAAATATCTTCTAGCTACTCTTCTTTTATGCTTATTTTCTAGTGTATTTCATCTTACTTGTTCACTTTGACATTATTTATGAACCATTAACTACTCTCAATATTATAATCATTTCTTCAAAGTGGATTGTACCAAATAAAAATTATTTAGCTTAAATATTAGTCATATCTTAAAGAAAAGATTGATTAGATATTACTATCACTTAAGCATGAAAAGTTTGTAGAATAATTGTACTTCTTTATTAAAAAATTGTTGATGGTATTTCTATTTTAGGAAGTCTCTATTATTTAGGGTTCATAAAAGTATCATAGGATAATCATTGACTTGTCTATATACCTTAAACAGACCATCTTTAATAATTTTTAACGTTATTTGATAAAGTTGGATTTGATAGTCAAGAGTCATATTTATACATTAAGATAAGCATGTTAACCATATTAAATAAATGTATTACATGTACTTGTTGACATAGTTAGAAATATAATATTAATTGGTCTTTCTCTAGTTAGATATTATCATATGGTTATCATTGAGATGGTATTATTATATCTTAAGAGTCTATATGAGTACTTCAATAGTCCATTGTTATGATTTTTTAAAAAATTAAAAAATTAAGAAATTATTATTTGTAATTAATGATAGAGATGAATAGTAATCCTTTTGGAGCTTTCTAAAATTATAGAAAATGGTATAATGCTTAAATAAAATGGATTTATTACTTATGAATTTTCATAGAAACCAATGTGTATGCTCATTGTTATGAGAGGACCATGTATAGGAAAACTTCTTGAAGAATATATTAACATTATTAATTTTTCTTCTTTAACTTTTCCCACCCTTTAAGTTTCAATTATCTTTGTGCATGTTGCCTTCTTTGAGGGTGCCCTCACCCCCACATCCTACCCCTCCTTAGATTCCTAATGCAACACTCATGTTGTTTTTTTAGGGTCCTGCAATAGAAGTGTTGTGGTGTTGTAGTGTCCTAAATTATAAGCATGTACAATTTTGGTCCTTAGCTAGGCCCATTTTAGTGTCCAAGGCTTCCATGCATCTTTGGCCTTTTTTCTATGCAATTAATTAACAAATATTAAAATATTTGTCCATTATTAATCTAACTTACATGTGGGCCCTTAATTTTAGGTTTTCCCCCTTTAATTATTCCATTCATTTATATACTCTTGCATACATAGGCCTTATTTCATTATGGGTGTCCTTTTGTATTTATCTTGAATTCAAACTTCAATTCCATGTGCATTTTTAGTATCCTCAGACCCTTATTGACCCCTAATTTAATTTTGAGCCTTGATTGGATAGAATTGGGTGCCCTATAAGGCACATGGCAATATAGGTCATCCCATGCCTTAGGAGGTGCCTTGTTTTGCATAAAGGTGGAATTAATTTGAATTGGAGAAAGGTCTTGGGTTTATAGAAAAATATCCAAAACTTTGTTAGCCCCCTTCAAGTTTCGAGCTCCAAAATGGCTTGGAGAGGTATAAAAGCAACACTACCTCCCTCATTTTGGGTAAGTTATCTCATCAATTCAACCAAGAAATTGTATATAGTCATTCAAGCACTTGAGATATCAATCAAGATATCAAGGCAATATATTCACATTGATATTCATTTAAGCATGAAAGATAAGGATTAAAGTCTAGATCCAAGCATTTGTGTAGGCATCAATGATCTAGGTTGATATTTTTCACCAAAATTTTGATTATTCCAAATGCTCAATAAAACACCACCATGTCAAAAAGATCCCCAAGAAGATTCTGATCAGTGGTTTTTTTTGTGGCAAAATACGAGGGTTAGACGCGTTGGGAAATTGGCGAATAGTATTATTATCTAAAGTGGTTGAATCACCTCATTTTCACATAATATTTGTCCCATGGCTGGTTTATTCACCACTTTTTGGTTGAAACGGTCATACTTCAAAGGTGTTTTTTTGCCACCAACTCATACATGGTTTGAATATTTGTTAATTGTAATTTTACCCATAATTTTTGAACGAATGCAAGAAACCACCAATGAACACGCATGAATTCGCCAATATCGACACATAATTTTTTAAATTTTGAGGGGCCATATAGCCAACAACATTAATTATTTTTTTCTTTAGGCCAAACCTGATTCGCCCCTCACTATTATTGAACAATAATGCCAGCTACATATTCACCTTCAAAATTAAAACTGCACCGCTACAATCCCGCCCAAAATCACTAAATTTATATCTCCCAATTGTAGAATGGGGCACAATTCACCAAATTTTGTTTGATATCAATACATGAGAAGGTGAGATTTTACTTTTTACACTTTGTTCAGATCGGTCTGCACTTCTAGAGGCTCTCGACACAATTTTCTCAAGAATTCTTTAGATCCTAAGTTGTTGGCGGACTTGTCACTGTGAAAACTTAACTGTAAGTGAAAAAGGATTTAAGATTGATGTTAGTGTTTTCCATTTTGAGTTGTTAGTGTCTGTCATTTTGATTTCAGAATTTTGTTACAGCTTAGGTGTTAGGGCTTAGTTTTGTCCATTTTTATCTATTATGTTTACATGGCATGCATTGTTACAATATAATTTATTGGTTTTATTTTCCCTCTTTTTATTTATTGTTGTATTTTGTAGGAATCATATTCCTTCTTGTAGCTTCTGTTAGTGAGAGATGTCAAATAGTAGGACTCCTAAAACTGTTGGAGGGAGGCCATCAAAACACAAAAATAATAATTTCATACTTTTGTAGCTCATCAGATTGAGCTACAACATTATTACTTGTACCCAATGCATTAATTGACACAAATGCCTCTACGTAGAGAATATTCCAATGGGTACCCAGTATAGCCAGACTAAAATAATTGACTTGGTTGACAAAATTAGTGATGCTATTGTTGATAATGTCATTGTTGCTGGCAATGTCGGTGATGTTATTGCTGAGAATGTCACAGATGTTGGTGTAAATTTTGGTGATGTTGTTGATAATGTTAGTGTTGTTGTTGCTAACAATGTCAATAATGTTGCCACTAACAATGCATAAAAGAGGAGAAGAAAAGAAACAACAAAAATTAGGCGTGAGTGGCATATGACAAGGTCATTTCAGATGTTGTACTTCAAAGTACATATTCATTGTTGAAGTGTCAAATTCAGACAAGGAAAAATCTCTAGTAGAATACAAGTATATAATATGTAGTTGGAAACTTGATAAGGAAAAAAAATGCAACTAAAATTGGACACAATAGAAAAGCATATCGACAAAGTGTATGAGAAAAAAAAATGTAGACAAAAAGGAACAATCAGTGGTTAGATGGAAAACAAAGGAAGAATGTTAGCATGTCAAGTATGCAAAGGAATTTTATGTGAATCAAGAAAAATAGAAGGAGAAACCAAAATGCATAGTTTCACTTGAAGCTCAATTTAAAAATTAATGAATGATACATATATGTCCAAAAATATTCAGTTGGTTGCTCTTTTTATTCTTTTGAGAAGAGGTTGTCCCATGAAAAAGTACTCTGATATTGTGGGATTATTAAAATTTTTGAATGTTCTAAGATATCTTGTTACTCATTGGTCAACAAAAAGTGGACGAGATTTGGTAAGTTGTCTTGTTAAAGTGGAAATAACTAATCTATGAGAAAAAGTAAAGGAGTCAAACTAGATTGCATTATTTGTAGATGAAGTTATAATGGTGGACAATACTTCTTGGATGTGTATGCATGTGTATATTGTAGAGAACCGTGTCCTCCAACCTTACCTACTCTGTGTTTTTAAGATGGAGAATTCTACAACGCAAGATATGTATGAACTAGTTAAGAAATCTCTAAATGAAATTACTGTTATGGATGACTACATAGTTGCCAAAAAGCTAGTGTGTGTAGGAGTAGATGAGGCTTCAGTGATGCAAGGTCATAGGAATGGTCTATGCACAAAGATAAAAATATACATTGCACCATACATGATTTCCATTCACTGCATGGTACACAAACTTAATTTAGCATTTAAAATTATGCATAGGTATAATCAGGTTGCTAGAGTTGAAGAAATAGTTCATGAGCTCTACTCATACTTCTGCCAAAAGTCCCAAACATTTTGTAGAATTTTAAAAGTTTGTTGAGGGAATAACCAATAGAAACAAGCTATTGGAGGATGTTGACACAAAATGGATCTCCTTGTGTGGACCCATTGAACGAGTTTTCTTAGAATATAAATCCCTAGTTGGACTAATGTACAAACAACATGTAGTAGCCCAATTTCCTGAGATTTTACATAGGTTAACTGATGTAGAGACAATGTTAACCTTGGATGATATTCTCCCCATGTTGGAAAAAATGAATCGCTTGTTAAACAAGCCCAAGAGAGAGCTATGCATATTCAAGAATATGATATGTTGCATAGAATGACTATCATCGTCATCATATCTAACTTAGTATCCATTCAATTATGAAGTATTTAGTAGATGGAATCAAATTATAGATTTGGGTCATGCTGATAATTATTTATAGTTTAATGATTGTGGGGAGTTGTGTATCCTTGTTTGTAGAAAGAAGATACCAATATTCTACTATGGCATGTCTTCTAGTGCATGGTCTACTAGAAAAAGAGATGAACCTATTACATTGGAAGATTTCAATGACATTTTGAGTTCTGTGAAAACCAATTTATAAGTGATTGCAAAAGATGTTTCATTAGAGATTTTAACTCAATTCCCTCGAGAGGAACTATTAGAAGCCATGTCTATTATGTATCCTATTTTTTGGAGAATGCTTGATCCAAAATATTTTCATAAGAGGCTACTAGAGTTGGTGAATTATTTTGGTAAGAGTGTCAATTTCAAAGTTGATAGAAAGGAAGTAAATGGAGCTATATGTAAAACTAAGCTTGTAAAGAAATCAACCCATTTTGCAACAATAATGCACGAACATGTTAAGGATTTGGATAATCTGTACCTACTAGGATCAATAATATGGATTTGGGCAAAAATAAGTCATAACCCGATATTGCATGATGAACTCTCAAAATTCTTCAAACTTGTTGACTTGTGTCAAACAATGATATTAGGTTTTATTAAGGATGATATTGTTTTCAGTGCATTGGTGTTCTTGAAACCAAAGACAAGAAACCAACTTGACAAGAACCTGGAAGTTTGTTTGAGGGTTTATACCAGTTGGTATAATGTCAAAACTTCTCCTTATGAGATGACACTCACACACTGGACTTTCACATTTGAAAGGAGAAGGTTAGGCAACATTTCAAATAACAATGACAATGTTAAAATAAAGAGCACATCAAGTTCTAGTAGTCATGTTGAGATGAACTCAAGTGAACAAAGTGAAGGCTGATGAGACAAATTAATGTCTCAATTTTGTTATAATCTTCATACTTTTTTGACACTCTTTATGCTCTGATAGACATTTCTAAAACATTTATGACTTATACCTATGTGAACTTATGCTAAGTACAACTAAAGCCACAGAGCCTATGGATAGCTTGAATGACATGTTTTGTTGACTATTATAAATATAATGCAGTACTTCTTATAGTTATTTTATTATGTGTTCTAACATTTGAGTAGGGGTTGAAATGTTGACTTGCATATGTGTACCGAATGTTACTAACCTTTTAGGTAAACAAGGAGTAGTTTGAAGAGTGGTGCAACCGCATTAAAGAAGGAGCATTAGAAGACCAGTCATGGTGAAAGAATTCAACATGGTTCCGAAGGATATACCACACCTAGAGAGGAGTTGTTGTTCCATAGAATATAGGAAATAAGTCTTGCTATATTTCCTTAGAATTGTTATTCTGTTATTTTCAATAATTGTAAAATGTCATGATTATTTTACCGCCTCCTTATTTGGCGAGGTTTAATCAAACTTTTATGTTATGTTTTCAATAAGCGTTAGTCCTCTTTATAAAGGGATTTGATCGACTTAGTTAGGTAATGAGAAAATATAGAATGGTGTGTTCAATATAGTAGAAGTTGTTCTTCTCAATTCTTCATGAGTTGTTCAATTGCTATGTAACCAGTTAAGAAGAATTAATGGAAGAGTGATTTTGGATTATTTCCTGTGTTAGTAGTTAGCAGAAACCAACCAAGGGGGCCCATTTGGGAGGTGGATTAGATTAAGATAGATTAGATTTGCTTCTTGCATTTTTCGTGCTTTCAAGTAGAGTTACTATTTTACTCCTGAAACATTACTACTGTGGATGTTCCTACAGCACTTGCAGAAGATAGACATAGTGAATGTTTTGAGTTGTTAGCCAAACTTAGATTCATTTTACAAGCTTTTTGTCACATTTCCATTAAATATTCGAGTGTGTTTACTTTCCTGCAACAATAACATAGATTCCTTTCATGCATTTTATCTTCCTGCAGCATAGTGTAATACCCCAAAAATGGGCTATAAGTTCATTAATCTCCTATATCAACAATTCGAACGAAATTGACATCAAAGTCCTAACCTAAGGCACATCTGCACATCATCAAATCCTAATTGATTATCTTAAATTCTGCATCGGGGAATATTCCTAGCAATATTCCTAATTATCTTAATTATCTTTAATTTAATAATTATTTGGCAATAAATCACATTTATCCTAAGTTTGATTAATTGAATATTTTCATATTTAATTAATTAGATTTAATATCTTGCCACTTAATTGTGTAATTAAATTTAATTCTATCTATTATTAATTATATTATTTAATTTTGATAATAAATCTAATATCTTATGAATAATTGATTAAATTCTTATTTAATTAATTAAAGCAAGTTGTCATTGTTTAATAATATAGTTTTTAATAAAAGTTTGATTAAATAATTGATTAACCCATAAATCAATTATTTATTTTCAAAAATTAGTTAAGTTGAGCATAAATCACCTTAATTATTAAATTAATTCATAAATAAAACATGCACAATCATAAAAGTAGACAACTATCAATTATCAATTAAAGCTAAACTCTATTTTGAGTTAAAACTTAACTTTTGCATGTTTTTGTGAATTAAATTATCTTTATTATCAGATAACTCAAAAATCAAGCTGAGTTAATCTGAGTGATTTATAGCTTTCTTCCATGCACCTCCAAAGCCCTCGATTTCTATAAAAACAAGGCTCAACTCTTCATAATTCATCTCTAAAATCTCTCAAATTTGCATCCAAGCATCTCATATTTTTGCACAATCACATTGGAGAATTGGAATTTGGAGAATCAAAGCTTATTGCGAATCAAGGCTATTGTGAGATCAATTTGTTTTTTTTACATTCATTTAGATTCTTTTTCATATCATTGTTAGATCATTTTAGCAGATCAATTTCATATAGATTAGATTTCATATCAACTTTTTATCATTCTTATTGCATAGAAAATCCAAAAAAATAGATTAATTGCATTCAATTCATATCTAGATCGATTGCATTCAAATCCTTCATTTAGGTGTCGTCTAGGTCACTGATCTCGATAACAATCTAAGAACATCAATCTCGCACCTACTAGAAGGCAGTAAATCGCTTGGTTAAATTAGATTTCAATTTTGCACGATTTTGATTTTTGCTAACCTCTAATGTTTTACTGAAGTGTTGTGTCTACAGATCAGGTACAATTTTCACACACACATTTTTGGCGCCCATCGTGGGGCCTTGAGCCTCATTCTCTTCATTTTTATCAAATTTTATATATTTTCGGCATCACTTTTTCATCATTTTTGTGCAAACAGGAAAAATGCTGCCTACGAGAAATTTGACGCCGCTTACAAACAATCTTACGCCGCTTACGAGAAATCTGATCATGCCTACAAGCAATCTATTCACGCCTACGAGCAATTTATTCACGCTTACAAGTGATCTGATCATGCCTACGAGAAATTTGTTCACGCCTACAAGCGATCTGATCACGCCTACGAAAAATTTGTTCACGCTTACAAGTGATTTGATCACGCCTACAAGCATTATGCTCACGCCTATGCCAGTTTAAGTCACGCCTTTGCTAGTTTCACTCACGCCTATGCCAGTTTAAGTCACGCCTATGCCAGTTTAAGTCATGCCTATGCTAGTTTCACTCACGCCTGTGCCAGTTTCACTCACACCTGTGCCAGTTTCAGTCACGCCTGTGCCAGTTTCAGTCACGCCTATGCCAGTTTTAGTCACGCCTATGCTGGTTTTGGTCATGCCTATACCAATTTCAATCACGCCTATGCCTATTTTGATCAGGCCTGCTTTCTATTTTCTGATTTGTTTTTTTTTTAAATTTCAGCATTTTCAAAATTCGTGCCACTCTGGAAAACTGACACCCTTTTTGCGAAATTTTCACATATGGTATTGAAAGTTTAAGTGTGATATATCATTGGAAAGCTCTTTCTGAGCCAAATCCAAGCATGTTGGTTTCATTTTCAAATTTTGCCATTTGATTAGCTATTTGCAGATTTGTAATTTTAGATTATTGATTTCTAACGCTTATGGTTTGCTGTTGATTTGTCTTGATTTTGTACTTTCGGATGTGTGCTAAATTCTGGATTGCAGATCTTTGGACCTAAGGTGGGTCACTATAATCTCTATAACACTTGGTTTGGACTTAAAATAAATCTCTCGTGTGTCTAGCTTGAGTACTTCTTTTCATGCTTTTGTTTTACACACTTGCATAATTGATACTAGGTTGTGACACCTTAGGTATTTATTTAGCAGTCTTAGATACTTGTGATTGATCTTGATTGCTATCTTGGGTTATTGGACTCGCTAATTCGCTGGCCCCTCATTCCGCCCCATGGTTGCAATCTCAGCGCCATAAAGGGGAGGGGTCTACAGGAAAGAAGCGTTAAGTGTTCCACCAGGCAACCCTTTTGTGCTTTTCGAAACTCACTTGTTTTCTAAGTTGGGGACTCATTTTTAGCTTGTGTGAGGTGTTAAGTGTTCCACCTTGTGGACTCATCTCATATTTTCTTTAAGCGTTAAGTGTTCCTCTTTCTACTTTTTGGGTACTTTTGGTAGATTTGCTTTTGGAAACATACATCTGTGCTCACATAGTAATTAAGGCCTATGAACACTATTTGTGATTCTTGAGAGATTGGATTCCCAGCGAAATCCTTCTTGATGATAGAATCCTTGTAGGTAGGGAGGATACTTAGTGCATTTCACATTCAACTCGGTTAGTGCATCTTCTCTTATTGATCAATACATTCTCTCCCTGGAGAGGTTGATAGATCACATGGGGTTGACATCACGAGCTTTGGTGAATCAAAATTGGTTAGTGCGTCTTCCCTTATTGATTGATACATTCTCTCTCCGGAGGGGTTGATAGATCACGTGGGGTTGATATCATAGACCTTAGTGAGACAAACTTTATCTTAGCGTGTCGGATTAATCTGCTTGCTTTATTTGGGTTAAAAGTGAAGAGGTATCAAAACTTTGGATCTGGAGCCAAGTCCCCTTGTGGTATCATACTGTGAGTCACCTTTAGAGATGGTTAACCATAGCAGACAATCCCTTCACAGGGTAAACTGCGTTGATGGAACCTCAAGCGGTAATAGCCATTTTCACCGTGGTAGTGACAGCCGCTATATAAATGTCCTTGTGGAAGAAATCTTCATAGGGTATGGTTCATTGTGGGTTGTTAGATCTCCCTAGTAGCTCCTGAAGATTAAGTTCTCGGACTATGTCAAAACCCTGGTGTGCCGAGATTGGAGTTCACCCCTTTGGATCATAAAAGTTGCAGAGCCAAACCATTACTAAAAACCCTAGCGAGGCCAAATTTTTACTTTCTAGGGTATATGTGCGTCATTGCAAAACATTTTGGAACATACACAATTAGCACTTTTGAGGATTAGAACGAATAAGTCACTTGATTGTTCATGCGCAAGTTTGCTTTTGCCCTTGTTCATTATTTTCAGACATGCTTGAAATCACTTGCTTGCTATTTTGCGTGCTTGTTTATCTATCTGGTTATTGAAAATGGACAAATCTGTTACAATCCTCAAATCTGGACATTGAAATTTGCAAACAATCCGAATTTGAAAACTTAAAATTTGCAAAATCTAAAGTAAATTCTTTTCTAGAGTCAAAAGTCATCTCAGGAGGTCAGAAAGTCATACGAGTTTTCTCAAAGTGTCGTTTCATTACTGCCCAACTGTCGTATGGTAAAAAACCCAGTGTCGTATGAGTTTCCATGCCAGCAAATTCTCAAAGTCAAAATCTTGCAACTGTCGTATGAGATTTCCAAGTGTTGTTTCATTACAACCCATCTGTTGTATGATTGAGTACCCAGTGTCGTATGAGTTTCCATGCCAGCAAATTCTCAAAGTCAAAATCTTGCAACTGTCATTTCATAGCATACCCACTGTCGTACGAGTCTGCAGAGTGTCGTTTGGAAATTTTTTGAAAGTTGTTAGAAAATTGTCAGAATTGCCAGATACTTCAGCTTTTACAACCTATTTCCAGAATCTATCATACAAATCACTGTGTCAAGAACAGAGTAGTAGCTATTGAGAATTAGTACACATGTCTCAAAGAATCAATACACATGAGGAAGAAATTTTAATCACCACTATGATGAAGCAGCTGCAAGCTATGCAAGCTGAACTTAACAATCTTAAGAAAGAAAAGGAACCTAAAGAGTTCTCCATGGATTCTCTATACTCTTTTCCATTTGATAAAGACTTGTACATGTCACCATGCCCCTGGATAGAATTTGAGCAACATGATAACCCTTATGATACCTCTTCCACGGAGAGTGACACATCTAGCTTTGGAGACTATGGTGACTATGACGACAAACAATGTAATGATACCTATGACACCTCTATTTCTAAGAGTCCTCCTCGTCGTGTGTTCCTACTTACTACAAATGGGCTGTCACATTGGATAGATCGTGAAGGTGATCCATATGATTCTGATTTTGAAAAAGACTTTGATGGCTTTTGTGGACAATATCTAGATGATACATCTACTTCTATTGAGGAATATAAAATGTACCGTGCTGATTTGAAACGTGCATACTACAAGGATCTCTCCTCTAAGAACTCTCATGCTGAAAATAAAGATTAAACTCTCAAGCAAGATCATGTTAATGTTGGAACTTTGTCTTGTGATGGTTCCCTTCCATCCCCTACTTCCTCCAATACCCGTACATTTCCTAAAGCTTCTGAGTCTTTCAAATCTTTCATAGAACCTTCATCTGACACAAGCCCTGGAACTTTTCATGTGGTTCCCTATAGTTATCCTCCAAGGCTACCTCTTAAAGAAACTCAAGCTAACCTTCACTTGGCTGCAAATACTTTCAATAATGATAAACCTAAAGAGCCTAAGCTTTCATATGCTATAATCCCTACTTCAGCTAGTCCTACACCATCTCTTCCAAAGTCATCCATACCATTCCAACATGCTTCTTTGTCTTTAGAAGTGGCTCCATGTCAAGAGGACTCTAAAAATGATAAAGAAAAGAATATAAAGAAAGATCAAGATCAAGAACCCTCCATGTCATCCAATCCTTTTCATGATGTCTCTTATCTGCTTCAGGGTTCTTTTGATCCTGCACATCCTTTTTCATGCATTCCACCATGTCTTAAGTCTTCTCCTAAGCAAGATCAAGCTACTACTTACACTATTGAGCTTATTGACAATCAAAATGACCTTACTACACTTGTGCTTTCCAAAGATAATACTTCCATTAAGGTTGGTAAAAATGGTGTTGTTACTTCCAATGTTAAGCCTATTGAAAATCAAGAGAAAAATTATGTGCATATACCATCCAAAGATCCTTGTCAAGATCAAAGTCTTCCATCCTCTTCTTCTACCACTCCATGTTCGCTTCCACTTTCTACTCTTCCTAAGTCTTTGCAAGCTTTGAACAATCCTATCAAAGAAGGTGCTCATATTCAAGATATCCATGATTCTATTGAAGATCCTAATACTCACTCTAAAGATGTTGATATCCTTGGTTGCCATATAGATGTTGATTAACTTATTGATTATCCTTTTGCATCTTCCACTTCCATCCTTGGACCTCTTCCACCACTACTAAGGGTTTCACGCCTTCCTTCCATCTTGGTTCCTTATGTCCCTTCACTTTCCCCTCCTAACTCTCCTAATTCACCATCCATCTTGGGTCCTTACATCCCTCCATCTCCCATCTTTCCTCAAGATCAACATAGATGCATACCCTTGAATCCTTTTCATCCACCCACCCATCTAAACCAGTCATATCCTCCTTCTTCCACAAGTCCTAAGTCTTTTGGAAGTAACTTGAATGTTCAATACAAGAAAAAGAAGCAATACAAGAATCCATCAAAAAAAGAAGATCACCATGTCTCCTCTAATAGACATGAAAACATAAAGTCAAAAGAGATATCTAAGAAAAAAACTACAAGACAAGTATGGGTTCCAAAATTCATCATTGAAGATATTCTCTCTAGATCATCAAAAGAAAATAAAAAGCCTATGGCTATATGGATTCCAAAGTCTCTCTTGAAAGAGTCTGGTGTTGAGAAAAAAGTGAAATTGACATTCAAGCTTCCAAAGACTTCCACTTCATCTTCCTCTAGAAACATCCTTCCATTCCATGCACCTAAACCACAACCTCTACTATCCATTCACCATATTCCTTCACGTATTCCTTCATTCACATTTCCTCCATCCTCTCGCCACCCTTCAAGGTGTGTGTTGATGTTGATCTTGCCTTCCTTTCCATCTACCCTTTCACAATCCTTCCATTCATTATCCTTCTACCTTCTATCCTTTTTTCTCATTTGCCTATTTCTCCTATCTTCCAACCTCACTCGCTTTGCATAAAACCCTATCCTCCATTTTTCTCTTCCATATTCCTTTCTCTATCAACATCTTTGAGCATATCATTTTGAATCCTTGGCATATAATGGTTTTTCCTTTCAAGGAGCATTATCTAAAAAGATTGGTTTCTTCCAAAAATTCGAAAAGAAAGTAAAAAAAATATTGAAAATGTGCCTTGGTGAAAATCTGGAAACAGGTACCTTGGTAGCAAAAGTAAAGAGAAATAAATTCATCCTACGGTGAAAACCACTCCCTTGTGGCACCTTGGATAAGTACCATGATAAAAACCTGGCAATCAGGCATCATGCATAGTTCTTCTACATATTTCATCCATTTCATCTTCTCTTTTTGATCTTGACAATGTTGATCTATACATGAACATTTGGCTATTTTGTGAGCTATCTTATGATGATCTTGCTTTCATTCCCTTCCTATTTAGTCTTCATGTCTATCTTCCTCCATTCATTTTAGTCTTTCGCTATCATTTCCCCTTTGGTCTTGATCTAATAAAAAAAGAAAGAAAGAGTAAAACATGTTGCTATGAAGCCTCTTGACATGTCTACTCCTTTGGATTGCATCCTTTCCTGCTCTTGCATTACGCTTTTGTGACTTATCCTATACTGGCCTTTCATTGCTTGTCCAAATGCGCTTTACATAAATTTTTTTCCCTAGCTTGGGTATTCTTGAGGAGTTTTCCCTTAAGGATTTCTTCCCTTCATTCTCCTTCATTCTCTTGTCTTCCATCTCATCCACCAACTTGCTAATCCCTCTTGTTCTCCACCTTGCTAGACATTGGGACTACACGATATGATCTTGCTTGGGAGTTTTCAATGGAAAAAGATGCTATCAAGTATACCAATTATCAGAATAAGTATCAAAACCAGTATCAGAACAAGTATCAGAATCAGTATCAGAACGAGTGTCAGAACAAGTATCAGAATGCCCACTAGGGCTACACCTTTCGCTTTAGTTTATGGGTCTTAGGCGGTACTACCTATTGAGGTTGAAATCCCATCACTAAGAATTAGAATGCGTGGTCTAGTAACTGATGATGACTACAGAGTGTCTAGGTTGCAAGAACTTGAACTACTAGATGAGCGTAGACAAGTAGCATATGATCATCTCAGAGTATATCATAAGAGAATGTCTAGAGGCTACAACAAGAAAGTCAGACACAGAGAATTTCAGGTTGGTGATCTAGTCTTGAGAGAAAATCCTAAAAATTAATCACATCAAGAATGCAAGGGGAAGTTTGAACCCAACTGGCTGGGTCCCTTTGTAATCACTGCTACTTTTGGCTCTGGTGCCTATCAACTCTCAACGACTAAAGGAGAATAGCTCTGAGAACCAATCAACGTTCTCCATCTAAAGAAATTCTACACCTAAGGCATTCTGTCTATGGTAAAATGTCCTGAAAAAATTATAAAAATTAGAAAAAGTCTTGAAAAAATGAACATCTTGGTGAAAACCTAGCAATAGGTGCCTTGATGATTCACAAAAAAATAAAAAAATATCATAAGTACAAAAAAATTGAAAAAAATGAAAAATACAAAAAAAAATGAAAAAGAAAAAAAGTGTCTTAGTGAAAACCTGGAAACAGGAGCCTTGGTAGCAAAAATAGAATCTCTGCCAAGATGGTGAAAACCCAGCAAACGGGTGCCACTTGTTCAAAAAGCTCCATCTATCAGCGCAATCTTGGTCTTTCCTAGCTTTCAGTTTTGCTTTAGTTTGTACATATCTCCCGATTTGTTTTTGCATTTCCAATTTTTTAATAAGTTGATTTGTACACCAATCAGCTCAAGCGTATGTATCCTATCAATGTTTAAAACTTGGGGGCAATCAATGTCATATCCTATGGTCTCCGGTGTATCTTAGACGTATCATATCCAGTCAGAGTCCTTTGAAGCTTCATTTGAGTCAGTCAAGTCTGTCTTGTCTCCCGAAAGGATTTTGCATCTACAACAACGGAATCAACATCAAACATCAAACTGAAAATAATATATGTTTTTTTACATGCTTTTAGCTCCTTGTATGCTTACTGATTCACATTGAGATTTTTGCATATTTTGTTCCCATGAGCTCTTCAATGATGTCCTTTACAGGATTTAGAGAGTGATGACTGGGGGCATAATCTTTTCTTTATTTTCTGTTTGTATGTGACAATCTAACAACTTTGGAAATTCTGGATTGAAATGGTGTCCGACTATAAGAGCCTCTATCTCGAATTGGATGGCCATGCGTACCTCGACCACTGATACCCAAAAAATTCAAGGAAGTTTGATCTAACTATTGTCTTTTTGAGTGAGTTCTTTCTCCTACTATGAAACACAATCTTACCTAAGGATGTGAACGATAAAGGGTCACTGCGAGTAATTCACATTGGATTTAGAATAATCTCTTGGTTGTTTGATGTGTTTGTCAATGCAAGGCATATCTCGGTCATCACGATGTTTATGTTTTGATGCTTATACAAATTGCTATATCAAAATGGACATGATATTCAGGTCATCCTGGCGTTTATGCCTTGATGCTTATATCTAATCTGACATTTTGAAAACAAAATCAATATTCATATGTCCACGGTTGCCTAGCCAGTGGGTGTTGTATTGATTCTTGCGGATACAAATCGATATTCATATGTCTATGGTTTCATAGCTAGTGGGCATTGTATTGTTTTATCCGGTTACCTAAAAGTTCAATGATGATAACAAATCGACATATGATCAGTGAGTAGGTCCTAGGTATTAGGTTGCATTTCATTTTTCATCTTTGCATGATCTCACAATGATTAAATGAACTTCAATGCTTAAACGATTCTTCAAATCGCATCTTCAAATCTAACAAGAGTTGAATCTCACATGAAGGTTCCTCCAATGAAACAACAAGTAGAATCCTTTTTCGGGATCAAAATCAAAATCTGAGATCATTCATATTATTAACTGCTTATTTGACCTTCGATCATCACAGAAATCCATAATTCAACTTAATTGATTATCTTACATCAAACAATCAAAATTTCAACTTGGTCAACTATGGTCAACTCATGGTTTTACCTAGTCAAACTTGGTCTCCAAGACCTCTAAATGATGCAGAACACATTCCTGAACGTGTATAACCACTTTTCCAATCAATTAACATGCTTCTGAATTCTCAACACTGACTTTTCTTGTCAGATTTCAATTTTAATCCCGAAGGGGGCATGGTATTGCACATCATTCAAAGTCTGTAAATCAAATTCTATCAATCTTTCCTCAGTAATCAAGACAACAACCACGTCTAGTTGTTGATTCATCAAAAGACCTCATCGCTCGGGGCAAATCTATCATCACTTGGGGCATATCAGATTCATCAAGATCCATATTAATATGGTATTCTCCTAATCTTGTAAACTGTATCAATTTTTGGCAACCATCGGATCATAGTGTTCTTTCCTTGGTTCTTCAGCAACTGAAGGATTCAGATGTGATACCTGCTAGTTCTGCTAAGACAATCAAGTCTAGAACCGGTCACTCACTTCTTCACAATCATAAGGTTCAGAATCAAGCATTTTGACACTCTTTCGCAATCCTCGGTTCATTGCTGCTACAGTGAACATTATCTTTGGTCATTCAGGACCTATTATCTCCATATCAAATCAATATCAATCAGCTTCTGTCTCATATCAATTATCAATTTCAAACATCAGTTTCATATCTTTATCAAACACAAACTATCTTTGAACCACTGCGCTTCACACAGTAATTCAAAGAGGGGCAAAATGTAATACCCCAAAAATGGGCTATAAGCTCATTAATCTCCTATATCAACAATTCGAACGAAATTGACATCAAAGTCCTAACCTAAGGTACATCTGCACATCATCGAATCCTAATTGATTATCTTAAATTCTGCATCGGGGAATATTCTTAGTAATATTCCTAATTATCTTAATTATCTTTAATTTAATAATTATTTGGCAATAAATCACATTTATCCTAAGTTTGATTAATTGAATATTTTCATATTTAATTAATTAGATTTAATATCTTGCCACTTAATTGTGTAATTAAATTTAATTCTATCTATTATTAATTGTATTATTTAATTTTGACAATAAATATAATATCTTATGAATAATTGATTAAATTCTTATTTAATTAATTAAAGCAAGTTGTCATTATTTAATAATATAGTTTTTAATAAAAGTTTGATTAAATAATTGATTAACCCATAAATCAATTATTTATTTTCAAAAATCAGTTAAGTTGAGCATAAATCACCTTATTTATTAAATTAATTCATAAATAAAACATGCACAATCATAAAAGTAGACAACTATCAATTATCAATTAAAGCTAAACTCTATTTTGAGTTAAAACTTAACTTTTGCATATTTTTGTGAATTAAATTATCTTTATTATCAGATAACTCAAAAATCAAGCTGAGTTAATTTGAGTGATTTATGGCTTTCTTCCATGCGCCTCCAAAGCCCTCGATTTCTATAAAAATAAGGCTTAGCTCTTCATAATTCATCTCTAAAATCTCTCAAATTTGCATCCAAGCATCTCATATTTTTGCACAATCATGTTGGAGAATTGGAATTTGGAGAATCAAAGCTTATTGCGAATCAAGGCTATTGTGAGATCAATTTTTTTTTTTACATTCATTTAGATTTTTTTTCATATCATTGTTAGATCATTTTAGCAGATCAATTTCATATAGATTAGATTTCATATCAACTTTTTATCATTCTTATTGCATAGAAAATCCAAAAAAATAGATTAATTGCATTCAATTCATATCTAGATCAATTGCATTCAAATCCTTCATTTAGGTGTCGTCTAGGTCACTGATCTCGATAACAATCTAAGAACATCAATCTCGCACCTATTAGAAGGCAGTAAATCACTTGGTTAAATTAGATTTCAATTTTGCACGATTTTGATTTTTGCTAACCTCTAATGTTTTACTGAAGTGTTGTGTCTACAGATCAGGTACAATTTTCACACACACACATAGGTGTTATGACTTATAAAGGAACTTAGTGCACAAACTGTGTTGTCCCATTTCAAGTCTATGTCCCTGGGTTGACAATCTCAATGCATTTCATGATGGGAAAAGGTAATCCTTAGCATAGATATATTTCCCCTAAGAGAGACAATGGCATGATTATCTTTACCTATTGTGAGACTATTCATTTTTGGCGTCGTTGCCGGGGATGGTGTCGAACTAGGAACCTTAACGAGTCCTTTATTTTTTAGATTAGTTTCTTGTTTTTTTAGTCAAAATATAGTGGTTGTGAGCTTGCTTCACAAGTCATCAACTTACTTGCATGCACCAAAGAAGGTGAGATTTTCATGGTAGATTTCTTCCAAAAGAACTTGTTAAACTAAATGAAGAATTTGAAGAACTTGAGGTACCATTTTTCGACACAAGTCTTGAGTTTGCCACATCATCTTCAATAGAAGAAGACACTCATGAAATATTTGACCTCCATCCTTTTGCATAAATTTTAGCTAGTTTCCATAATAATCCTACTCCAGGACCACCTACTGTCCAAAACCCTCCAGTCAATAATACTTTCCAGCCACAGTTTCAATATCCAACACCTCCAGTAATGACAACTCCTATATTTCCATTTCCTATTCCAAGTCTTATCAACAACCCTAATCTCAAGAACATACCTGCTTCAACATTACCAAAGTTCTATGGCCTCATCACAAAGGATCCTGACACCTTTTTGTTTGATTTTGACATACTATGTCAAAGTTTTGACTACAATATTGATAGTAATAAGCTTAAGTTGTTTCCAGCAACACTAAAGGAGTGAGCTCTCAGATGGTCCATGGGCTTAGAAGCAAATGCAGTAGCAAATTGGGATGGGATGAGAGATTTATTTCTAAGGAAGTATAAGGAATACTGCAAGGGAAGTGATTCAAAAGGAGATGACATCTTCTGTATGTCACAAAGGGAAGATGAGACATGAGATGACTACATATCACGCTTCTTATTTAATTTATAAAAGAACCCACAACATGCATTGCAGGAGGATTCACAGAAGTTGATTTTTCTAAGAGGAGTGAATGAAAATTGTCTTGAAGCCTTGGACCTCATGGCTAGAGGAGATATATCTCAGTCTTCCTGGGTTGACCTTCAGAAGATTTGTATGAACTATTCTAGAGTAGCAGTCAAGAAAGGAAGGGGATTTCGCTCAATGGTGGCTAAAGGAAGTGGCTCTAGTATTTCAAAGATGGAGATTTCAAACCCGTTGTCAGACTTCAAGTAAGACATCATAAATGATGTCACCACACACTTGGACATAATGACTGCCAAGAAGAAGCATGCAGATGCAGAGGCACAACTAGTTGAATACTGTCCTTATTGCTGCAAACAAAAGAAGGATTGTTAGTGCAAATTGGTCACAAACCTGGAGAATCAACATCTTCCAACTGAATACTTAAAGATAGAAGGAGAGGACAAGAAAGTATTCTTTGTTGCTCAACGTCGGCCATGGGCCATGAGACAAGGTATGCCTCAAGACCAATTACAAATTTCAAATCCTTATAATAGTCAATGGAAAAACTGCAATGTCGAAAGGTCTCCATAGTATAATCAACCCACTTGGAATAATGCTTGGCCAAATAATCAACAGAATCAATGGTATCCTCCACAACAATCCTAATAGCCACAATTTCCAAACCAATGGCAACAACCACAAGGGAATTGGTAGCCCACTAATAAGTGGAGAGGACCTCAGCAATGGCCTAATCCAAATCCTGGATATCCACCATTACCACCTCCAACAAATATACCTGCAATAATGCCACCACCTGCAAATACAGGTCCTCAAAAGCAAACACAGTTACCTACTCAACCATAATCGAATCCCAACAGTTAACAACCACAATAGCCAATGTATGCTACTGATGCTCAGTAGTACCCTGCCTATTCACTTAACATAACTAATATACATTTAATATTAGGTACTACCTTGCCTGCACTTGAACCGCCTCTTATCACTGAAGTGCCAGATCTTCCTGTAGCATCAGTACCAATTCCAGATAATGCCTTACCAAATACTGTTGCCACATAGAATGTTTCCAACTTAGCTAATGCTCATACATCAGTTAAACCACCTTTTCCTCAGAGGCTCAACATGGACAAGCCCATACCAAAAGAAGACCAACCATTTGATATCATTGAGTAGCTTAAGAACATGCATGTCCAGATTCCCCTATTTCAAGCAATAAAGGATGTTCTAGTTTATGGAAAAGCAATAAAAGAAGCTTTGTTGGTGCTCGAAAATGCTGATCATTTTGAGGCCAACTAACAAGCACAATAGATGCCTCTGCAATTTTGGTTCGATTGAACCAAGGCTGGTAGGCCTAAATCAGATATACTATCTAACTACACAAACTACGTGCATAAACAACAAAAATCCTTCCAAAGGGGTTACTGATCCTTGGAAAAAAAGAAACCTAATATTCTAATTGTCAGATAGCTAGATATTTAGACTAATGCTATGAATTAATGCTAAACCTAATTTAATGTTTTGTAAATAAGATAGCAGATAGGATATGTAAAATGAAATAAAAGGAATAGGATGCCAAAACTAGCAACAAATGATTAAATGACCAAATTCAATTTATCAACAAGACTAGTGCCTGTTTCACCTTGGGCAATGGAGTCAATCCAATCCTCAACCCTATGTACAACCTTAGAGACAGTTTTGCATTTCAAAGCAAATTGGAAAGATTTGATTCAAAAGACAATTTTCAAAATATTGAAACACGCATCGTATTTTGAAGACAAGTCATAAAAAACTCATCACTTTGATTTGCATTCAAATGTGTGTGAACTATTACAGACAATTAGCTGAATTTAACTCCTCAAATGACAACCCAATTGACTTTGGCCACAAATCAAAAGGATTATTAACCATGCAAAATGAGCAGACCAATAAATAAATTAAAATGCAATAAAATCACACAGCATTTTAAACGATCACAATAAAGAAATCAAGATTGATTTATCCAAGGGACTAGTTGAGGGAATTGAAAACCAATGCATAGATAGAAAACAAAAACAACTTATCTTTTATTGATATTGAAAAATTGGTACACCAGAATCTATGTTGCAATTGTTGAACAATCTTATCCTCTGAAAATTGAAATTCTTGTAATTCCCTTGCATTGGTCTTGGTATCCAGTTTTTATAAAGTTCAAGGGATGCACACAAGCTTCATACCAATACATCTGTTCATAACTAAAATCTAATTTCAACAAATTGCAACATTAATAAATATTTACAAAATGATATGTTAATCATAAGGCTAATATACTTAATAAATAAATCTTTGATTATTGTGTTGTGTGCATAATAGCCCATCATTTAAGTTCCTGCACAAAACACCTAACATTAGATAGTCAAAATAAAATTTATTACACTATATAAGGTTCTCAAAAACTATAATTATTTATTTATTAATTAATAATCAATAAATTTGATAAAATTATAATATAACTCAAGTATGTACATTTGACAAAATAAAATGAAATAATAATTATAGGCCACCCACTTTAATTATAAAAAACATAAGAAGTCACATTAATTATTAAATCATAATAAATTTCATTAAGGAGGTAATATAAGAAATAAAAAACAAAATGACCTCATGTTTATAATGTTGCTCTATTTTTCAAAATAAATTATAATGCACTCATATGTATTTTCAAGACATATCCACAATTTTGATGCAATGTAACATAGAAGTGTTAAAACATTAGGATGAAAGACTTTACAATCTACCCTAACAAAGAGAGGAAAGTATTTATCCCAAAATATCAAATTACTTCACTTAGGGTAAATACATTGACTTTTACAAAATAACCATCCTAATGTTTTTAAGTACTTTCTAATAGGACAAAATTAAGGCTTTTAATTTTTAGAAATAAAATAAGAAAAACAAATCAATTTATTATATTCACAACTAGATTACAATAAAAAAGCGTTTTCACCTTATTAGATAAAAATATTAATGTAAAAAATACATCAAGGTGAAAATACCAAATTACATTTAAGGATATGAAAAAAGAAAAGGGATTAACATTACAATAAAAACCCCGGATAAGTTAATATTCATCAAATTTAATCTTTATTTCATCACATGGTTTTACTTTTAGGGTTTTGGGGGTAGATCAAAATTAGAAATAAAATAAACATGAGTAACTATGACATATGTAATTCCTATCTCATAAACAAAATTTACTTTAACATTTATTTCAAATGAGATAAGAATATCTTTAATTTATACATTCATTTACATACACACTCTTGAAGAAAAATATAGAGCAATTGGTAGGGGTAGGGTCAGGTAGTTAGGTAGGAAAAGGAATGGGTCGAGAGGTCGAGTGTTCAACTCCCTCTCCCCATTCTTTTTCTTAAAATAGATAAATACAAAATAAAGTAATAATCACATCATTTAATTTAAAAACAATAATTAGGGAAGAGATAACTCCCCGTGTAAGAGGTTGTCTTTATTTCTCATCTGGACATAAAAACAAAGATAAATAAGTATTTTCTCCTAACTCTCTCGAAGAAAACAAATAGACTAACTGGTTAGGGGGTAGGAGGGTAGATAGGTAGCAAAAAGGTTTGCCTTTTTTGCTCAATTTATTTTATTCATCATTTTTATTTCAAGAACATAAATACATTTAACACATTGAAAAAAATATTTAAGTCTTGCTCATGAATATAAAAATGGAACAATAATAATCATTAAGGCCCTTTTAATTGTTTAAATTTTTTTAAAATAGGAAGATAATATAAATTTTAAATAAAATATTTTACTTCCGTGATAATTTTCTATATATTTGGGCCTGAATTTTAAGGTGCCAATAGTGGCTCCAATTGGGGACGTGTGTCCATACCTGGACACATCGAGAATCCAACATTCTCTAGAGGAAGCAGACCACTTTGAAACATAATGTTAATGTCATGCCAATATCAAAATTTATCTTGAATAAGTAATAGTAATCAAAACTATTAAACTTAAACTTGATGAATCAATAATATTTATAAGAACGCTTATTTAAGGACGAAATCAAATTAAATAAAAATTGTTTCATGACTTTATAAAGATATCTCATAATATGTTTTCATATTAAAATGTAAATAATAAAATTATAAGAAAATTAAAATATGGTGGTTACACCACTTTTGCTTTAAAAAAAAATAAAAAATTATAAAAAAATAATAATATTTAAATATTAAAATAATTTAAAGAAAGTTTTATTACCTCAATCTTTACCTGAATTACCCTTTCAACCAAGATTATTACCTTGTATATCTTCAAAGCTGGCATGGATATTCCTTTTACAATACTCATCCTCCTTTTGCGCAGATTAATAAATCTTACTTGGGTGTCTATTAAAACTAATATTACCTTCTTCATATGCGCGGGTCCCGAACTGCTGCATGTGATTATTATTTATGCCTTGGACATATAAAATTGGACAAATAACATTACATGTTTGTCACGTTTAATTTGATTTCCTAGATCACGCCCTAGGAAACTAGCATGCTGAGCGTGATTTTTAACACTATAAGCTGTGCATGGTCTTGCTACGCATGGCATTTGGATTGTTGCCCAGCATCATCTTGCCAATGTTCACCACAAGGATGATCTTGAAGCTGTGTAAAGTCTTCATGCTGCATGCCTTGCGGGAATTTGTGCTACATATGTGGATCAACATCTGACATTTCCTCACGTGTAGGCTGGTAGTTCTCTTTGTTTGGCTGTATGTTTTTAGTATTATGCACATGTAATTAATGATAATATTTTTGTTGTTTACAAGATTATCATTACTCGTGTATATGAATTATTTTGCTCAGTGTGAATATTTTCTTACACACATTCATCCCTCTGCACAAATCTGGAATTATATGGCTGCTCCCATATATTATTCCCAGCCTATGCATACAAATTAGGATGATTTATATTGTGCATTTGCTGATGTGTGTGATTGATTTTTGCAAATACCTCTGGCTGTGTGAATACCTCTAGCACACATTTACAACTCTGAAAAATTGCCCCAGATATATGTACAGAAATACAACTTTGTCAGCCGTTTTTAGAAATGTCTGGGCATTTTTGGGCATGCTGGTATCCCAAAAAACACATTGAAGTGCCACAAAATTTCCCTCTGGTTATGGGAAAAGGCTTGGGAGTCATTTGAGATGTAGAAATACTCATTTGCTGCTAAAAAATGGCCTCAAATTTGGAGCCTAAATACAAAAACGTGATTTTGATTTTTGAACAGCATCTATAAAATTTTGTTCTCCTTCAATCAAATACATGGATTCACAAAAACTTCATATCTAATATGACTCCACACATCAATGATCGATAATAAAATATTATCATTGCTATATGTGCCATGTTCAAAATATGGTTAATGAATGTTATTATTTTGCAACTTGGCAGATTTCAATAAAATTCAGATGAAAAATCTTTAAAGATGTTTAAATATACAAACAATAATTGACAGAAGAATATTTGAGCATGAAGAAACTAAGGTCCAAAAATGCATACCTCAAACAATTTTAGCATTTATGAATACATTCATACTTGGAGCTTATCCATCCAAGTCTATAAAAATTGAATATAGAAGAACACACCTATAATTGCTTGGAAAAAAGTTGGTCGTCTGGTCATGGATCCGGGACCTTTGAATTTGTAAAAAAAAATCAAAGTTCTAGCGGTGGCTTTTTAGTGCAACTTATTCTTTTCCTCTGTCAAAAACTTTGTTTTGATCATGTAAGAGTAGAAAAAATCTGAAAACATCATTATCTATCACTTTACTAATTAAATATTTTCTCATCCGTCTTAAATTACTATATTTTTCTTTGAATATATGATTTTTAGGGTTTAACTCCTTTTGTAACATTCGTGAAATAAAATCCCCATGTTCATAGTTGAAAAATAATTTGTCTAAAAATCTCCAATTCTTATAATGAATCATCATATTATTACTATGGATGTTCTCAAGAATTTTGTTATAAAAAATATTATCATAGTAATCCCTAAAGTTGTTAACAATACTGGTGAAGTTTTTCATCTTGTCTATTTCTATCCTTTCGAATTTGGGGAAAGAATGTTTCTTTTCAATATTAGTCTAATATGATATTTTCTTTCCCTTTTCATACAATAATTTTAAGAAAATATAAATATTAATGTTGAATGTATTAGAAATACCTTCAGAAGGGTTTGCAAAAATACTTACTTGCTGGTAGTACATACCTGGGTTGAACACATCATCTAATGGTAACTTTTCATAAATGCATCCTTTAATATCTTTTGCTTGATCATTGCATAAGAATACATCAGATGTATTATAATGCAATCCTTTATTGAATGGATTCCGTTGAGAATCCTTTTGTGCTTCATCAATGGAAGCAATATTTTTACTAGCATCATCCATTATATAATTTGTATATGGGCTTATTTTATTCCCATTCTCTTGATACGATTTTATCTCATAAAAATGATTATTGATTATTCCTCCATATCTTTTTGAGACCTCATTATTTAAGTGATTTAAAGATTCTCCCAAGATATAATCAAAACTCTTATCTTGTAGAACTTTATCTTCATCTTTACCAGATACCTCATGAATGTGTATTGACTTGTTAATATGATTATTCTAATATATTGAGAAAATCTTCGTAGCATTTCTCTTCACATATTTTTGATATTCAATATCCAATAAATCTGAAATTTGTTCCATACTGAGAAGATTCTCCTCCAGATCATAATTTTCATTTGTTTCCACACAAATCTGATCCGGTGTAGATGCTTCTTCAATCTGTTCCAAACTTTCTTCTTTATTTGAATTGGGGGCCTTGTCAATTTTTTGCTCTATTTTATAATGCTCTTTCATTTTCTGAATAAGGAGCTTCAAATTAGGATCATCTGGCGAAATTCCCAATTCACGAAATGTCTTCGTAATTTTCTTGTTTGAAAACCTGATGTCTAAGGGTATCTCCAAATAGAAACCCATCATCCTCATGAACAAACGGGTTGCAGACTCACCCTCTTTTGTTTCCACATTAAAAAATGCACCCAAAGGAGATAATTCTTCTCCCATAATGCATTCTTGATCTTCTACATGCTCATAGCTCATGTTGTCTTCATTAGCATCATGAAATTCACATAAGAACCATTGTTCAAATTCTTTCCATGATGAAATACTTTGTGTAGGTAAAGACTCATATTCTTCTCTTGCATCATCCTTTAATGACCAGGCAAATAATTTCATGGCATCACCTTCAACTTCGATTTCATAATCATCAAGGAACATATGAAAAGCATCTAAGTGATCAAGAGTTGGTTCATATCCATAAAATTTAGGCACCTTCTGTGCAAGCTTTGATAAATTTGTACTGCATTGAAATCTTTTGAGATCCAAAGGCTCAGTGGGAATCAAAAAACTTTTGAAAATTTTCTTAAACATCATGTAATAAAACCTCTATTACTAACTGAAGGCCACATATTCATTCCTTCTAGGTTCTCTCCCTCAATGGAGAAATTGAAAACTTCTAACCCAAATGGAGTTGCCACCTCAAGTGCCTTGAGGAAAATATTTTTTCCTACTTGCCCTAAGCATAAATCTGAAAAAATTTATATAGAGTCGCCACCTTCTTCATAAGAAGGATAAAATCATACAACTGATTCTGAGTTATGTCTCTAGTAGAGTCTAAAAATTGTCACAATTCATTATCTTGACCAGAAATTCTAAAAATATCTTTCATAGATATTTCTCCCCAGTAGAGTCGTCAATTTGTTGTTGCTCGAAAATGCTAATCATTTTGAGGCCAACTAACAGGCACAATAGATGCCTCTGCAATTCTGGTTCGATTGAACCAAGGCTAGTAGGCCTAAATCAGATATATTGTCTAACTGCACAAACTATGTGCATAAACAACAAAAATCCTTCCAAAGGGGTTACTGATCCTTGGAAGAAAAAGAAATCTAATATCCTAATTGTTAGATAGCTAGATATTTAGACTAATGCTATGAATTAATGCTAAACCTAATTTAATGTTTTGTAAATAAGATAGCAGATAGGATATGTAAAATGAAATAAAAGGAATAGGATGCCAAAACTAGCAACAAATGATTAAATGACCAAATTCCATTTATCAACAAGACCAGTGCCTATTTCACCTTGGGCAATGGAGTCAATCCAATCCTCAACCCTACATACAACCTTAGAGACAGTTTTGCATTTCAAAGCAAATTGGAAAGATTTGATTCAGAAGACAATTTTCAAAATATTGAAACACGCATCAAATTCTGAAGACAAGTCATAAAAAACTCATCACTTTGATTTGCATTCAAATGTGTGTGAACTATTGCAGACAATTAACTGAATTTAACTCCTCAAATGACAACCCAATTGACTTTGGCCACAAATCAAAAGGATTATTAACTATGAAAAATGAGCAGACCAATAAATAAATCAAAATGCAATAAAATCACATAGCATTTTAAACGATCACGATAAAGAAATCAAGATTGATTTATCCAAGGGACTAGTTGAGGGAATTGAAAACCAATGCATAGATAGAAAACAAAAACAACTTATCTTTTATTGATATTGAAAAATTGGTACACCAGAATCTATGTTGCAATTGTTGAACAATCCTATCCTCTGAAAATTGAAATTCTTGTAATTCCCTTGCATTGGTCTTGGTATCTAGTTTTTATAAAGTTCAAGGGATGCACACAAGCTTCAGACCAATGCATTTGTTCGTAACTAAAATCTAATTTCAACAAACTGCAACATTAATAAATATTTACAAAATGATATGTAAACCATAAGGCTAATATACTTAATAAATAAATCTTTGATTATTGTGTTGTGTGCATAATAGCCCATCATTTAAGTTCCTGCACAAACACCTAACATTAGATAGTCAAAATAAAATTTATTACACTATATAAGGTTCTCAAAAACTATAATTATTTATTTATTAATTAATAATCAATAAATTTGATAAAATTATAATATAACTCAAGTATGTACATTTGACAAAATAAAATGAAATAATAATTATAGGCCACCCACTTTAATTATAAAAAACATAAGAAGTCACATTAATTATTAAATCATAATAAATTTCATTAAGGAGGTAATATAAGAAATAAAAAACAAAATGACCTCATGTTTATAATGTTGCTCTATTTTTCAAAATAAATTATAATGCACTCATATGCATTTTCAAGACATATCCACAATTTTGACGCAATGTAACATAGAAGTGTTAAAACATTAGGATGAAAGACTGTACAATCTACCCTAACAAAGAGAGGAAAGTATTTATCCCAAAATATCAAATTACTTCACTTAGGGTAAATACATTGACTTTTACAAAATAACCATCCTAATGTTTTTAAGTACTTTCTAATAGGACAAAATTAAGGCTTTTAATTTTTAGAAATAAAATAAGAAAAACAAATCAATTTATTATATTCACAACTAGATTACAATAAAAAAGCGTTTTCACCTTATTAGATAAAAATATTAATGTTAAAAATACATCAAGGTGAAAATACCAAATTACATTTAAGGATATGAAAAAAGAAAAGGAATTAACATTACAATAAAAACCCCGGATAAGTTAATATTCATCAAATTTAATCTTTATTTCATCACATGGTTTTACTTTTAGGGTTTTGGGGGTAGATCAAAATTAGAAATAAAATAAACATGAGTAATTATGACATATGTAATTCCTATCTCATAAACAAAATTTACTTTAACATTTATTTCAAATGAGATAAGAATATCTTTAATTTATACATTCATTTACATACACACTCTTGAAGAAAAATATAGAGCAATTGGTAGGGGTAGGGTCGGGTAGTTAGGTAGGAAAAGCAATGGGTCGAGAGGTCGAGTGTTCAACTCAATCTCCCCATTCTTTTTATTAAAATAGATAAATACAAAATAAAGTAATAATCACATCATTTAATTTAAAAACAATAATTAGGGAAGAGATAACTCCCTGTGTAAGAGGTTGTCTTCATTTCTCACCTGGACATAAAAACAAAGATAAATAAGTATTTTCTCCTAACTCTCTCGAAGAAAACAAATAGACTAACTGGTTAGGGGGTTGGAGGGTAGATAGGTAGGAAAAAGGTCAGCTTGAGAGGTCAAGTGTTGAACTCCCTCTCGCTGCCCTTTTTGCTCAATTTATTTTATTCATCATTTTTATTTCAAGAATATAAATACATTTAACACATTGAAAAAAATACTTAAGTCTTGCTCATGAATATAAAAATGGAACAATAATAATCATTAAGGCCCTTTTAATTGTTTAATTTTTTTAAAAATAGGAAGATAATATAAATTTTAAATAAAATATTTTACTTCCGTGATAATTTTCTATATATTTGGGCCTGAATTTTTAGGTGCCAACAAGCTTGTCTTAAAAAGCCTGGAAGAAAGAAAAAGGATCCTACAACAGTTCATGTTATAGGACAATTGGCTGATATCATGTTAGGAAAACTGGTGATACCAAAATATTCAGATCTAGGGAGTCCAGTTGTGAACATCGTCATTAATGGTCAGTCTGTCAAAAATATTAATAGACTTAGGTGCTGCCATTAATGTAATGACTAAGGATACTATGAATAAACTGAGCATTAAAGGGTTGAGAGCTACTCCAACAATATTGCAACTAGCAGACAGTTCTATTGTCACCCTTGATGGAATGATAGAAGACATAATAGTTGCCTTAGATTCTTGGGAGTACCCTATCGATTTCATGATTCTATCACCAAAGGTCAATCTTGCTGGTTACCCTGTTATCCTAGGATGTCCATGGTTGGCAACAACTGATGCAAACATAAGTTGTAGATCAGGGAACATGATAATATCAGATGGGCAAGCCACTAAGAAACTAGCATTGTATCCTCCAGCTCAATCACAGCCAGGTTTAAGTACACCTATATGGCTAGATTTAGGAGATGGAGAATAAGAACTGAATTTTGTGGTTCAGCTCATGATGTTACATAGGCAATCTTTTCTAAAGTTGCAAGAGGAAGATGAAGTCATTCAGAGCATTCTTAATAATGACTGTGTTGTAGTCAAAGATGTATCTGAAAGTTCTGTATTGGAGTTAACTACATATGACAAAATTTTTGAGAACTGTGTATTACCTTCAGAACCCAATATTATCCACTAGTTGCTACCTAGTGAAGTAAACACAAGTCCTATTCCTAAAGTATTCATGCTTGACCTTACAACTACTGTTGAGCTTTCTAATGGTCATAATCTCCATGTGAATAATAAGCTACCTTCACAACAAATGGAGCAACTAACCAAACTGCTGTAAACACATGAGAAAGCCTTTGCATGGGACTATGGGGACATGAAGGGATTAAGCCCTACACTATGTACTCGCAGGATTTATATAAATGAAGGAAGTCTACCACTCTGTCAACCTCAAAGGAGGATTAATCCAGCATTAAGGGAGATAGTCAAAACCGAATTACAAAAGTTATTTGATGCTAGCTTTATATATCCTATATTTGATAGTAAATGGGTATCACCTTTGGTTATAGTACCCAAGAAGGGGGGTAAATGGAGAATCTGTGTGGATTATGGGGAGTTAAACAAGGCTACCAAGAAAGATCACTTCCCATTACCATTTATTGACCAAGTACTTGATACTTTAGCCAGTAAGAAGTATTTTTCCTTTCTTGATGGATATAGTGTATACAATCAGATAACTATTGCTCCAGAAGACTAGGAGAAGACTGTTATCTCTATTGAGCATTAAAGGTTTTCATTATTATCAAACGTTATCTACAGTATCAATCGGTTACTTAAACTAACCTAGTCGGTAACTAGAAGCAAAATAGACTAGTCGGTTAAGCTTATACACTGAGCATTAGACATTTTACTGAGCACCAGCAGACACCAACACCGAGCAATAGTAAACACCAAGCACCAATATACACTGAACATTTTATACAGTGTTTACCGATGATCATAGGAAATGACATAGTAATCAGGAATGGCACATTCTTCTATGCAAATGGTTACACCAGATTAGGAAACGTATTACCAAGATCAATGAATATCTTTTTGTCAAGATACTCATTAAATGCAATGTATATCTTATGTAATAGTTTGATCTAGGTCATTTTTCTATACCGTAGATCTTAGGTTTTTGTCTAAGATTTGTAACCTAATTTTGTTTAAGCGACATAAAGTAGTATGCTATATAAATGTTTGTTTGCATCATTTGTGATGTAAACCGATGTATGAATTAAGGAACACTTGAAGCACTTTCCTAACTTCAAGTCTATCAGTTGACAAAGCAGATCAGTACTTAGAATATTATCAGATTAAGCAGAATCAGAGAAGGATAACCAAGTAGTTCAGAGCTGAGATACATCACAACAAAGGTGATATTTTGTCAGTACTTTATAGACCTGTATCAGACAATCAAGTTGTCATTAGCAGATAATTGTCTATTGCTTTCTAACAATTGTAATAGAGTTTTTGGCTAAATCTCTTAACAAAGTAGACTTGACAGTCTTATGTAAATCTCTTAACCGAGTGCACACTTCATTAGTGTTGTTAAAATCCTATAACTAGGTAGATCTAGCTGATCTAATATGTTACTTCTAACAGGGTAAGATCACCAGAAGTGATCAAAACTTGTAGCCCTAACAAGCAAACCTTTTCTATTTGCAGTAGTTAAGAATTTGTGGGTGTCATCCCCACTGCAGTTTTTACCTTCTAACAAGGGTTTCTGTGTTACCAAAATACTTGTGTTATGTGACTGTTATATTGTTGATTTTATGTTATTTACTTTCATAAGTTGAATGGATGAATGATACATATGTTAGATGCAAGGTATTTTGGAAGATTATCACTGTTTGTTGTAGTAGACCTGAAAGGTTAATGAGTTAAAGTTTTTGTGGGCACTAATTCACCCCTCCCCTCTGAGTACCCTATCTCTCCTAATTCCAACAATTGGTATCAGAGATCAATTCTCTTATTTGACAATTTAACCACTGAAGTGTAAAGATCTAAAGTCATGGAGAGGTATAAGCTAGAAAAGACTATTGAGAATCAGAAGATTCAGATGCAGATGTTTATTGAACAGTATAAGCAAGCCAAGGAAGGACTGAAGAAATTATTGGTTGAAAGGAAGAACCTAGCTATTTTGCAAAATGGGATCGATTATCACGAAGAAGCAATTGATGATATGTTTGATCATGTTGGATCTAGTTCTGGAAGTATTTCTAATGGATCTGAAAGCATAATCTCTAATTTGTCTGAAAAGAATCAACATTTAACCGAACAAGTGAAAGCACTACAAATCGGTCAAGAATCTCAGATGGTGAGAATGGTAGAGACAATGAACAATGCTAGACAAGCTGAACAAGAAAAGAATCTAGCTATTGATGACCAAAGACAAATGACTAAATAACTTCAAGCAAAAGAAAGTGAAATACAGAGACTGGCCAATCACCATTTTCAAGTATCTAATTAGATGATGATTGTGAATCAAGAAGTAAACCAAGTAAATGTAGAATTGTCAAGGAATCTTGAAGAAGTTGCAAGACTTAGAGAAGAGAATGAGAAGATGAGAAATGAAGTGAAAAATCAACAGCAACACAATGAAATGAATAAAATGGCTGAGGATAGTTCTAAGAAGATTGATGACTTTCCGTTTAATCAAAGAAGATTTGGGAGTAAAGTTGGTCTAGGCTATGCCGGCGAAGGAGAATCATCACATCAAGCTGAACAAGTCAACATCAATCAAAGTCAAAAACCTAAAGCGTTGACATGTTATCACTGTGGCAAACCGGGACATACATCTAATGTGTGTAGAAGCAAAGCACAAGGTAAACCTCTTGTCACTCCTAAGTTCAATGGATATTGTTATTACTATGGTAAGTTTGGACATCAAGCTTATGAGTGTAGAGATAAATAGAATGATATTGCTAACAATAATACAGTGGAGAAAATATGCTATACTTGTAATAAACATGGACACACTACACGAGAGTGTAAGGCTAAGATGAAACAAGTATGGAATCCTAAGCAGAAAACACAACGCAAGCCGTATCAACCGAAGAGACAAGGTAACTCTTATGTTTGTGATTATAACACATGGGCTAACTGTGTAACATGTGGTAGATATGGACACATTGCAACAAATTGTAACAGGAAAAGATGGGCTGGACAATCAAGAAGCTGGATAAGCACTGGAATGGCATGTATGCACTGTCATAGGGTCAATCATTTAAGTAAAGATTGTAGAGACCAAGCACCAGAGGAAAATCATGTATTTGAGAGTGGAAACACTATTGCAGATATCATGAAGATAAGGAACACTATGTGGAGAAAGACATCTAATGAGAATGCTGAATCAAGTAATGTTGTTGGTGAAACCTCATCCACTGGATTGGGTAACATTGGTACCTCCACTTAAGGTAATATAGGTATGTATGGGACTGCTATTTCTAAATGATCACATTTTACATACAGTTCCTTATATATGTTGAGCACATACCAAATCTGCATGAATAAAGATGCACTATGGTTTACATGTTTTGAGCTAACAAAGTTATACAGTCGGTAAAAGTTAGATGAGAGCTGGTTACCCATCGGTAATCACTATTTAAGGTTAACCAAGCACACACATCAACCGATGAAGAAATTGTGTGTTAACTGAGCGGATAAAAGTTTTTAGTTATTATCGGGCTGACAACTGGCATGAACTAAAAGTAGGTCAAGCATTTAATGCATGAAATTTTGAGTGGGAATATAAAAAATTCTATAAGTACACGAGAAACAAAGTTCATTTTTACATTGCGATCTCAAAGAGCAAAGATTTCATAGAAAAGAGTT
Source organism: Chamaecyparis obtusa (assembly GCA_027943335.1). Classification (NCBI taxonomy): domain Eukaryota; kingdom Viridiplantae; phylum Streptophyta; class Pinopsida; order Cupressales; family Cupressaceae; genus Chamaecyparis; species Chamaecyparis obtusa. The sequence continues at coordinate 824,112 of BSBK01000135.1, read as the reverse complement.
CGAGCTAGAAGGATTTTTCAAAAGGATTCAAGGCTACTGTAGATTGAACCGACATCACTCTTCAACAACTCTAAGTAAGTACACCTGTAACCAAACACTTTATTTACCTGCTACTTTCCAAAACCCTAAATCAATTTATGGCATCTACATTGTCCGCAAGCAAATCAAACAGTGTTCAGGAAGAAGTAAATCTGATTGTTAGAGCAAATTTTGATGAACCTAAGTACAAACAACACCACAAGCTTGCATCACAAATGGATTCAATGGGTGCTTTTTCAAGCATCCCAGATAGGGTTTTATTAATAGAAGATGTACGTTCATTCATACACTGCAAGATTGGAGAAGTAGGAGATTTTGAGACTATTGTGGCATATTAACAATTGTGTGGCACCGATGGAAAATTGAAAATAGGATATGAACAGATTGAGAAATCAGGGTTATCATGCATCATACACTTTCTACAATCATTCAAAATAGACTGGATAAGGATTTTATTAAGTTGGTATCATGATGGGAAATTTTGGTTGGATAAACCAGTAGAGGTCACTAAGAAAATGATCAGTAGGGTTACTGGCTACCCTATAACTGACAAGGTAAAGGCTTTCCAAATCTCTGCCTGAACCGATATTAAGAAGAACACTAGAGCTGCATGGGACAATCAAGCATTGAAAATCTCATCAATTAAAGACCCAATAGTAAAATTTGTGTCACATGTGATCAGGTACAAACTATTTCAATCGAGCAGACTAAACAACGTACCTTGTAGTGCAGTAGACATGGCATACAAAATTATGAAGAAAGATCACCAGATTGATCTAGCAGAGATACTGCTAGACCAATTACAGGAAAACATGAAGACTATAAGGTCAAAGAATTCAAACACATGTAAGTTTGATTCACTCCTTATTTGTTTATTTTTCTGTATACAAAAGTGTCTCCCTGATGTCGATAAAGTAAATTGGACAACAGATAAACTGATAACTATACAGATTACCGAGAAGATGAACAAGTTAGGAGATGGTTTGAATAAACATTTCAATGAGTACTTTAAAGAATTTCAGACCAAGATGAATCAATGAAGTAGAATTCCATGAGAATTAGTTGAGAAATTTAAGATGGATATATGTTTTCTAGTAGACACATATCATTCCATGATAAGAGCAGTTGAACCTAGAACCAAATGGCTAGCACCTATGGGCTATGAAATGAACTATGATTTCACATTGAAATCTATTGAAGCATTGTTAGCACTACCAATAGACCCTAAGGCCACTAGGTTTGGAACCTATGAAGAAGCTAAGGATTGGCCATTAACAAAATGTGTAGGAAGGCAAAGAAGATGAAGGAAAACTTAACAACTAAATTTGGAGATGTCTCTGACTCATCTGAAGTGACACCGGTTGAATAGGCAATTGAAGGACAGTTAATGCTGGATGATAAGGCATATGACAGTGAGGAAACTGAATCTGATGAAGAACAAGAAGCTACACCGGTTCCTCCTTCTAAAGCTCCAAAGAAGAGGTAGTTACCAGTATAGATAGGGGCATAGACAAGATCGTCAACTGTAGCTTCACCACCCAAGAAGAAGGAATCAGAGAAGGTAATAAAATGAAAAGCAGCTACACCGACAAAGACATATGCGAAGAAAGGATCCAAGGTTGAAGTTGAAGCACCAAAGAAAAGGAGAAGACTGATAAGAGGTAAAGAAGACCTTGAGGATACTGAAAGTGAAGATGACATCAGTCAATTCAAAGTGGTCAGCAACAAGGTAAGGTCAATAGATGAAATCATTGAAGATATAATTGAGAACGAAGACCTTGCTGATTCGGAACTTAGCAGATTTGACAAAATGTCAAATGAGGATCAAACAAAGATTGAGGAGGCAGTTATCCAAATGATGATAAAGTTTAAAAGAGTTCCATTAGAATTTTCACTATCATTACCAAAGGAGTTGGATGACAGAATAAATAAAAAATGGGCTTATGCACTAGAAATTGAGAAAAGAAAGAGAGAAAGATCTCTAGTTCGAGCTGCTCCACATCTAAGCCTAGCAGAACTTGATGAACTCATGGTTAATCATCAAGCAAGATTTTCTATAAAGAACCGAGCCATGATGATACTAGATGAGAACATGGTGGATGTAGAGGAGACTAGTGATGCCCTATGGAGATCAATTTTTAAATCCAAAGAACAAGCTGAGCAAAATGCATACTTAAATATGTCTAAGAAGAGACAAAATTCCAAAGGAAAAGGTATCTACATTGATGATACTGCAACAGAGAAATCAAAGGACTCTGATATATCAATTACCGAGGTAATTGATATCACTAAAGAAAAAGAAGACATAAATATTTCACAGGATGCATCAGATCCAGTAGAGATCTAAATGAAGAAGAAAACTGATGATGATGTACTCATTAAGGGCATCACAAATGGTGATCTTGATGACAAGGATGATGAGGATGTAAATATTGCACCGAAAAACACTCAAGATGAAGCATAAGTCATTGAATGTGCATTTACATCACTATCGGGTGAGCTTCTTGTACTTGCAGAAGCAGTAAAAATTCTTTCATAGGAACAACCCGACGGCTCAGACCCTGAGCAACATAAAGATACCACAGGGGAACAAGATACTGAAACACCTGCAGAGACACATAAGTCTGAAGGAACAGAGGCAACTCCTATATAGACAAAGGCACAAGATGAGTCTAAGGCAACTGAGGTGACCCCACCTGACACCACATCCAAGGCTACCGAGACTTAGGTTATCGAGGCACAAAGGAAGAAAGAGAGTGTGTCAACTGGGAAGGATACTCCAAAGACAAAAGACAAAGTTACCGTCACCATTGTGAAGAAGTCACCCCTTACACCAGAGAAGAAGAAGAAAAAGAAAGCAAAAGGGCTGGTCACTCTAGATGAAGTTATCATAATACCTGAGTGTGACCCGAGGACCCTTAGCCCTGAGGAATTAAGAAAATATGGGGAACTATGTACAAGAAAGGTAGCGCAAGAAAAGTTGAAGCAAGAAACCAAATGAAAAGAAATCTTAACATATGTTAGGGATATATTACAATAGGTAGTACCTAAAGTGAGCATTGATGAAGATACTCCTATTATAGATCAACTTGCTATACTTACCGAGAAGATAAATGCCCCAGACATTGATGCTAAAAAATGAATTGAAGAAAGGACATAATCCAAGATTTAGGACAAACTGACAGAAAGAATCAACCAAGAAGTGGCAATAAACAAGGTCAAATTATCTGAGGTAGTAAATGACATCAAATCTATAACCCAGTTAATTTGTCAATTCTTACTGAAGCTATGCACTGTGGAAACCTTCACTGTTGAGATCAATGAAAACATCAAAGGTCTTGAAGATGAAATCAAGACCAGTGCAAATGCCGCTACAACCAAGCCACAAGCTTTTTCAAAGCACATTCACTGATTTCAGGACTCTGACAATTGATAGCAGATCTCAAGAAACAAGAAGAGCAGATCACAGATCAGGTCATAGAGTTACAGATAGAACTCCTTCCATACTTGAAGATTTTTGAGAAACACATTGTCAAAGCAAAACAACTTGTTGCAACACCAGAGATTTTTGTGTTGGAGAACATCTTTGACATGCATGCACAAGTCGGTCTTGAGCATATTGATCTCACCAACTTGAAAGAGGAATGGGAAAACCTCTTGGAGTCACTTAAGATAACCCATCCAAACTTTTTTGGCAAGATGTGAGTATATAGTTAATTTTTTTTTGTATTTGGCATTACTATCAAAAAGGGGGAAATCAATGTATATGTCATTATGCCAAATATGTACATAGATGCTACATATACTACATATTACCAAGAGCATGCACCGACGGGGAGTAAATAGAAATTTTGATAAGTATATGTATATGGCAGAGATGTACGTTATATATAGAAAATTTTGTCTATATACATTCAAGTTTTGATACTAATGCCAAAGGGGGAGATTGTTATCTCTATTGAGCATTAATGGTTGTCATTAGTATCAAAGGTTATCTACAATATCAGTCGGTTACTTAAACTAAGCTAGTTGGTAACTAGAAGCAAAACAAACCAGTTGGTTAAGCTTATACACCGAGCATCAGATAGTTTACCGAGCACCAATAGACACTGACACCGAGCGATAGTAAACATCGAGCACCAGTATACACCGAGCAGTTTATACAGTGTTTACTAATGATCATAGGAAATGGCATAGTAATTAGGAATGGCACATTCTTCTATGCAAATGGTTACACTAGATCAAGAAATGTATTACCAAGATCGAGTAATATCTTTTTGTCAAGATACTCATTAAATGCAATGTATATCTTATGTAATAGTTCGATCTAGGTCATTTTTCTATACCGTAGATCTTAGGTTTTTGTCTAAGATGTGTAACCTAATTTTGTTTAAGTGGCATAAAGTAGTATGCTATATAAATGTATGTTTGCATCATTTGTGATGTAAACTAATGTATGAATTAAGGAGCACTTGAAGCACTTGCCTAACTTCAAGTATATCAGTTGACAGAGTAGATCAATATTCAGAATATTATCAGATTAAGCAAAATCAGAGTAGGCTAATTAAGCAGTTTAGAGTAGAGATACATCACAACAAAGGTGATATTTTGTCAGTACTTTATAGATCTGTATCAAACAATCAAGTTGTCATTAGCAGATAATTGCCTATTGCTTTCTAAAAATTGTAATAGAGTTTTTGGCTAAATCTCTTAACAGAGTAGACTTGATAGTCTTATGTTAATCTCTTAACCGAGTGCACACTTCATTAGTGTTGTTAAAATACTATAACTAGGTAGATCTAGCTGATCTAATATGTTACTCCTAATAGGGTAAGATCACCAGAAGTGATCAAAACTTGTAGCCCTAACAGGAAAACCTTTTCTATTTGCAGTAGTGAAAAATTTGTGGGTGTCATCCCCATTGCAGTTTTTACCTTCTAACAAGAGTTTCTGCGTTACCAAAATACTTGTGTTATGTGACCGTTATATTGTTGATTTTATGTTATTTAATTTCATAAGTTGAATGGATGAATGATACATATGTTAGATGCAAGGTATTTTGGAATATTATCACTATTTGTTGTAATAGATCTGAAAGGTTAATGAGTTAAAGTTTTTGTGGGCATTGATTCACCCCTCCCCTCTGAGTACCCTATCTCTCCTAATTCCAACAAAGACTACATTTACATGTCCATGGGGGACATTTTCATATTTTGTATTGCCATTTGGGCTGTGTAATGCTCCAACAATGTTTCAAAGAGCTATAATTAGTATTTTTGCTGACATATCACATGATTGTATGGAGATATATATGGATGAGTTTACAACATTCGGAGTGACATTTGAAGAGGCTTTGAAGAGTCTTGAAAAGGTGATAATCCGATGTAAGGAACATAATTTATCCCTTAATAGTGAGAAATGCTTTATGATGATGCAGGAAGCAGTAGTACTTGGGCATTTTATTTCAACGGAAAGAATACAAGTAGACCCAACCAAGAAAAGAGGTAATTCTCACATTACCCATACCTACTAAACCAAAGGATGTAAGATATTTTTTAGGACATGTTGGCTATTATAGGCACTTCATTCATAATTTCAGTCAAATAACTAGTCCTTTGTATACATTTCTTACCAAAGAGGCTGAATTTCTATGACACCGGCTTGTAATGAGTCCTTCCTGTAGCTTAAGAAACTTCTAACCACTGCACCAGTCCTCAAAGGACCAAATTGGTCTATCCCATTTCATATCCATACAGATGCATTAGATTATGCCATAGATGTTGTGCTAGGACAAAAGCCTACCAACCTTGAGAATGTAATTTACTATATCAATAAAAGCGTCCATGGCCCTGAATTGAACTACATAGTTACTGAAAAGGAACTCCTAGCTGTAGTTTATGCATTGAACAAATTCTGACACTATGTCATAGGCTATCCCATTTTTGTTCACACTGATCACTCAACAATAAAATATCTGATGAACAAACCTGCTATAACAGGCAGACTGGCAAGATGACTCTTACTATTGGAGGAATTTGATATAACAATTGCTGATAAGGTAGGGAAGGCCAATGTAGTTGCTGACTACTTGTCTAGAATACAAAATGTTGATGAAGACACTACTCAGGTTGAAGATATATTTCTAGATGAACACTTGTTCCACATAGCAATAAAACCCCATGGTATGCAGACATAGCCAATTATCTTGCAGCAAATAAGATGCCCTCACATTTTTCTTAGAAGGATAGGAAAAAGGTTGCAGAGAAAAGCTTTCAATTTTCATGGATAGATAACAATCTATTTTACACTGGTCTAGATCAGATCATGAGGAGATGTGTGAGAGAAGATGAAATATATGATATACAACATGCTTGTCATGATGAGCCATGTGGAGGTCACTTTGCAGCAAAGAGAACAACCCTAAAAATATTAACAACAGGAAATTATTGGCCAACATTACACAAAGATGCAGCTAGTTATACAATTTTTTTTTATAAATGCCAAAGGATGGGTCATCCAACAAAATCAGATGAGATGCCACTTAATCCACAAGTGGTGATGACACCCTTTGATAAATGGGGTATGGACTTCATAGGACCAATTGATCCTCCATCAAATGGAAAATATTATATCCTGGTATGCACAGATTATTTGACAAAATGGGTGGAAGTGAAAGCAATGCAAAATACCAGAGATGAAAAAGTAGCTAAATTCTTGTATGAAGACATTTTTACATGTTATGGAGTCCCAAGAGAATTATTCACAGACGAGGGAGCATAGTTCACTTCAAATTTGATCACTGAGCTGATGAAGGAGTATAGCATAAGACATCATAAGTCTAGTCCTCATCATCCACAGGCGAATGGACAGGCAGAGGTGACAAATAGAGAAATAGAGGCAATATTAACAAAGACAGTGCAATTGCATCAAAGAGATTGGAGCATTCAGTTAACTGAAGCAGTCTAGGCTTATCGTACAACATGGAAGACCAAAACAAGATTCATGCCATTTGAATTGGTGTATGGAAAGGCGGCAATGTTGCCCATAGAATTTGAACACAAAACATTGCGCACAGCTCTAGAGTTGAACATCAATATTCCTGCAGCACAATTAGAATCCACCTCAACTCATTGGATGAAATGCGAAAGTCAGCATTGGAAAGGATAGAGCTAATCCAGAACCAAAGGAAGAGGTGGCATGATTCACATATCAAGAATAAACTCTTTCAAGTAGGTGATTGGGCTCTATTGTATGATTCTTGATTTTAGGAGCTCCCAAGAAAGGTGCAGACTAGATGGCTCAGGCTATATGAAATTCAATATGTCTTTGATGATAGGGTCTAGTTCAATTGACCACACTTGATCCAGTCCAATGTAAGCTGCTTGTCAATGGACACCGCCTACGCATGTATTACAAGTCTCAAACAAAGGAATAATTCTTGAAGCAGTTCAACATGCAAAGTTTAACAACCCCTTAGGTAACAGTTCCTGCAGCAGAAGGTGAAAGCCTTCTTCCGGCAGCCTCACCATAACATGCCTTCAAAAAATCCCATAATAAAACTTCATTTCATATGAGGTATATTTATTCATTCACTTTTCTCTCTTATTCTTACCAACTCATCTCATTCCTTTGTCTACCACCCACTCAAACTCCACGTCACCCACAATTTCTATTTTAATGCTTTCAATAAAACACCACGTCAGCACTTTCATGCAGTCGCAAGACTTGACACTCTCATCAGATCGCATTCATGTGTATGGTAACAAATTGCCAGGTACAACTTTTTAACTCTTTTCTCACTTTTAGCGCATAGGTTTGAATAATTATATATAGTATTGCATTACAAATATGATATATGTGTTGAGCCAGTTTCCCATTCTCATGCCAAATTTATCAAGTGAGGACACTTGTCAAAATTTTTTAGGGGGAAGGGGAAGTGTAATAACTTCCAAGTGTTATTCCTAAGTCACCCTAGGCACATCCCTGCCACATCAATGTTGTACTTAGGTTGCGTTCTATTAATTCTTTTAATCCAACACATTTGTTGTACTTTCAAATTCTAATTTTTTGAGTAATTTTCTGAGCTTGACATGACTTGAAAGGACCATAATTAAATTATGAGATAACTCCCACTTAAGACTCTGATGTCCTCTGTAATCAATGCCATTATTATTGTTCATGTCAAGCATAACGGAGGTAATGTAAGCAATTTTTTTTTTGGTATTTTCAAGAATATCAATTGGGATTTCAAGAAGAAGGTATTTGCAGAGTGTAAGAAGACCGAAGATTAGTAGTGAATTGGAGAGCAAGAAAATTAAAGACTGGGCATTATTAAGATGGGGGGACAATTATAGAGACATGAACCAGTTGTCCATGGTATTTTACTGTCGGATGTTGAAGTAGTTCACAAATTTAATGCAAGTGATTGGCTAGGGTATTTCCTTCAGTTGACAAAATTCAATGAGGAGGTTGCAGCAGAATTTATGGGCACTTTTGAAGAGGGACAAGCAATTATGTGGGGTTTAACAGTTGTTGCTACTAAGGAAATAATTGCAGAGGTCACCAGATTACCAGTCGTTAGAGAGCACTATCCTAACGAGCATGATGTCAGGTCATCTCAAGCTCAATTCTCCTGACCAGATGATCCACTACTTGAAATCACTAAGCAAGGATGCAAGAGGTTGTCTCTTCCACCACCATTTCCAGATTTGGCTAACCACTTTATCAGGTATTTAACTTGTGAAGGAAGATTCTCAAACCTGCATGCCCACCATTTCAAATTGCTTAGCTGTTTAAGGCATAATGTTCAGGTCAATGTTCCTAATTTTCTCTATAATATGTTAAGAATTAGTGCCGAGGAAACACAAAAGGGTAATTCAAATTCCATAAGCCACCATGCCCTAGTAAAGATTTTGGTTGAAAAATCCCTTAGGGATGTCTCTCCCATGTCTTGGGAAAATTTTTTTCAATTTAAAACCTTGCAGCCCCAAGTTAACCCTGTTGCTCAACCTTTTGTGAATGAAGTAGAGTCTTTTGGGCCTAGTGAAGAAACAACTGAAAAAGGAAAAGAACAAGAATTGTCCCTAGAAAACAGGTCTGTTGATCCCACTCTAGAGAGTGATATACCTACTTCTTCCACAAAGAAAGACAAACAAAAAGTTGAAAAAGAAATCCCTAACCTAGAAGGTGAAATTCAAAACCCTGTAGTCCAAATAAATAAAAGAAAAAGGTCGAGTCATGCAGTGTCCATTCTTGCAGTGTCTACTCCTGCAGCACAAAGGCCAAAAAGATCACGCCAAACTGAAACTGTAGTGGTTGAAGAGGCAACTATATTTAGAAGCCCTCGCATGCGAGGACAAGTTCCTTCACCTTCCCTTGGAAATCCAAATGTTTCAGTACCAAAACCTAATCCGGAACCCTCCGTTGAAAATATTCCCGATGACTCCCCTTTGCGGGTGGAACCTCAAAATATGGAAGAATCTCAAAATGTGCAAGCACTTGATAGTAGCATGCCACAGGATGATCAAGGAATGCCTGAGCCAAGCCCAGATGTAGTACAAGACAACATTCCTGTGAATGTTCAACCTACTCCTTCGCATCACCCTGTATATTCTAACGTCTCCATTATACCCTACAGATCCACATGGTTAACTGAGTACTTTCAAAAAGTTGCCAAAGAAAAGAAAAAGAAAGCTCAGATGCAAGAATTTCCCTCACAAACAATTCAGTCTGTACTCGTTAACCTATACAATCATTTTGTTTTTCAAAAGAACTGGTGGAGATAGGAAAGAGATCAAATGTAGAAATAGATATTTGATAAGGATGAGGAAATTGAATCTCTTAGGGATCAGCTAAAGAAACAAAAACAACAAATGGACAAGGCCCTAAAATTAGTCGATCAGGTCATAGCTTGTCGACCACCACCCAGGGTATATGCTATTTGTTTAAAAGAGCAATTTCTTTTGTTTCAACTCATGATGACAATGAAAGGTATTGATTGTGAGTTTAAGTCAACCCAAGATTTTTATGGAATATATCAAACTCTTCCCCCATGGTAGCATAATTTATTATGTGAGCTATATTTGCACAACTTTATCGGCCCACATGAAACAGAGTGGAACCCTCTGCTCTATATAGGGGATATTCACTTAAGGGCTCTGATGTCATGGATTTATAATGAAGCAAACTATGACAGACAATTGAACAATTATAGGGATCTAGAAAAATTTGAACCCTTACCATTAAGGGCTGAGTCACATAAGCCTGATGTCCTTTTGAGGGATTGGCTCAATTTGACCTATGGGAAATAGAAGCCTGAAATCAAGGAGAAGGTCTTTGCATTGAGAGATAAGGTCTACAGAGACTATTAGACATTGCCCAATTTTACTGCCCAAAGAGCTCTTTTAGGGGTAAGAAGTCGGTGGAATAGATTGCCAGAAGCTTTTAGGAAAGCAAAGCCACACATCCCAATTAACTTTGAAGTAGCTGTGCACAAAGTGACTGAATATATGAGGTTGGGATGATAGGTCAGAAGGGAATTATGGATGCCTTAATCCTTCCAACCACCTACACTCCTCTGGCCCATATACGACATCAATGCTACTAGATTGGATCAGTTGGTTGAGGAGCACCGAGGAGATTATCTGGAAAGAACAAAAATATTTTACTACACTTTCAGGAGTGGAAAGAAGGGGAAGATGACTATCGGTGATTTCAGAACCATATCTAGGAAATACAATGCTTGAGGACAAGCATTCTGTTAGTAGGGGGCAGATGATGAGACAAATTAATGTCTCAATTTTGTTATAATCTTCATACTTTGTTGACACTCTTAATGCTCTAATAGACATTTCTAAAACATTTATGACTTATACCTATGTGAACTTATGCTAAGTACAACTAAAGCCACATAGCCTATGGGTAGCTTGAATGACATGTTTTGCTGACTATTATAAATATAATGTAGTACTTCATATAGTTATTTTAAGCCATGTTCTAACATTTGAGTAGGGGTTGAAATGTTGACTTGCATATGTGTACCGAATGTTACTAACCTTTTAGGTAAACAAGGAGCAGTTCGAAGAGTGGTGCAACCACATTAAAGAAGGAGCGTTAGAAGACCAGTCATGGTGAAAGAATTCAACATGGTTCCAAAGGATATACCGCACCTAGAAAGGAGCTGTTGTTCAAGAGAATATAGGAAATAAGTCTTGCTATATTTCCTTAGAATTGTTATTCTGTTATTTTCAATAATTGTAAAATGCCATGGTTGTTTTACCGCCTCCTTATTTGGTGAGGTTTAATCAGACTTTAATGCTATGTTTTCAATAAGCGGTAGTTCTCTTTATAAAGTTATTTGATCGACTTAGTTAGGTAATGAGAAAATATAGAATGGTGTGTTCAATATAGTAGAAGTTGTTCTTCTCAGTTCTTCATGAGTTGTTCAATTGCTATGTAACCAGTTAAGAAGAATTAATGGAAGAGTGATTTTGGATTATTTCCCATGTTAGTAGTTAGCAAAAGCCAACCAAGGGGGCCCACTTGGGAGGTGGATTAGATTAAGATAGATTAGATTTGCTTCCTGCATTTTCCCTGCTTTCAAGTAGAGTTAATGTTTTACTCCTACAACATTACTACTATGGATGTTCCTGCAACACTTGCAGAAGATAGACATAGTGAATGTTTTGAGTTGTTAGATAGGCTTAGATTCATTTTACAAGCTTTTTGTCATATTTCCATTAAATAGTCGAGTGTGTTTACTTTCCTATAGCAATAGCATAGATTCCTTTCATGCATTTTATCTTCCTACAACATAGGTGTTATGACTCCTAAAGGAACTTAGTGCACAAACTATGCTGTCCCATTCAAGTCTACGTCCTTGGGTTGACAATCTAAATACATTTCATGATGGGAATAGGTAATCCTTAGCATAGATATATTACCCCTAAGAGAGACAATGACATGATTATCTTTACCTATTGTGAGACTTTTCAAAGGCCATAATGAAAAAGAAAGTGAAGTACAATTTAACGAGATGAATTGGCAATTGGATTTTGGTCACTTGTGAAAAGTCAACAATCAATCAGTGAGATTTAACATTTTCTTGGAGACTATCGAGTCTTAAAGTACTAGTAGGTATTTATACTTTTTACAGTAATTTATGAATCATGAATTGTATTGAAAAATCAAAATTGATTTCTTTATACCAGTGAAAATTCACGTGCACTTTTTAATTATTTATTTACTTGTTGCAATGTTGAGTAGCTTTAATGTGTTCCATGATTCGTTGTATAATATTTGTAAATATTATCTTTAATTTGTGAATTAGCTTTAAATTATTGATCTTGTCTTCAAGTGGTGGGTCTTGCTAGCAATATACAATATTGCGAAATAATGCTAGGTGGGTTTTGGTACTATATGTCTGGTTGCATATATCGCAAAATATCACATGTTATACAAGATGGGCCTACCACCAAAGTGCAAAGAAGTCATAGCTTGACACATACCTTTTTGGGTATGTCTTATAAACAATTAACAAACAAATTTAGAAATCATTTTAATATTTTTTAACTTGCAAATTAACTTTAAACATTAACGTAAGTTGTTAATCAAATATAAATTTATTAGTGGATTAAAAGTAATTTATAAATAAAAGTTCACATGTTAAAAGCTTTTTATGTTTAAGCATAGAGTAAATATTCTCTTATGATTATATTTTATCAATAAAGTTAAATAATATTTCAAATTTAATTTTTTATAAAAAATATTTTACGATAAGCGGTGTCTTATAAGATTAGAAAATGAGCTAGATATTAAAGTTTAATAGAGAATTTGTTTATAATAGTTTTTAAATGATCTTTTATGATGATTGGGTTGTGTGGATTATGTCAAAGGAGTTTACTTAGTTATAATAAGAGTTTTAATCACAAAGTATTGGGCTTGAGAAATGTTTAAATGTTAAGATTTGGTATATCAGAAATACAATTATTTGAATTGGAGATGTTTGAATAAGTAGGTAACTGGAATGCTCTTGTATTTCATAATAAGCGATAGCATAAATATAATTTACAAAAAAATCTAGAGCATATTACATAAGTTGAGGGGTGATACAAACACTTAAGAGCTAAAGATGTCATCAGAGAAATTTGTTTGTGATACGTCCAAAAGTGATTAAAATAGTCAAATGTGTTGGTGGTTTAAATTATCATGGTAGTAGTGTTGAAATGAGTTTGAGCGGGATTGAAACTATTTAGTTCAAGGCAAAATATCAAACTCTATGAAAATTATAGGTGTTGAAGCCTTTTGAATCACATACTTTTAAAGTTTGAATAATGTTTAGGTTTCTCTATTCTATGTCATTGTAGATTTTTGTATAATTATACGTCCTACAAGTCTAGTAAATCCAATCATTTATTTATGTGTGATGTTTAAGAATTCCAAACAAGAGTGTGTATAGAGCAATTTGTAGAGTTCTCCCTAAGTTTTCAAGATGGTGTTGTTGTTGATGAGTGTCCCCACATGACTCAAGAAGGAAGTAAAACACATGTAAAATATTATCAAATAGAAGCAAAACCATGCAAAATATATTTTTAATCCCAAACTCAAATATGATTTCCCCTATTCAAGATTCCTAAATGTGTGGTAGAAAATATTGAGCAAGTCCAAAAGAAATTCTTATGGACTAAATTTGATGATAAGCCTAAACTAGCCTTGATCAATTGGAACAAGGTTTCTTGTCTCAAATCTTGTGATGGTATTAGTTTGAGGAAAAATTAAAAGGTAAATAGAGCTCTCGTGGCTAGTATTGGAAGGAGTTTTATGAAGAAGAGTAAAGACTAGATTGACATCACCAAAGCTAAATACTTTTAGTATGATGACCCTAAACTTTTTGTTTCCTTGATCTTCATTCACAAGGAATCTCTTAAATGGAGTAATATAAGCAAAGCAAAAATTCCCATTACCTAAAAGAAATCTTTAGAGGGTCTGAAGGGGAAATAAGACTAAATTTTGGGAGGACACCTCATTTGAGTTGTGTCTCTCTCTTTGGTTCTTGAGTCACAATACCTTTGCAAGCATTGTTGATGACTCTTTTGTGAAGAAAGGCCAAAGAATTAGGTGGGTTGACATATTAAAATTTATTATTAGTCATAATGTTGTTTCCTCTTAAATCTTCCCTATATTGAAATGATGAGACTTTTTATTTCTCTTTGGTAGGACTCTACCTAGTAGAAGTTAAGACCCTGAGGGAAAATATTTAATGGTGTCTAGTTACTCAATTCAACAGAAAGACCCACTAAAGGATAAGAGGTTGGTAAAATTTTGGAATGGAACTCTCATTTTGAAAATCAACCATTTTTAGTGGTGTGATGTTCACGATAAAAATTTCAGATGGGGTAATATAAAGAAGGGGATTTTGTTTACCTTTCTATTTGTATTTTATGCGTTAATAATGAGAAAATATTGGTTGTCCTCTTTTTTCACTATATATTTATCTAGAAACTATGGGATTGTATCTTCAAAAATATTGATGTAATTGGGTGGGTCCTTCCTTATTCCATAAACTCTTCTTGTAGAAAATGGTTACCTCCCTTCAAACACCCAATTTTAACAGAAGTCTGTTTCTTGACTCCTTCACATTTATGTTAGAGAATCTAGAAAGAGGTGGACAATAAAATCTTTATGAACAAATTTTATTATTTTAAAGACATCCTTAACAACATCTATAGAGTTATTGGGGAAAATGTTATATGAGTAGTTTAAAAAAAATCCCAATAGACCTCCCAGATCTACAAAAGGAAAAATTATCTATGATTAGTTGATAAATAAAGAAATCAATAATATAAATATCAACAAAGAGATAGAAAGACAACTAAGTGGAAGCCTTCACGAGAAGGTTGGTTGAAACTCAACTTTAAAGGTGTGTTGAAGGGCAATATAAGATTTTCAAGTGGTGTGGGAATCCTAAGAAATAATAAAGATAAACTTGATGTTGTTTATGTTAGGGACATTAGGCTCAAATGAAATACTGAAATTGAGGCAACTAATGCTTATTGAGGCCTCCACCCTACACTTACCCTTGACTAGGGAAAATACATATGGAAGGATGTCACATCCCATCTTATGCTTCCTTTAATGATAAAATAAATTAGGATATGTTATTGGGTAATTATCTCTTGACTTTTAGATTATGATGCAATGTGTTAATTAATTATAATGTTACAATTTATGCTTCAGCTATGGTTTTGAGAGATAACTTATTGATGTATGATTGAGTGTGATTGAGTGCAAGTGAGAGTCAAAGATGGGGACTTGATAGATGAGAGGAGTATATCCATTCAATATATAATGGATATGATGAATGCTTATTACATACATCATGTAGTTTCACGTAGTTTGATTAATGATGCTTTTATATGATCATTATTGCACTATTTCAATTGGTATGAAAATGAAAATGAAACTTCATAGCTTGTTTATATTCATGTATTTACACCTATATGATTTTTCTTTGATGATGGATATGTGCTACTTTTCTATGGAAATGAAATTTTATATACTTGATTTCATTTGAATGTTTAAAATGAATATATGCTCGTGCTTGAAAAAAGAAACATCAATATTGAATGCACAATGTCTTTTCTTTTTAAAAAATATATGTTGTTATTATTAAAGATGATTCCTAAGTTTCAAATTAGCTTAGAGGCTTATATGTTTTGAGAGAAAATGCCCATTTCATTAGTAATATGCAATCAAAATCAAAATATTGTATCAAACTTAAGCTCAAAAATGTTATGGGATATATGCATCAAGGGTGGTGAGCACATTTAGCCACATTATTGTTGTTATAGACAACTAGAGTATAATATTTATTAGAAGTGAACCATGATATTTGAAATGCAACAAGTATTCAAGACAAAAATTGTTATCATGTAAATGCAAGTTACTATTATTAAGATAGAAATGGTAATGTCTTGCTAAGGTGACTTGTATCCCTACTAGAAACTTATTTTAAAAAGAAAACATTGGGAAATATTCTCCTCCCTAGAAACTTTAATCACAAAGGTTACTCTTGGCATTTGAATGCATAAGAAAGGAGACCAATTCATTTTGAAACAACACACACACAACTAAAGCATATTCAAATAGAGAGCATTTCTTCTTCTGAGATAATTTTTTTTACTAGCAATGTTGGAGTTTTTCACAACTCGAATAGCATCTAGAATGATCAAAGGTGGTTTGATACAATAATTCATTTGAACACACTTGTAAATAGTGAAAGGGATTTGGAGGAAAATAGCAACTACATAATACTTGAAGGTTTTACTCTTGGTCAATAATCAACAAGGTTATTAAGATAGATATTATAGGTGGATAAAAGAAGAAGAATATATTACAAAGAATATAAAGGTGGGCACATTTTTTCTCTTTCATCCATTAATCATTACATAGAGATGTAATATTTTTTCTAAATATTAGAGATAATACCATTATTTAATGTTATTGTGGTGTCAAACTATATTATGGTGTTAGATTTCTTGTAAGGAAATTAAGTATCAAAACAACTTCCTACACTAATATTGAGATGAGGGTAATGCAAAAATTTTCTCAAATCTTTACAATGGTTATAAAAACTTAACATAAATAAACATAAATCATAGGCATACCACAACACAATGTTTTATATGGGGAAAACTCTTTTGGGGAAAAACCCCCACTTTGAAATGTGCCTAAATATATTATTTAGAAATCAATAACATATTACATAATGTTTGCAAAGAAAGATTCTCACAGGATTATCACGAATGAAAATTTAGAGGCAACTCAACAACTATCAGACACTTAGAATGTATCACAATTATTCCCAAATGTCTAATATATAGGAGAAACAAAACATGAAACCATCAAATGGTATTATAAAACCATAGGCTGAAACCGCCCATAAAATGGTGCACAAAAGTTCCACCGTTAGACCTATGACCTAATAATAAATGGTCAAGATTCACAATGAAATTTTTTTATGTGAAATTTTTTTCAGGGTTCCTTCCCCAAAAAAAACTTTGTGAGGGCATGGTACCCTTGGACCCCCAACCAGTCACAAGACTAGAGTTGACAAAGGGGGGAATCCCTTGCAACCCCCAAGTCAAGGGTAAGCCCCCAAACCACCATCACTCATGTATCAATAGTATCATTTTATTATTGTAAGGTTGAGACACTATTTTTATAACATTTATTAGTTGCATTTCTTCATAGTCAAAGTTCAAGCCATAATTTTATGTTTATATCCTTTGTATGCGAGTTTCTCAATGACGTTGCATTGAATCTTTACACTCCTCTAAGTGATGGCTACTTATGTTGAATCATTATTTGCGTGGATGTTTCCTTATTTGTGTACATAAAATCTCTTCCTAATAGAGAGGTTGTTGTTATTCTCATCTTTCTATTGCCTGGTATCTTCTTTTTTCTGAATCTTGATATGAGACTATATACTCATACATAGACTTATGATTATGTACACCTCAAACAATAAGCTCTAGATTTTCATGTGTACAAATAAATTTAAAAGATAAATTCCACCATGTAGTTATGATTTATGTATTTAGATGCCATAGTTAAGTTTATAAATCTCTTAGCCACTCTTCTTTTATGCATATTTTCTAGTGTATTTCATCTTACTTGTTCACTTCAACGTTATTTATGAACCATAAACTACTCAAAATATTATAATAATTTCTTCAAAGTGGATTGTACCAAATCATTTAACTTAAATACTAGTCATATCTCAAAGAAAAGATTGATTAGATATTACTATCACTTAAGGACAAAAAGTTCATAGAATAATTGTACTTCTTTATTAAAAAAAAGTATTGATGATATTTCTATTTTAAGAAGTCTCTATTATTTAGGGTTCATAAAAGTATCATAGGATAATCATTGACTTATCTATAGCTTAAAGAGTCCATCTATTTTAATAAGTTTTAACATTATTTGATAAAGTGGGATTTGATATTCAAAAGTCATATTTATACATTAAGATAAGCATGTTAATCATATTAAATAAATGTATTACATGTAATTTTTGATATAGTTAGAAAGGCAATAGATTTTTTGGTCTTTCTCTAGTTAGATATTATCATATGGTTATCATTGAGATGGCATTATTCTATCTTAAGAGACTATATGAGTACTTCAAGTGTCTATTGTTATGATTTGTTAAAAAATTAAAAATTAAAAATTATTATTTGTAATCAATGATAGAGATGCATAGTAATCCTTTTGGAGCTCACTGAACTTATAGAAAATGGTATGATGCTTAAATAAAATGGATTTATTACTTGTGAGTTTTCCTAGAAACCAATGTGTATGCCCATTGTTATGAGAGGACCATGTATAGGAAAACTTCTTGAAGAATATATTAACATTATTAATTTTTCTTCTTTAACTTTTCTCACCCTTTAAGTTTAAATTATTTTTGTGCATGGTGCCTTCTTTGAGGGGTGCCCTCACCCCACCTCCTACCCCTCCTTAGATTCCTAATGCGACACTCATGTTGTTTTTTTAGGGTCCTACAATAGAAGTGTTGTGGTGTTTTAGTGTCCTAAATTATAAGCATGTGCAATTTTGGTCCTTAGCTAAGCCCATTTTAGTGTCCAAGGCTTCCATGCATCTTTGGCCCTTTTTCTATGCAATTAATTAATAAATATTAAGATATTTGTCCATTATTAATCTAACTTACATGTGGGCCCTTAACTTTAGGTTTCTGCCCTTTAATTATTCCATTCATTTATCTCCTCTTTCATACATAGGCCTTATTTCATTATAGGTGTCCTTTTGTAGTTATCTTGAATTCAAAATTCAATTCCATGTGCATTTTTAGTATCCTCATACCCTTATCGATGCCTAATTTAATTTTGAGCCTTGATTGGCTAGAATTGGGTCTCTTATAAGGCATAGGGCAACACAGGTCATCCCATGCCTTAGGAGGTGCCTTGTTTTACGTAAAGGTGGGTTGAATTTGAATTGGAGAAATTTCTTGGGTTTATAGCAAAATATCCAAAACTTTGTTAGCCCCCTTCAAGTTTTGAGCCTCGAAATGGCTTGGAGAGGTTAAAAGCAACACTACATCCCTCATTTTGGATAAGTTATCTCATCAATTCAACCAATAAATTGTATCTAATCATTCAAGTGCTTGAGATATCAATCAATACATCGAGGTAATATATTCACATTGATATTCATTTGAGCATGGAAGATGAAGAGTAAAGTCTAGATCCAAGCATTTGTGTAGGCATCAATGATCTAGGTGGATATTTTTCACCAAAAAATTGATTATTCCAAATGCTCAATAAAACACCACCATGTCAAAAAGATCCCTGAGAAGATTCCAATCATTGGTTTTTTTAGTGGTGAATATTCACCAATTGGAAAAATATGAGGGTCAGATGCATCAGGAAATTGGCGAATAGTATTATTATGTGAAGTGGTCAAATCACCTCATTTTCACACAATATTTGTCCCATGGCTGGTTTATTCGCCACTTTTTGGTTGAAATGGTCATACTACAAAGGTATTTTTTTCCACCAGCTCATACATGATTTGAATATTTGTTAATTGTAATTTTGCCCAGAATTTTTGAACGAATGCAAGAAACCGCCAATGGACACACATGAATTTGCCAATATCGACATACAATTTTTTAAATTTTGAGGGGCCAAATAACCAACAACATTAATTATTTTTTCCTTTAGGCTAAACCTGATTCACCCCCCACTACTATTGAATGATAATGTCAGCTACATATTCACCTTCAAAATTAAAACTACATCACTACAATCCCACCCAAAATTGCTAAATTTTTATCTCCCAATTATAGAATGGGGCGCAATTCACCAAATTTTGTTTGATGCGAATAAATGAGAAGGTGAAATTTTACTTTTTACACCTTATTCAGATCGTTCTGCACTTCTAGAGGCTCTTGACACAAGTTTCTCAGGAATTCTTTAGATGTTGAGTTGCTGACAGACTTGTCAATGTGAAAACTTAACTGTAAGTGAAAAATGATTTAAGATTGATGTTAGTGTTTTTCATTTTGAGTTGTTAGTGTCTATCATTTTGATTTCAAAATTTTGTTGCATCTTAGGTGTTAGGGCTTAGTTTTCTCCATTTTATCTATTATGCTTACATGACATGCATTATTACAATATAATTTATTGGTTCTATTTTATCTCTTTTTATCTATTATTGTATTTTGTAGGAATCATGTTCATTCTTGTAGCTTTTGTTAGTGAGAGATGTCGAGCAGTAGGACTCTTGAAACTATTGAAGGGAGGCCATCAAAATGTAGAAATAATAATGTCATACTTTTGCAATCCATCAGATGGAGCTACAACATTAGTACTTGTAGCCAATGCATTAATTGGCATAAGATGCCTCTATGCAGAGAATATTCCAATGGGTACCCAGTATAGCCAGACTAAAATAATTGACTTGGTTGAAAAAATCAGTAATGCTATTGCTAACAATGTCACTATTGCTGGAAATGTTAGTGATGTTGTTGCTAAGAATGTCATGGATGCTGGTGTAAATTTTGGTGATGTTGTTACTGCTAATGCTGGGGTTGTTGTTGCTAACAATGTCAATAATGTTGCTCCACGCAATGCAAAGAAGAGGAGAAGAAAAGTAAAAACAAAAATTGGGTGCGAGTGGGATATGACAAGGTCATTTTAGATGTAAGAATTCAAAGACACGTTCATTGTTGAAGTGTCAAATTCAGACAAATAAAAATCTCCAGTAGAATGCAAGTATACAATATGTAGTTGGAAACTTGAAAAGGAAAAAAAAATGTATCTAAAATTAGACACAATAGAAAAGCATATCGACAAAGTGTAGGAGAAAAAAAATATAGATGAAAAGGAACAATCAGTGGCTAGATGGAAAACAAAGGAAGAATGTTAGCATGTCAAGTATGCAGAGGAATTTTATGTGAATCAAGAAAAATGGAAGGAGAAACCAAAATGCATAGTTTCACTTGAAGCTAAATTTAAAAATTAATGAATGATACATATATGTCCAAAACTATTCAATTGGCTACTCTTTTTAATCTTTTGAGAAGAGGTCATCCCATGACAAAGTACTTTAATATTGTTGGATTATTAAAACTTTTGAATGTTCTAAGATATCCTATAACTCATTGGTCAACAAACAGTGGATGGGATTTGGTAAGTTGTCTTGTTGAAGTGGAAATAACTAATCTACAATAAAAAGTAAAGGATTCAAACAATATTGCATTATTTGTAGATAAAGTTATAGTGGTGGATAATATTGCTTGGATGTGTATGCATGGGTATACTATATAGAACCATGTTATCTAACCTTACCTACTTTGTGTTGTTAAGATGGAGAATTCCACAATGCAGGATATGTACGAACTAGTTAAGAAATCTCTAAATGAAATTATTGGTATGGATGACTACATAGTTGCCAAAAAGCTAGTGTGTGTAGGAGTAGACAAAGCTTCAATGATGCAAGGTCATAGGAATGGTCTATGCATAAAGATACAAATAGGCATTACACCATACATGGTTCTCATTCAATGCATGGCACATAGACTTAATTTAGAAATTAAAATTGTGCATAGGTATAATCAGGTTGCTAGAGTTGAAGAAATAGTTCATGAGCTCTACGCATACTTCTGCCAAAGTCGTAAACATTTTATAGAATTTTAAAAATTTGTTGAAGGAATAACCAATGGAAATAAGCTACTGAAGGATGTTGACACCAAATGGATCTCTTAGGGTGGACCCATAGAATGATTTTTCTTATAATATAAAATCTTGGTTGGGCTAATGTACAAATAATGTGCAATAGTCCAATGTCCTGAGATTTTGCATAGGTTAATTGATGTAGAGACGCTATTAACCTTGGCCACTATTCTCCCCCTATTAGAAAAAATGAACTCGCTTGTTAAACAAGCCCAAGAGAGAGCTATGTATATTCAAGAATATGTTGAGTTGTGTAGAATGATTGTCATCGCCATCAATAATCAATATTTAACTTAGTATCCATTCAATGATGAAGTATTTAGTAGATGGAATCAAATTACAGATTTGGGTCATGCTGATAATTATTTACGGTTTAATGATTGTGGGGAGTTGTGTATCCCTGTTCATGGAAAGAAGATACCAATGTTCTACTATGACATGTCTTCTAGCACGTGGTTTTATATAATAAGAGATGAACCTCTCACACTGGAAGATTCCAATGACATTGTGGATTTTGTGAAAACCAATTTACAAGTGATTGCAAAATATGTTTCATTAGATATTTTAAGTCAATTCCCTCAAGAGGAACTATGAGAAGCCATGTCTATTGTGTATCCTAATTTTTGGAGAATGCTTGATCCAAAATATTTTCATAAGATGCTACTGGAGCTGGTGAATTATTTTGGTAAGATTTCCAATTACAAAGTTGATAGAAAGGAAGTGAATGGATTTATATGTAAAACTAAGCTTGTAGAGCAATCAATCCATTTTGCAGTAACAACACATGAATATGTTAAGGCTTTGGATAATACGTACCTACTAGGATCAATAAAATGGATTTGGACAAAATAAGTCAAAACCCAATTTTGCATGATGAACTGTTGACTTGTGTCAAACAATGATATTGGGTTTTTATTAACGATGAGATTGTTTATAGTGCACTGGTGTTCTTGAAATCAAAGATAAGAAACAAACTTGGCAAGAACCTGGAAGTTTGTTTGAAGGTTTATACTAGTTGGTATAATGTCAAAAGTTTTCCTTATGAGAGGGCACCCACACACTAGACTTCCGCATGTGAAAGGAGAGGGTTAGGCAACATTTCAAATAATAATGACAATGTTAAAAAAAAAAGAGCACATCAAGTTCTAGTAGTCATGCTGAGATGAACTTAAGTGAACAAAGTGAAGGCCAAAATAAAAAAGAAAGTGAATTACAGTTTAATGAGAAGAATTGGCAATTAGATTTGGGTCACTCATGACAAGTCAACAATCAATCATTGAGATTTAGAATTTTCTAGGAGACTATTGTGTCTCAAACTACTACTAGGTATTTATAATTTTTACAGTAATTCATGAATAATGAATTGTATTGAAAAATCCAAATTGATTTCTTTATACCAGTGAAAATTCACATGCACTTTTTTATAAATTATTTATTAACTTATTGCAATTTCGAGTAGCTTTAATGTGTTCCATGATTTATTATATAATCTTTGTAAACATTATTGTTAATTTGTGAAGTAGCTTTAAATTATTAACCTTGTGTTCAAGTGGTGGCTCCTACTAGTAATATGTGATGTGAAATAATGCCAGGTGGGTTTTGGTACTATATGACTAGTTATGTATATCATAGAATATCACATGTTGTGCAAGACGAGCCTACCACCAAAGTGTGAAGAAGCCATAGCTTGCCACATACCTTCATGGGTTCTTCTTATAAACAATTAACAAACAAATATTGAAATCATTTAAATATTTTTTAAGTTGTGAATTAGCTTTAAACTATTAATTTTATCTTTAAGTAGTGTGTCCTACTAACACTATATGATGATGTGAAATAAAACCACGTGGTTTTTGGTACCATATGGATGGTTAGTTCTATCGCGTGTTGTTCTAGATGTGCCTACCACCATAGTGTGACGAAGTCATAGTTTACTATGTAACTCTGTGGGACCATCTTATAAACAATTAACAAATAAATTATTATTCGTTCTTTAAATGGTGGGTCCTACCACCAATATGTGATTATGTGAAATAATGTCAGGTGTCCCATTTTTATTAGAAATAGATGTGAAATAATTGATTTACTTATATCGACAATCTTCGTGACCAATGAAGATCAACGACCCAAGTTTAAAACTATGGGCTAGTGTTTGTTTTATGGTGTTGATTTTCATGTATGGTCTGTAGTGGCAATTTTTGTTGATTCTCATCAAACATGCACTATGTCACTTCATAATTGCATTCAATTTTAGACAATTCAATATATATGAAGAGTCGTTGTTGATGAATTTATGTAATTCAGGCAGTGCAAGCATTAGCAACTAACAAAACTACAAGGGTTTGAACTTTGACTTTGTTGAGTGCAGTATCAAGTACACATAAGTTGGCATCTTGTTGTTCGATTAAATTTTTTCTATATGCAAAAGGGTTTTCTCAGTATTTTAGGGCTTAGTTTTAGAAAATAAGTACTATGATTGCAAATTTGTGAGAACATAAATTTTCAATTTTCAATTTTTTTGGAAGTATTGTTTATACATTTTTTAAATACCCTAAGCTTAAATATGATAAGCAGAAATTCAAGAAGAGGTTCAACTAATGCTAAGAGGGGCTTGCATGAAGATATTATTGCTCAATTGCTTGTTTCTTCAAAAAGGGGAAGGCATGCTCAGGGTATGAATATTCTATCTGATACAGTTGTGGATAGGGAAGCATCTTGTGGAGATCCTTACACTCAAATTAGTGAAAGGGATTTATTCATGTATTTTTAAAACAAGAATAGAGCCCCAATTATAGTGAACAATGCATGGAGATTGGATTTGGAAAGGCTTGGCATCCCAATTTTTTTTTATCAATGTAGACCTGATTAGAGCTATGGGAAAACATTATAATTCGGAAAGTAGATCTGTCTCCATAGAGGAGGGTGTTTTTTTGGCCAAGTTTGACTGGGAATCTATTTGTAATTTTTTTTTATGTTAAATGCTAATGCCCAGGTGTCCATTGATTTTCTATATCTAGGGAGGGAATACGAAAGGGGAAAAGGTAGCTTCAAGGTTAAATGGATTCCATTTCATAGAAGGGAGAATAAGGAAGGGAAGCCTATTATATTTTGGAAGAAAAATGTTGAGCCCTTTGATTATAAAATTTTTAAGGGTTATTTCATATACACTTAATTTACACTTTTCCAAGTGTTGGGAATCGATGTACAATCTAAGATGCTTATGCATCTTATGATGTTGGCCGTCAAAATATAACACACATATAGAAACACCTACTTTACTTTGCCTCATTCATTTCTAATGCTATTCACAAATCCCTTTTGGATATCCAAAAGGGTAGCCCTATTGTTTGATTTAGGTGGTATTCTCTATTGTGCCACATTCTTTTGTATGGTGGAAGCAAGGTTTATCCTTTCCCTTGGGGCCCAAAGCTAAATTTGAGAAATGTAGATGAAAAAAAACACAAGTTTCCTATTTAAGAGAGAATGTATTTATGGGACATGCACTATGACAACTCCAATTATGTCTTGTTTGAGGAACTCTTTGTCAAAGTTGTGCTGCAAAATTTGGGGTACCCAATCAATTTGAGATTGTCAGACAAGGTGAGGATATTTTTGAGGCCTCTTGATCTATAGCCCTAGCAAGGAATCTACCATAACTGGGGAGATTTTTTTTTCTAACCTAGCTACACTATCATTAGAGTTTACAATACACCAGTTAAACCCCATGTTTTTCCTAGATATGTGTCAGATATAATTATTTTCTTAGAAATCATTTGGTAGTTGAATGAGTCTAACAAGGCTCATTTAATAAACCCAAAGAAAAAGAAGGGATCCTTCCTCCCAAAAACAATTATTTTCTAGTATTTTGAGATCTCAAGAAAAGGAGGATTTGACCTATTATATTATGATTTACTGCCACACAAGATGAATTTTGTAAAATTCAAAAATTGTGATCCATAACACTATATTGATTAGACCAAGGTTGAGTTTAGATTGGAAACCTTTGTTCACGAGCATGATCATTTTGAGGACTTAATTATAAATACTTCTTATAATGTTGAAATTTATAGGAGAATAGAGATGGCAAAATAAAAAATGAAAAAGAATGACCCAAAATTCAAAGTGGTACCCGCTGAATTGGAGGAACAAGTTATCATAAATTTTGTAAGAGTACAGGTAGGAGAAGATGTTAGAGCATTGTCAAGCTCTACATTTATATCTGACGATAAGTTTGTGCAGTCTTGAGAGTTTAGGGAATTTGTCCTAAAAAATAAAAGGGAGCGATTTTCCAATATTATTAGGAAAAGGTTGGCATCAGGGAATCTGGCAAACAATAATATTGATAGATTTATAGCTGAATTTTTAGAGGAGGTTAATTATTTCATATCAAATATGACCCTTGAGGAGGCAAGGAAAATTGTAAGGAATAGTGGATGTTTTCTACTTAAAGGATGGGATTGTTGGCATAACTGATGATGGTACAACAAAGGTACAAAATTGGTGATTGAGATGACCAGTTATTTTTTTTATTGATGTCAAGTATTGACCTGGTGTTCTTAGTGTGTTGCCAAGTATGTGAGAAGGATGAACAATGTGGTTCAAGTAGTTCCAATGGTTGCGATTCTTAAAGGAGACTTGGGAATGTCTTTGGATGATAATTGTATAATCACAATTATTGATTGTATGATTTGAGAAAGTTATGGTTGATTGGAGTGTGACAAGGCAACTGCTAGAATAGTCTTTGACTAGCAATGAGTGATTTGATTGGTTTATCAAATATATGATATTTTAGGTGGCACATCATAGTATTATGTTGTTGATGCTATATTGATCTTATGGTTACAACCACAATTGATTTGGTTGATCGGTTAGTATGTTTTGTGGTTACAAAAGTTATTTCAAGTGACTAGTGATAGTGTTGTTATGTTACCGATGGTAGATTTTTTGTTCGCGATCGGTGATCATGTGATGATGAAAAATTTATGTTCCAATTATTATGATGATGTGTATAATTTCATTTAAGGTGATGATTTGTCATTACATTGAGTGAGGTAGATCATCTTATCAAGATGTAGGTTGTTGGTCAAAATGTGTTTGACTGTTCTTAATAAAATTAATTGTTTGATCTATCTTGTGGTCAAATTGTTAGGTAAAGATGTTTGTTACATTGGGATATGTGTTTTGGAATGATCTCTCTAGGTGAAAAGATTGGAATAGTGATTTTAATGTGTTGGAGAAGGTGTTTATAAGTTGGTGGAACATTTTAGGGCTTGAGAAGTGATATTTATATCATGAAATCATAGATTTTTGTGTGTAGATCATGATTGTGAAGGTGCGGTCAAGCCAGGGTATTCCAGATTTAACGGAGGATAGAATGTGTGTATTTCAAAGGGCCTGATCAAGAAAAGGAGTTTCTATTTTCTAGATCAATACACCTATTGTATCCTAATAGTTACAACAGGCTCAATCCCTTAACTAGGTAGACTTTAACATGTCTTATTTGTAAATCCTTTAATAGGGTGACACTTTTGCTAGTGTTTGAATTCCTCTAACATAGATACTCTAAATAGGGCAAAGATCCTAACATGGCTAGAGGTAAATACCATAAATGGGTGACACCTAACAATGTCTTTTGTAAACTCATAACAGGACATACTTCAGAAGAGTACAAAATTTGTGAGTCTCATCTCACAAGTGGTTTTCACCCTTTTGGGTTTCCATGGTAAAAATCATTGTGTTATGTGTTGCATGATTTATGGTGGATGTGTTTTTTTTTTAAAGTTTCATATTCTTATCAATCGATAAAACAATGAATGTTATCACTAAAGTTAAAGAAATTGAAAAGAATAAGATAGTTAGATTGCTGATTCACCCCCCCTCTCAGTAATCTTATACCTTTGGGACTAAAAATTGGTATAATAGATTTGGTCCTCTTTGTGGAAGAATCTTATCAACTTGAGGTTAAGATCTGAGGATGATGAGGAAGGAAGGTCCTAAGTTCACAAGGGAGAACTAGTCAGTGTGGAGTGGTAGAATGAAACTTTATCTAAAAGGTATGGGTAACCAGTATTGGAATCATGTTGTTACTAAGTATGTTGTACCTACCAAGATTCTTAATGTAGATCAGTGATGTAGAGGAAAGTGGTATGAAAAATATTAAGGTCTTCAAAAGTTCTACAAATGTAAAGACTAGGCAAATGACCCTAGGAACCCCCAAATGCACTATATGGCTCCAATAGAACAAAATGAAAGAAGAGACCTACCCACTACCTCTATTATCTTGAATCAACTTCAAAACCATTACAAACTTGGTCCAACGGGTTGAAACCTCCTAAATTGGATCTAACACTCCAATCCACTCTTAAGCCCCAATAGGCCTAGTAGACCTAGTAGCCCTCAAATCAGGTAATAGATCAAATAACTCTAAATCTTCCCAAAGAAATAAAAAATATAAAGGTATATTAAAATACCATTTTAAACCCTATTTAACATATGTTAAACCAAGGTGTGGTTGTTTTGGACCATCAAACCCAAAAATTGTTGCTCCATCTTTTGTTCCTAGACCTAATTACTCACTTTTCCAAAGGAATTACTAAGAATCCTCACTCTCTGATCCTAAAACCTTGGATAGTCTCTTATAATGGTCCCAAATGACAAAATTTTTCATTATTTTTTAGACTTGACCTTCCCAGATAGACAAATTACAAAACCCTCCTTAAATGGGCTTAAAAACTAGGGCCTCCTCAATACCCTTTCAAAACTCACTTCCAGACCTCAACCAAAGGTCCTACACCATGAATTCTACTTTAATTTGACTTTTTAATATAAAAACATACCCTCCTTAAGTTAGATCTTCTGATGTTATACCTTGGGCATCAATTTTGTGCCCTCACCTTGTACTTTCCAATGGTGAGTACCAAATCCTATTAAATCTCCTCCATAAAAGATGTTAGTAACATATATTACATGTTACTTTGAGTCCAGTCCATGACAAAAAAAGGTTACATTCATGGAATGGCTCAAGACATTTATAATTACTTTAAAATACTCACAAAAATCCCACTATTTTGGGACAATAGAAATCAGAGGTTTAAAGATTTGATAAGATGGACCATGAAAACACTTAAAGGATCACAAAAAATAATTGATTTGATGTTTACACCATCCAAAATAATTTGGCAATTTAAAACAATCAAGAAATCATCTAGGCCAAATCTCCATACAAACCATCCACCCCACATACAAATGACTTTCAGATGTTTATATAAACTTCAAAATACCCTCCCATTTGGTTCCATATAGTTGTAACTTATTAAAATCATTAATTAAATGAGTTTTTTTATTTGCCTCCAAAATGGTAGTAGCCATTAGAGTTTGAATATTTAAATTAAAAACTCTTATTAAATACTTAAATCTAATTCCCTCTTATTTCCAATGATTCTTCAATGATCAATATGATTTATTTAATAGTTCTAAACACTCCTAAGACTCTTTCCAAACCTACACCTATAAGATCCATTATTTGGTCCTATTGGGACAATTAGGAAAATCACTAATTACATTCAAATCATTACAATCAAATGCCATTATTGGCTTTAAAACATCCAAATTGACTCCATTGGACCCATGAGTGATTCCATCATG
Organism: Chamaecyparis obtusa; assembly: GCA_027943335.1. Taxonomy (NCBI): domain Eukaryota; kingdom Viridiplantae; phylum Streptophyta; class Pinopsida; order Cupressales; family Cupressaceae; genus Chamaecyparis; species Chamaecyparis obtusa. Next base: position 794,671 of record BSBK01000135.1, on the reverse strand, counting down.
CTTCCTTGGTGTCTTTATTTCCTTCATATGTCCATATGCCTGTCTAGGTGCCCTTGCACCATACTCCCCACCAACAAAATAGATCTTTCCCCAAGAGATAAGGGGTCTTGTATTCACACCTCCAAGTATTCTATAAGGCAATCTGTAACCTTTTCCTCTCTCAGGAATATTTTGTAATAAAAAAATCCTCTTTTAGCCCTCTACAACTTGCAACAAAGTTATTAAAATCATAAGATAAAAGCATGTCATCAATGCCATCATTGGCATGCTATTTAGGAAAGTCATCATGGAATGGTTTTTACTACCCTTCCTTATGCACTCTAAGTTCCAAATGATCCTTACTTCCACCCCCTATGGAAATACCTTTTCCATCCTTCACTTGTACAACTATAGGGCACAAAATTGTCCCTACAACCACACCACTTTCCACCACATCATCCTGCAATCTTGCTACATTATTCTTACTGTCATAGCCACCTATTCGAACCATTGAGGAATCTCCAACATTTTGATCCTTCACCATAGACCTTCTCTCCTTGAGGCCCTACAAATCAACACTTTCTTTATGTCCAAAACATATGATTTTTGACTCATTTGATGAACTCTTTTGCATAGGTTTAAGAATGAACTTCTTACCATCCTTATGAGAAACATAAGTATTCTCATACCCATCATGAATTTTCCTTCTTAGGTACTGCCAAGGTCTTCCTAAGAGGATATGACAACATGTCATTGACACTATATCACACAATACTTTGTCTTTATAATCACCAATGGATAACTCTACACAAGCTTGCTCTCTAATCAAAAGGCTTTGTTCATCACTCACCCATGGGGCCCTATATGGTTTATCATGAGGAAATTTATTCAAATGCAACTTGTTGAACATTTCATAGGAAACCAAACTATCAGAAGAACCTGAATCTATTATCATTTTTCATATCTTACCTTGGCTGGTGCAATGAGTTCTAAAGATAGATACCCATGGTCTTATTTTATGTTGCATAGTTGTTCCCTTCCTTGCCATGAGAAAGTCACCTTATAGATCTAGTTATAGTATGAAAACTCCACTTTCATCTTTCTTTTTCTCTTCTTCATGTGTCAAATCCACTCTTGTATCTACCTTCTTGGAATCCTTTTTAGGACACTTGTAGAAAGGATATCCTATCTCACCACAATTGTAACATTTACCAGTGAAGGTACTTAATCCTCTACCTACACAAAATATTTCACCACCTCTTTGTCCACTTTTTTATCACACATAGGCTCCTTACCCTTGTCATTGCTACTTTTTCCTTGACTTTCATTAGATTTGTTACCTCTACCCCTATTGGCATTGCCTCTTCCACTTGTTTGCCTCTCTTTCTTTCTTCTCAATTTGTCTTCAGTCTTGATGGTGAACTTGTAACATTCCTTCACATTTCTAGGTGCATTAAGAGTAATTTAATCTTGTATATTGAAACTTATCCCACCTAGGTATCTTGTCACTTTCTCTTCCACATCTTCATGTGCAACTCTGATGTCAAGTTTATGAAACTCCTTGGTATACCTTTGGACATCCATGTCCTTTTATTTCATATTTTTTAGCCTCTTGTAAAATTGTACTTTTTAGTCATTAGGAAGAAAATTATCCTTCATTTTGTTCATCATCCTATACCAAGATGTGATCTTGGGCCTCCCATTCTTCCATCTATTTTCTTGCACACAATCCCACCAAAGAAGAGCATGACACTTCAATATTGGCTTTGTAATATTTACCTTTTGATTCTCCTCTATTTATTCACATTCAAATATTTTTAAATGGCACTAAACCAATCAATTATTTGTTCATCATCTATTTTCCCACCATACATAGGCAAATCATATTTTACCCTAGAATCTCCACTTTTCACGACCTTAAGTAACTTGACCATTCTCACATCTTCTAAGTTCAATTCATCTTCTACCTGAGGGGCTTCCTCCCCTTATTCTCCTTCTTCATCCTCATCCTTAATGTATTCATCATTTTTTCCTTCTCTTCTCCTTCTTTCTTTAGCCTACATGGCTTCCATTCTTTCCCTTAAGGCTCTCAACTCCCTGACAATTGCAACACTCATTCTTAGAGGCATCTTGTCCTTTGCCTCTTTCTTCCAAGCTCCTCACCAACTTGCATGAACCTTATTCCTTGATCTAATACCAATTTGATGTAGAGGCAAGTGGTGTGACAAATATTAAGGTCTTCAAAAGCTCTACAAATGTAAAGACTAGGGAAATGATCCTAGGAACCCCCAAATGCACTATATGGCTCCAATGGAAAAAATTGAAAGAAAGGACCTACCCCCTATCTCTAGTACCTTGAATCAAATTCCAAAATGATTCCAAACTTCCACCAATAGGTTACAACCTCCTAAACTAGATCTAACACTCCAATCCACTCTTAAGCCCCAATGGGCCTAGTCGCCCTCAAATTGGGTAACAATTCAAATAACTCCAAATCTTCCCAAAGCACTCCAAAATATAAAGGTTTATTCAAATAACCCTTTTAAACATCTTTAACATATGTCAAACCCAAGTGTGTTTTTTTTCTACCATAAACCCCTAAAACTGCTACTCCATCTTTTGTTCCTAGATCTAATTGATTACTTTTCCAAAGGAACTACTAAGAATCCTTACTCTCTAATCATAAAAACTTTTAAATTCTCTTATAATGGTCCCAAACCACAAATTTTGGCATTATTTTGTAGACTTGACCTTCCCATATAGGAAAATTACAAAACCCTCCTTAAATGGGCTTAAAAACTAGGGCCTCCTTAATACCCTTTCAAAACCCACTTCCAGACCTCAACCAAAGGTCCTACACCATGTAGTCCTCTTTTAATTTGACTGTTTCACATAAAAAATACCCTCCTTAAGTCATATCTTCTACTTCTATACCTTAGGCATTAATTTTGTGCCCTCACCCTGTAATTTCCAATGGTGAACACCAGAACCTGTTAATTCTCCTACATAAAATATGTTAGTAACATATATTACATGTTACTTTGAGTCCATTCCATGAGAATTAGAGGTTACATTTATGGAATGGTTCAAGACATTTATAATTGCCTCAAAATACTCACAAAAATCTCACTATTTTGGGATAGTAGAAATTAGAGGTTTAAAGATTTGATAAGATGGACTGTGACAAAACTTAAAGGATAAAAAACACAACTAATTTGATGTTTACACCATCCAAAAGAATTTGGCAATTTAAAACAATAAAAAATCATAAAAAGTCTAAGAAATGCAAGAATTTTGAATTTTATTCACTTCCAAGCCAAATCTTCATACATACCATCCACCCCCGTACAAATGACTTTCAGAGGTTTGTATAAACTTCAAACTACCCTCTCATTTGGTTCCATATAGTTGGAACTTATTAAAATCATTAATTAAATGAATTTTGTTATTTCCCTCCAAAAGGACACTAGTTATTAGAGTTTGAATATTTGAATTAAAAACTCTTATTAAATACTTAAATATAATTCCATCCTACTTCCAATTATTCTTCAAGGATCAATATGATTTATTTAATAGGTATAAACACTCCTAAGACCCTTCACAAACCTAGACCTATAAGATCCATTATTTGGTCCTATGGTCCTATTGAGACCATTAGGACAATTACAAATTACATTCAAATCATTACAATCAAATGCCATTATTGGCTTTAAAACATCCAAATTGAGTCCATTGGACCCATGAATGATTCCATCATGCTTCCTTGGTGTCTTCAATTCCTTCATGTGTCCATATGCTTGTCTAGGTGCCCCTGCACCAATCAACTAAGGGAACAATAAGAGAATACTACAAATATGGAAGCCATTGCAAGTACACTATCTAATGTAGAGTTTGTTGATATCCAAGATCTTGAAGCCACCTGTGATGTGTGAGAGAAATTGAATCTAGTGTATGGTGGAGACAAGAATTTGCAAAAAGCTAAGGTTGTCAGCCTGAAGGGAAACTTTGATGACATGAGGATGGTTGAAGGTGAAAACATTGAGAAACATGGCTAGAGAATCAAGGAAGTGGTTGCTTCTATCAAAAGTGTTAGAGGAACTATTGAAGAAGATGATGTGGTGAGTAAAGTATTGATAACCTTGTTACCTCTTTATGCCATTAGGGTTTCTTCTATTTAGGAGTTAAGATCTTTAGGAACTGTAACTTTCACTCTTGATGCATTGATTGGAAAGTTAATTGCTTTTGAGCTTAGCAATTATGATAATAGCATTCCAAGGGTTGAAGTTGCATTTAAGGCATATATGTCTCTCACTCCTACAAGGAAAGGAAATAAAGTTAGTCAAGAATATTCTTCTATGCTAGATGATTATGATTCTATCTTGTTTGAGGAGAATAGACAATATGATTTGGAAGCATTGTTTGCAAAGAGGCTAGCTAGAGGAACCAACAAGTATAAGGGTAAGCTACCTTTCAAATGTTTTTCATATAACAATATTGGACACATTGTTGCTAGGTGTCTTGATGATGATAAGAAGGATAAGACTAAGAGATTAAAGGACAAGAGAAAGAATTTTTTTTTGCTGCAGATGAAGGAGTCACCGATGAGGAATCTGAAGATAATGATGAAGATGTGTTTATATTTGTTGTTGTTAAAGAAAATCCTCTTGCAGATGGTGAAAAGACATTGATTTCTAGCATGGATCATGGTGAATAATGGGTAATAGATAGTGGATGTACACACCACATGACCAGTGATCAGAGTAAGTTCACTAAGTTGGAAGAATGTGATGATGGATCGATAAGATTTGGTAATAACTCTCCTTGTTTACTAAAAGGAATTGGATCTATTGCACTTAATAGAAAAACAAATTGTGATGATATTTACTAGGTAGAAGGCCTAGCATATAACTTATAGAGCATATCACAATTGAATAAAAATGGTTATCTTGTAGAGTCCAAAGGAGGTATTTGCAGGATACTTGGGAGATCTGGTGATCTAATTGCTACTGGTATGCAAACTAAAGGTAATCTATTCTAACCGAGTACTACTATTAAGAGCTGCCCGATTGCAAAATTTGATGATAGTTGGTTGTGGCATAGGATATTTTGTCATGTTAACTTTGATAGCTTGGTCAAAGTAAGTAAGATGAATATTGTTAGAGGTTTTCCACAACTAGTGAAACCAGATAATGTCACATGCAAGAAATGTTAGTTGGGAAAGCTAACTAGTTCTTTTTGTATTAGTAAGTTATTTTCACGTGAAGGTATTATAGATTTAGTTCATATTGATTTGTGTGGTCCTATGAGAAAAAGAAGCTATTATGAATATAAGTAATTTATGATTTTTGTTGATTATTACTCTAGAATGATGTGGGTTACTTTTCTAAAGGATAAATCAAATGCATTCTATTTCCTTAAGGTGTTCAAGGCATGAGTTGAAAAATAAGTAGATAGGAGTCTGAAGTGCCTAATATCTAACAGAGGAGGTGAGTTTACATCTTTGGAATACAATGAGTTTTGTGAAGCACATGGAATTAAGAGGCAAATGTCAGCACCTATAACTTCTCAACAAAATGGGATTTATGAAAGAAGGAATAGAATTATTATTGATGCTACTAGAACCATGATAATTCAAAGAGATGTACCTCAAATATTTTGGAGAGAATCTATCAACACTTTTTTCCATACTTTGAATTGGGTACAAGTGAAGAAGGGTACCGATAAGACTTCTTATGAGTTATGGCATCATCACACACCTAGTGTGAAGTACTTTTTTCAGAGCATATGTTATATAAAGAGAGATGAAAATATAGGGAAATTTGATCCTAAGAGTGATGAGGGAATATTCCTAGGATATTCTATAATAAGAAAAGAATACAAGTGTTTGAAAAAGAGAACCAATAAGATGATAGAAAGTGCAAATGTGAGGATTGATGAATTCCTAGAGTAGACTAATGGATCTAACAAGAATGATTCAGGAGATGATCAGGGGATTGATTATGTTCAACCAGTAGAGAAAGAAGTTTTAAATCAAAACAATGAGATTGAACCAATTCAATTGATAGAGGAGGCTCCTAGACATGAACTATTAGTACCAAGGTATGTCAAGTTAAATCATTCAACTGATAAGATTATTGGAGATAGGAATGATGGTGTTCAGACTAGAAGGAAGATCACATAAAGTACCTGTCTAATTTCTAAACATGAACCTAAATCTATAGGAGAAGCATTGAAAGAAAATATATGGATTAAAGCCATGGAGGAAGAATTAGATCAAATGAAGAAGAAGAATAATTGGGTATTAGTTCCTAGACCTATTGACAAGAATGTGATAATGGATTTTCAAGAATAAGCTTAATGAATATGGTGAAGTAGTCAGGAATAAAGCAAGACTTGTGGTTAAAGGATATGCACAAGAAGAAGTCCTGAATTATGGTGAGATGTTTGCACCAGTGACTAGACTTGAGTGAGTTAGGATTCTACTAGCATATGTTTCTTTTAAAGGATTCAAAATTTTCCACAACTAGTGAAACCAGACAATGTCACGTGCAAGAAATGTTAGTTGGGAAAGCTAACTAGTTCTATTTTTATCAGTATGTTATTTTCATTTGAAGGTATTATAGATTTAGTTCATATTTATTTTTGTGGTCCTATGAGAAAAAGAAGCTATTATGGATATAAGTACTTTATGTTTTTTTTTTAATTATTACTCTAGAATGACGCGGGTTACTTTTCTAAAGGAAAAATGAAATGCATTCTATTTCTTTAAGGTGTTCAAGGCATGAGTTGAAAAAGAAGTAGTTAGGAGTCTGAAGTTCCTAAGATCTAATAAAGGAGGTGAGTTTACATCTTTGGAATACAATGATTTTTGTGAAGCACATGGAATTAAGAGGCAAATGTCAGCACCTATAACTTCTCAACAAAATGGGATTTATGAAAGAAGGAATATAACTATTATTGATGCTACTAGAACCATGATTATTCAAAGAGATGTGCCTCAAATATTTTGGAGAGAATCTATCAACACTTTTTTTTATACTTTGAACTGGGTGCAAGTGAAGAAGGGTATCGATAAGACTTCTTAAAAGTTATGGCATGGTCACACACCTAGTGTGAAGTACTTAAAAGTTTTTGGGAGCATATGTTATATAAAGAGAGATGAAAATATAGGGAAATTTGATCCTAAGAGTGATGAGGGAATATTCCTAGGATATTCTACAATAATAAAAGCATAAAAGTATTTGAACAAGAGAACCGATAAGATGATAGAAAGTGCAAATGTGAGGATTGATGAATTCCTAGAGCAGATTGATGGATCTAACAAGAATGATTCAAGAGATGAATAGGGGATTGATTATGTTCAACCAGTAGAGCATGAAGTTGTAAGTTAGAACAATGAGATTGAACTAATTCAATCGATAAAGGAGGCTCCTAGACATGAACTGGTAGTACCAATGTATGTCATGTTAAATCATTCAACCAATCATATTATTGGAGATAGGAATGATGGTGTTCAAAATAGAAGGAAGATCACATAAAGTACCTATCTGATTTCTAAACATGAACCTAAATCTATAGGAGAAGCATTGAAAGACAATATATGGGTTAAAGCCATGGAGCAATAATTAGATCAAATGAAGAAGAACAATACTTGGGTATTAGTTCCCAGACCTATTGACAAGAATGTGATAAGAACTAAATGGATTTTCAAGAATAAACTTAATGAATATGGTGAAGTAGTTAGGAATAAGGCAAGACTTGTGGTTAAAGGATATGCACAAGAAGAAGTCCTGAATTATGGTGAGACATTTGCACCAGTGACTAGACTTGAGTGAGTTAGGATTCTACTAGCATATGTTTCTTTTAAAGGATTAAAAGTTTTCCAAATGGACGTCAAATCTATATTCTTGAATTGTATTTTGGAAGAGGAAGTTTACATAGAACAACTTGATGGTTTTACACTATTAGAAGGTAAGGTCTTGGTGTGCAAGTTGCAGAAGGAACTTTATGGATTAAAGAAGGCACCTAGAGCATGGTATGTGAGACTCCACTCATATCTAATTATGATTGGTTTCATTAGAACTGTGAGGATATAAATATCTACCTAAAGATTAAGAAAGATGACAGACTATTGATTGTTGAAGTTCTTGTGGATGACATCATTTTTGGTGGAAATGATGAGATGAGCATTGCATTTTCTAAAGAAATGAGAATGAAATGTAAGATGTCTATGTTTGGTGAGACAAAATTATTTTTTGGTTTGTAGATATCTCATCTTAGTTATGGTATCTAGATCAGTCAAACAAAGTATGCCAGGGAAGTGTTGAAATTTTTTTGGTTAGAAGATTCTAAACCAGTTGGAACACCAATGGTGACTAGTTGGAGGCTATCTAAGGAAGATGATTCTAAAGAGGTGAGTGCAACTTTGTACAGATCCATGATCAGTAATTTGTATTATATTGTTCGTAGTAGACCTGATATAGCACATGTAGTTGGGATTATTGCAAGATTTTAGTCAAATCCAAAGGAATTACATATGGTGGCCGTGAAGAGAATTTTTAGATACTCAAAAGGGACTAAACATTATGGTCTTTGGTATGATCACAAAGGAGATTTTACTTTGAGTGTGTTTACTGATGTACATTGGGAAAGAAATGTGGATAATAGGAAGAGCACAAGTGGAGGAGCTTTCTTTCTTGGAAAGAGACTTGTGTCATGGATGAGTAAAAAGTAGAATTGTATTTCTCAGTCTAATACATAGGCATAATATGTTGTTTTTGCCATTAATTGTACTCAAGTTGCCTGGATGAAATAGTTCTAGAAGGTATTAAGGAAAAAGTAATTGAATTGGTGATTATCTATTGTGATAATAGTAGTACTATTAATATATCCAAGAACCATGTGATGCATTCTAAGACTAAGCATATAGAAATTAAATACCATTTTCTTAGAGAGCAAGTTTAGGAGAAAGAAGTACAGTTGGAGCATGTGCCAGCAACTAAGGAGTAGGTTGATGATATTTTCACTAAGCCATTACCTATGGATACATTTCAATATCTCAGAGGCAAGTTGGGGATCCTTCCCCTACCTAAGTAGAATTAAAGTGATGTTGTTGCATTAGTCCAATGTTTCATATTGAAAATCATTATTTGATTGATATAATAAAGGGGCTACTCCTTAGGGGGAGTAGTTGGTGATACAGATCCTACAGATGTTGTAGTGATCTATGGTTTTGTGTTTTTGGCATTGTTGTCAAAGGGAGAGAAGTATCATAAAGAATAAAGAGAGAGAGATATAGAAGTATTGAGCAAAAATATGAGTCAATGAGATATATAGAGAGACATTGAAGAGAAAATAACATAAGTAAAGTATGTCAATTATGATTATGAGCATTGAGTTGCCATCAATGCCAAAGTGGGAGATTGTTGGCACAACTAATGATGTTGGCATAACTGATGGTGGTACAATGAAGGTACATATTTGGTGATTGAGATGATCAATTATTTTTTGTCATTAATGTCAAGTATTGACTTGGTGTTCTTAGTGTGTTTCCAAGTATGTGAGAAGGATGAACAATGTGGTTCAAGTAGTTCCAATGGTCACAATTCTTAAGGGAGACTTGGGGATGTCTCTGGATGATAACTATATAATTGCAACTATTGATTGTATGATTTGGGAAATATATAGTTGATTGGACTATGATAGGGCAACTGCTAGAACAATCTTTGACTAGTAATGAGTGATTTGATTGGTTTATCAAATATATGATATTTTAGGTGGTGCGGTCATAGTATTATGTTGTTGATGCTATATTGATCTTATGGTTACAACCACAACCGATTTGGTTGACTGACTAGTATGTTTTGTGGTTACAAAAGTTTTTTCAAGTGACTAATGATAGTGTTGTTGTGTTACCAATGGTAGATTTTTTGTTTGCGATCGATGATCATGTGGTGATGAACAATTTATGTTCCAGTTGTTATGATGATGTGTATAATTTCATTTAAGGTGATGAGTTATCATTACATTGATCAAGGTTCATCATTTTATCAAGATCTAGGTTGTTGGTCAAAACATATTTGATTGTTCTTGATAAAATTAATTGTATGATCTATCTTGTGGCCGACTTGTTAGGTAAAGATGTTTGTTACATTAGTATATGTATTTTGGCACGATCTCTCTAGGTGAAAATATTGGAATAGTTATTTCAATGTGTTGGATAAGGTGTTAAGTCAGTGGAACATTTTAGGGCTTGAGCAGTGATATTTATATCATGAACTCAAATATTTTCATGTGTAGATTGTTATTATGAAGGTGCAATCAAGCTAGGGTATTCCAGAGTTATTTGAGGATAGAATGTGTGCATTTCAAAGGATATGATCAAGAAAAGGAGTTTCTATTTTCTAGATCAATCTAATTGTATCCTAATAGTTATAGTAGCCTAAATCCCTTAACCGTGTAGACATTAATAGGTCTTATTTGTAAATACTTTAATAGGGTGACACTTTAGCTAGTGTTTGAAGTCCTCTAACAAGGCTACTCTTAACAAGGTAAAGCTCCTAATAGGGCTAGAATTAAATCCCATAACTAGGTGGCACCTAATAGTGTCTTTTGTAAACTTTTAACATGGTTAATCTCCTAACAGGGCGTACTTCAGAAGAGAACAAAATTTGTGAGTCTCATCTCACACGTGGTTTTCACCCTTTTGGGTTTCCATAGGAAAGATCACTGTGTTATGTGTTGCATGATTTATGGTGGATGTTTTTATTTGCTTTAAGTTTCATATGCTTATCAATCAGTAAAATAGTGAATGTTATCATTGAAGTTAAAGACATTAAAAAGAATAAGATAGTTAGATTACTGATTCACCTCCCCCCTTCTCAGCAATCTTGGACCTTTGGAACTAACAGGGACCTTTGTTATGAAATTGTATTGGACACCATAAGAATGAAATATTTATAATTTCCAACTTTACCAATTGAAGAGTAGGCTCGAGAGTTATATTTTGGGTTATGTTATAGCTCTTAGTATGAGGCATTCGCAGTGTGGTCAATATTTCATGATGAAAAGATTCAGAAGGCTGAGATTAAGAATAGGGTTGGAGATCTTACCGGTAACTCAACTGTTATGAAAATGAGACCTCTTGACAAATTTGCAATGTTCTTAACAAAAGAGATAATGACTTATCAAGAATACATTAACAAGCTTCTAGAATATTTGAGTAAGTTGAAACTTAAAAATGAAAAAATTCTATGAGAGTATAATAAGATGGTGTCATTCCTACCTTCTCCACTTCCTACTTCAACTTCTTTAGCTACTTCTTCTCATCGACTAGTGTCAGATGATTGAAGTCCACTGATGAGACAAATTAATGTCTCAATTTTGTTATAATCTTCATACTTTGTTGACACTCTTTATGCTCTGATAGACATTTCTAAAACATTTATGACTTATACCTATGTGAACTTATGCTAAGTACAACTAAAGCCACAAATCTTATGGGTAGCTTGAATGACATGTTTTGCTAACTATTATAAATATAATGCAGTACTTCATATAGTTATGTTAAGATGTGTTCTAACATTTGAGTAGGGGTTGAAATGTTGACTTGCATATGTGTACCTAATGTTACTAACCTTTTAGTTAAACAAGGAGCAATTCGAAGAGTGGTGCAACCACATTAAATGAGTGTTAGAAGACCAGTCATGGTGAAAGAATCCAACATGACTTTGAGGGATATGCTACACCTAGAAAGGAGCTGCCATTCCAGAGAATATAGGAAATAAGTCTTGCTATATTTCCTCAAAAGTTGTTATTCTATTATCTGCAGTAATTGTAATATGTCATGGTTGTTTTACAACCTCCTTATTTGGTGAGGTATAATCAGACTTTAATGTTATGTTTTCAATAAGCATCAGTCCTCTTTATAAAGGGATTTGATCGACTTAGTTAGGTAATGAGAAAATATAGAAAGGTGTGTTCAATATAGCAGAAGTTTCTCTTTTCAGTTCTTCATGAGTTGTTCAATTGTTATGTAACCAGTTAAGAAGAATTAATGGAAGAGTGATTTTGGATTTTTTTCTGTGTTGGTAGTTAGTAGAAGCTAACCAAGGGAGCCCACTTGGGAGGTGGATTAGATTAAGATAGATTAGATTTGTTTCCTGCATTTTCCTTGCTTTCAAGTAGAGTTACTATTTTATTCCTGCAACATTACTACTGTGGATGTTCCTGTAGCACTTGCACAAGATATACATGGTGAATGTTTTGAGTTGTTAGACAGGATATATTCATTTCACAAGATTTCTGTAGTAATTTCATTAAGTAGTCAAGTGTGTTTACATTCCTGCAGCAATAGCACAGATTCCTTTCATGCATTTTATCTTCCTGCAACATAGGTGTTATGACTCCTAAAGGAACTTAGTGCACAAACTGTGCTGTCCCATTTCAAGTCTATGTCCCTGGGTTGACAATCTAAATGCATTTCATGATGGGAATAGGTAATATTTAACATAAATATATTACCCCTAAGAGAGAATATGGCATGATTATCTTTACCTATTGTGAGACTGTTCATTTTTGGCACCGTTTCTGGGGATGGTGTCGAACTAGGAACCTTAATGAGTCCTTTATTTTTTAGATTAGTTTCTTGCTTTTTAGTCAAAATAGAGTGGTTGTGAGCTTGCTTCACAAGTCATCAACTTACTTGAATGCATCGAAGAAGGTGAGATGTTCATGGTAGATTTCTTCCAAAAGAACCTATTAAACTAAAAGAAGAATTTGAAGAGCTTGAGTTACTATTTCTCAATGCAAGTCCTGAGTTTGCTGCATCATCTTCAATAGAAGAAGACACTCATGAAATATTTGACCTCTGTCCTTTTGCAGAAATATTAGCCAGCTTCCATAATAATCCCAGTCCAGGACCACCTGCTGTCCAAAATCTTCCAGTCAATAATACTGTCTAGCCACAATTTCAATATCCAACACCTCTAGTAATGGCAGCTCATACATTTCCATTTCCTATTCCAAGTCTTATCAACAATCCTAATCTCAAGAACATACCTGCTTTAGCACTACCAAAGTTCTATGGCCTCATCACAGAGGATCCTGCCACCTTTTTGTTTGAGTTTGACATACTGTGTCAAAGTTTTGACTATAATACTGACAGTCATAAGCTTAAGTTGTTTCCAGAAACACTAAAGGAGTCAGCTCTTAGATGGTTCATGGGCTTAGGAGAAAATGCAGTAGAAAATTGGGACAGGATGAGAGATTTATTTCTAAGGAAGTATAAGAAATACTTCAAGGGAAGTGATTCAAAAGGAGATGACATCTTTCGTATGTCACAAAGGGAAGATGAGACATTAGAGGAATACATATCATGCTTCTTATGTAACTTACAAAAGAACTTTCAACATGCATTGCAGGAGGATTCACAAAAGCTGATTTTTCTAAGAGGAGTGAATGAAAACTATCTTGAAGCCTTGGACCTCATGGATGGAGAAGATATATCTCAGTCTTCTTGGGATGACCTTCAGAAGATTTGTATGAACTATTCTAGAGTAGCAGTCAAGAAAGGAAGGGGATTTCGCTCAATGATGGCTAAAGGAAGTGGCTCTGATATTTCAAAGATGGAGATTTCAAACTTGTTGTCAGACTTCAAGCAAGACATCATAAATGATGTTTCTACACACCTGGACATGATGACTACCAAGAAGAAGCATGAAGATGCGGAGGCACAACTAGTTGAATACTATCCTCATTGCCACAAACAAAAGAAGGATTGTCAGTGCAAATTGGTTGCAAACCTGGAGAATCAATATCTTCCAACTGAATACTTAAAGATAGAAGGAGAGGATGAGAAAGTATTATTTGTTGCTCAATGTCGGCCATGGGCTAGGAGACAAGGTATACCTCAAGACCCATAACAAATTTTAAATCCTTATAATAGTCAGTGGAAAAACTGTAATGTCCAAAGTCCTCCATAGTATAATCAACCCACTTGGAATAATGCTTGGCCAAATAACCAATAGAATCAATGGTATCCTCCACAGCAACCCTAATGGCCAAAATTTCCAAAATAATGGAAACAACCACAAGGGAATTGGCAACCCACTAATCAATGGAGAGGACCTCAGCAATGGCCTAATCCAAATCTTGGATATCCACCTTTACCACCTCCAACAAATATACCTACAATAATGCCACCACCTACAAATATAGGTCCTTAAAAGCAAACACAGTTACCTGCTCAACCATAATTAAATCCCAATAGTCAACAACCACAGAAAAAAATGTATGCTACCGATGCTCAGCAGTACCCTACCTATGCACTTAACATAGCTGATCTACATTTAAGATTAGGTACTACCTTGCCTATGCCTGAACCACCTCTTATCACTAAAGTGCTAGACCTTCCTACAACATTAGTACCAATTCCAGACAATGCTTTGCCAAATAATGTTGCCCTAGAGAATGTTTCCAACTGAGCTAATGCTCATACATCAGTTAAACCACTTTTTCCTTAGAGGCTCAGCATGGACAAGCCCATATGAAAAGAAGACCAACCATTTGATATCATTGACCAACTAAAGAACATGCATGTCTAGATTCCCCCATTTCAAGCAATAAAAGATGTTCTAGTTTATGGAAAAGCAATAAAAGAAGCTTGTCTTAAAAAGCCTGGAAGAAAGAAAAAGGATCCTACAATAGTTCATGTTATAGGACAATTGGCTGATATCATGTTAGGAAAACTGGGAATACCAAAATATTTAGATCCAGGGAGTCTAGTTGTGAACATCATCATTAATGGTCAGTCTGTCAAAAATGCATTAATAGACTTAGGTGCTGCCATTAATGTAATGACTAAGGATACTATGAATAAACTAAGCATTGAAGGGTTGAGAGCTACTCCAACAATATTGCAACTAGCAGATAGTTCTCCTGTCACCCTTGATGGAATGATAGAAGACATAATAGTTGCCTTAGATTCTTGGGAGTACCCCGCTGATTTCATGATTCTATCACCAAAGGTCAATCTTGCTGGTTACCTTGTTATCCTAGGACATCCATGGTTGGCAACAGTTGATGCAAACATAAGTTTTAGATCAGGGAACATGACAATATTAGATGGGTAAGCAACTAAGAAACTAGCATTGTATCCTCTAGCTCAACCGCAGCCAGATTTAAGTACACCTATATGGCCAAATTTAGGAGATGGAGAAGAAGAACTGAATTCTATGGTTCAGCTCATGATGTTACACATGAAATATTTTCTAAAGCTGCAAGAGGAAGATGAAGTCATTCAGAGCATTCTTAATAATGACCTTACAACTACTGTTGAGCTTTCTAAGGGTCATAATCTCCATGTGAATAATAAGATGCCTTCACAACAGATGGAGCAACTAACCAAACTGCTGCAAACACATGAGAGAGCCTTTGCATGGGACTATGGGGACATGAAGGGATTAAGCCCTACACTATGTACTCATAGGATTTATATAAATGAAGGAAGTCTACCACTCCGTCAACCTCAGAGGAGGATTAACCAGCATTAAGGGAGATAGTCAAAACTGAATTACAAAAGTTATTAGATGCTGGCTTTATATATCCTATATCTGATAGTAAATGGGTATCACCTTTGGTTATAGTACGCAAGAAGGGGGGTAAATGGAGAATCTATGTGGATTACAGGGAGTTAAACAAAGTAACAAAGAAAGATCACTTCCCATTACCATTCATTGACCAAGTACTTGATACTTTAGCTGGTAAGAAGTATTTTTCCTTTCTTGATGGATATAGTGGATACAATCAGAAAACTATTGCTGCAAAAGACCATGAGAAGACTACATTCACATGTCCATGGGTGACATGCATATTCAATCCTATCTTTTGGGTTGTGTAATGCACCAGCAACATTCGAGAGGGCTATAATTAGTATTTTTATTGACATATCACATGATTGTATGGAGATATATATGGATTACTTTACAACATTTGGAGTGACATTTGAAGAGGCTTTGAAGAATCTTGAAAAGGTGCTAATCTGATGTAAGGAACATAAACTATCCCTTAATAGTGAGAAATGCTTTTATGATGATGGAGGAAGGAGTAGTACTTGGGCATTTTATTTTAGAAGCAAGAATTCAAGTGGACCCAGCTAAAGTTGAGGTAATACTCACATTACCTACCCCTACTAAGCAAAAAGATATAAGATCTTTCTTAGGACATGCTGGATACTATAGATGCTTTATTCAAAATTTCAATCAAATTGTTAGTCCTCTGTACACACTGTTGACAAAAGAAGCTAAATTTATATGGACACAAGCATGTGATGAGTCCTTCCTGCAGCTAAAGAAACTTCTAACAACTGCACCAATCCTCAAAGGACCAGATTGGTCTATCCCATTTAATATCCATATAGATGCATCAAATTATGCCATAGGTGTTGTGCTAGGACAAAAGCCTACCAACCTTGAGAATGCAATTTACTATATCAGTAAAAGCCTCCATGGCCCTGAATTAAACTACACAGTTACTGAAAAGGAACTCCTAGCTATAGTTTATGCATTGAACAAATTCTGACACTATGTCATAGGCTATCCCATTTTTGTTCACACTGATCACTCACTAATAAAATATCTTATGAACAAACCTGCTATAACAAGCAGATTGGCAAGATGGCTTTTACTATTGCAGAAATTTGATATAACAATTGTTGATAAGCCAAGGAAGGCAAATGTAGTTGCTGATTACTTGTCTAGACTAGAAAATGCTGATGAAGACACCACTCAGGTTGAAGATACATTTATAGATGAACACTTGTTCCACATAGCAATAAAAAACCCATGGTATGCAAACATATCCAATTATCTTGCAACAAATAAGATGCCCCCACATTTTTCTCAGAAGAACAGGAAAAAGCTTGTAGAGAAAAACTTTCAATTTTCATGGATAGATAACAATCTATTTTACATTGGTCTAGATCAGATCATGAGGAGATGTGTGAGAGAAGATGAAATATATGACATACTCCATGCTTGTCATGACAAGCCATGTGGAGGTCACTTTGCAACAAAGAGAAAAACCCTGAAAATATTAACAATAGGATATTATTAGCCAACATTACATAAAGATGCAACCAATTATACAAAAAAATGTGATAAATGCCAAAGGATGGGTCATCCAACAAAATCATATGAGATGCCACTTAATCCACAAGTGGTGATGACACCCTTTGATAAATGGGGTATGTAATTCATAGGACCAATTGATCCTCCATCAAATGGAAAATCTTATATCCTGGTATGCATAGATTATCTAACAAAATGGGTGGAAGTGAAAGCAATGTAGAATGCTAGAGATGAAAAAGTAGCTAAATTCTTGTATAAGGATATTTTTACCCATTATGGAGTTCCAAGAGAATTAGTCATAGACATGGGGAGCATAGTTCACTTCAAATATGATCACTGAGCTAATGAAGGAGTATAACATAAGACATCAAAAGTTAAGTCCTTACCATCCACAAGCAAATGGACAAACAAAGGTGACAAATAGAGAAATAGAGGCCATATTAACAAAAACTGTACAATTGCATTGTAGAGATTGGAGCAGCTGGTTAACTGAAGTAGTCTAGGCTTATCGTACAACATGGAAGACCACAATAGGCTTCACACCATTTGAATTAGAGTATGGAAAGGCAACAATGTTGCCCATAGAATTTGAACACAAAACATTGCGCATAGCTCTGGAGTTGAACATCAATCTTCCTACAGCACAAACAAAGTGCCTTCTCCACCTCAACTCATTGGATGAAATGCGAAAGTCAGCATTGGAAAGGATAGAGCTAATCCATAACCAAAGAAAGAGGTGGCATGATTCACATATCAAGAATAAACACTTTCAAGTAGGTGATTGGGCTCTATTGTGTGATTCTCGATTTAGGGAGATCCCAGGAAAGCTGCAAACCAGATGGCTGGGACCATATAAAATTCAATATGTCTTTGATAATGGAGAAGTCCAACTAACCACACTTGATCTAGTCTAATTTAAGTTGCTTGTCAATGGACACTACCTGCACCTGTATCACAAGCCTCAAATTGAGGAAGAATTCTTGGAGCAATTTAGCACAAAAATTTTAACAGCGCCTCAGGTAATAGTTCCTGTAGTAGAAGGTGAAAGCCTTCCTCCTACAGCCTCACCATAACATGCCTTCAAAAACTCCCATAATAAAAATTTATTTAATATGAGGTATATTTCTTTATTCACTTTTCTCTCTTCTTCTTGCCAACTCATCTCATTCCTCTATCTACCACCAACTCAAACTCCACATCACTCAAACTTTCATGCGGTCATCGGACTTGACACTCTTATCAGCTTGCATTCATGTGTATAGTAACAAATCACTAGGTACAACTTTTTAACTCTTTTCTCACTTTTAGTGCATAGGTTTGAATAATTATATATAGTACTTCATTACATGTATGATATATGCGTTAAGCGAGTTTCCCATTCTCATGCCAAATTTATCAAGTGAGGACACTTGTCAAAATTTTGTAGGGGGAAGGGGAAGTGTAATAACTTCCAGGTGTTATTCCTAAGTCACCCTAGTCACATCCTTGTCACATCAATGTTGTACTTAGGCCGCGTTCTATTAATTCTTTTAATCCAACACATTTGCAATACTTTCAAATTCTACTTTTCTAAGCTTGACATGACTTGAAAGGACCATAATTAAATTATGAGATAATTCCCACTTAAGACTCTGATGTCCTCTATAATCAATGCCATTATTATTGTTCATGTCAAGCATAATGGAGGTAATGTAAGTGAAAATCAATATTCTCAAGAATAGCAATTGGGATTTTAAGAAGAAGGTATTTAGAGAGTGTAAGAAGATTGAAGATTAGCAGTGAATTAGAGAGCAACAAAATTGAAGACTAGGCATTATTAAGATGGGGGGACAATTACAAAGACATGAACCAGTCATTCATGGTATTTTACTGACGGATGTTGAAGCAGTTCACAAATTTAATGTAAGTAGATGGCTAGGGTATTTCCTTTAGTTGACAAAATTCAATGAGGAGGTTGCAACAGAATTTATGGGCACTTTTGAAGAGGGACAAGCAATTGTGTGGGGTTTAATAGTTGTTGCTATTGAGGAAAGAATTGCAGAAGTCACCGGATTACCAGTTGTTGGAGAGCACTATCCTAACAAGCATGATGCCAGATCATCTTGAGCTCAATTCTCCTGACTAGGTGGTCCTCTGCTTGAAATAACTAAGCAAGGATGCAAGAGGTTGTCTCTTCCACCACCATTTTTAGAATTGGCTAACCACATTATCAGGTATTTAACTTGTGAAGGAAGATTCTCAAACCTACATGCCCACCATTTCAAATTGCTTAGCTGTTTAAGGCATAATGTTCAGGTCAATGTTCCTAATTTTCTCTATAATATGTTAAGCATTAGTGCCAAAGAAACACAAAAGGGTAATGCAAATTCCATAATCCACTATGCCCTAATAAAGCTTTTGGTTGAAAAATCCCTTAGGGATGTCTCTCCCATGTCTTGGGTAGAATTTGTTCAATTTAAAACCTTGCAGCCCCAAGTTAACCTTGTTGCTCAACCTCTAGTTAATGAAGTAGAGTCTTTTGGGCCTAGTGAAGAAACAACTAAAAAAGGAAAAGAACCAAAATTTTCCCTAGAAAATAAGTTTGCTGATCCCACTCCAGATAGTGATATACCTACTTCTTCCATGAAGAAAGGAAAACATAAAGTTGAAAAAGAAATCCCTAACCTAGAAGGTGAAATTAAAAACCCTACAGTCCAAATAAATAAAAGAAAAAGGTCAAGTCATGCAGCATCTATTCCTGCAGTGTCTACTCCTATAGCACAAAAGCCAAAAAGATTTTACCAAGATAAAACTGTAGTGGTTGAAGAGGAAACTGTGTGTAGAAGCCCTCACATGCGAGGACAAGTGCCTTCACCTTCCCTTGGAAATCCAAATGTTTTAGTACCAAAACCTAATCCAGAACTCTCTATTGAAAATATTCCTGATGACTCCCCTTTGTGGGTGGAACCTCAAAATATAGAAGAATCTCAAAATGTGCAAGCACCTGATAGTAGCATGCCACAGGATGATCAAGGAATGCCTTAGCCAAGCCTAGATGTAGTGCAAGACTGCATTCCTATGAATGATCAACCTACTCCTTTGCAACACCCTGTATATTCCAATGTCTCCATTATACCCTAAATATCCACATGGTTCACTAAGTATTTTCAGCAAGCTGCCAAAGAAAAGAAAAAGAAAGCTGGGTTGCAAGAATTTCCCTCACAAACAATTTAGTCTGTACTCTTTAACCTATACAATAATTTTGTTTTTTAAAAGACCTGGTGGAGATAGGAAAGAGATCAAATGCAGAAATAGATATTTGATAAGGATGAGGAAATTGAATCTCTTAGGGAGTAGCTAAAGAAACAAAAACAACAAATGGACAAGGCCCTAAAACTACCCGATTAGGTCATAGCTTGTAGACCGCCACCGAGGGTATATGCTATTTGTTTAAAAGAACAATTTCTTTTGTTTCAGCTTATGATGACCATGAAGAATATTGATTGTGAGTTCAAGTCAGCCCAATATTTTTATGGAATATATCAAACTCTTCCCCCATGGCAGCATAATTTATTATGTGAGCTATATTTGCACAACTTTATCATCCCACATGAAACAGAGTGGAATCCTCTTCTCTATATAGGGGATATTCACTTAAGGGCTCTGATGTCATGGATGCATAATGAAGCAAACTATGACATATGAACAATTATAGGGATCTAGAAAAATTTGAACCCTTACCATTAAGGGTTGAGTCACATAAGCCTGATGTCCTTTTGAGGGATTGGCTCAATTTGACCTATGGGAAATAGAAGCTTGAAATTAGGGAGAAAGTCTTTGCATTGAGAGATAAGGTCTACAGAGACTATTAGACATTGCCCAATTTTACAGTCCAAAGAACTCTTACAGGGGTAAGAAGCCGGTGGAACAAATTGCTAGAAGCTTTCAAGAAAGAAGAGCCACAAACCCAATTAAATTCGAAGCAGTTGTGCACAAAGTGACTAAATATATATAGTTGGGATGACAGGTTAGAAGGGAATTATGGATGCCTTTATCCTTCCAACCACCTACACTCCTCTAGACCTATACAACATCAATGCTACTAGATTGGATCAGTTGGTTGAGGATCACCGAGGAGATTACCTGGAAAGAACAAGAGGATTTTACTACACTTTCAGGAGTGGAAAGAAGGGGAAGAAGACTGTCAGTAATTTTAGGACCATAGCCAGGAAATACAATGTTTGAGGACAAGCATTCTGTTAGTATGGGGTAGATGATGAGACAAATTAATGTCTCAATTTTGTTATAATCTTCATACTTTGTTGACACTTGTTATTCTCTGATAGACATTTCTAAAACATTTATGACTTATACCTATGTGAACTTATGCTAAGTACAACTAAAGCCACAAAGCCTATGGGTAGCTTGAATGACATGTTTTGCTAACTATTATAAATATATTGCAGTACTTCATATAGTTATTTCAAGTTGTGTTCTAACATTCGAGTAGGGGTTGAAATGTTGACTTGCATATGTGTACTGAATGTTACTAACCTTTCAGGTAAACAAGGAGCAATTCAAAGATTGGTGCAACCACATTAAAGAAGGAGCGTTAGAAGACCAGTCATGGCAGAAGAATCTAGCATGGTTTCAAGGGATATGCCACACCTAGAAAGGAGCTACTATTCCAGAGTATATAGGAAATAAGTCTTGCTATATTTCCTGAGAAGTTGTTATTCTGTTATCTGTAGTAATTGTAATATGTCATGGTTGTTTTACCGCCTCCTTATTTGGCGAGGTTTAATCAAACTTTAATGTTATGTTTTCAATAAGCGTCAGTCCTCTTTATAAAGGGATTTGATCAACTTAGGTAATGAGAAAATATAGAATGGCGTGTTCAATATAGCAGAGGTTTCTATTTTCAATTCTTCATGAGTTGTTCAATTGTTATGTAACTAGTTAAGAAGAATTAATGGAAGAGTGATTTTGGATTTTTTTCTGTGTTGGTAGTTAGTAGAAGCCAACCAAGGGGGCCCACTTGGGAGGTGGATTAGATTAAGATATATTAGGATTTTTTATGCATTTTCCTTGCTTTCAAGTAGAGTTACTATTTTATTCCTACAACATTACTACTGTGGATGTTCCTGCAACACTTGCAAAAGATAGGTATGGTGAATGTTTTGAGTTTTTAGACAGGCTAGATTCATTTCACAAGCTTTATGTAGTAATTTCATTAAGTAGTCGAGTGTGTTTACCTTCTTGCAACAATAACATAGATTCCTTTCATGCATTTATCTTCCTGCAACATAGGTTTTATGACTCCAAAAGGAACTTAGTGCACAAACTGTGCTGTCACATTTCAAGTCTACGTCCTTGGGTTGACAATCTAAATGCATTTCATGATGGGAATAGGTAATATTTAGCATAGATATATTACCCCTAAGAGAGACAATGGCATGATTATCTTTACCTATTGTGAGACTATTCATCCACTTCAAGAGATAAAGGCACTTAAGAAAGAAGTAGCAAGGTTGGAAGATGAGGTCAAAAGGAGCAAAGTTGCTAAGAAAAGTTCAAAGGATGATGAACAAAAGAGAGTCAATGGTTTGGTATATGAGACTAATAGCTTGTCATAGGAGATAAATTCAATTAAGCATGAAGTAGCAAGGTTGGAAGATGAGCTCAAAAGGAGAAAAGTGGCTAAGAAAAGTTCAAATGATGATGAAGAGAAGAGATTCAATGATTTGGTAGAAGAGAATAATACCTTGTCACTCCACCCTTTTGTTTCCATGATGCTGGTGACAGATGATTCATCTGTGTTGACTATAAATCTATGTAACCACAAGATGACCTACATCTAATACATTTCTAAACTTGTTTGGGTGACTTATAAATAATTTCATAATACAATCAATGAGATTCAGGTCAGGACAATAGTCAGATTGAGATGCTTCCAAAAAAACTAGTCTCCTCTTGTGAAATGCTTACAAATGTTTCTCAAACATGAATATTTGGATTATATTAGTCACAATTCCATTTTGAAAATTATTGAAAAATTTGATGAGTTGTGCAATATTCTACAAAATCATATATTTTTCCATGACAAGTTAATTTGGTTGGAGAGGTTTTATGAGGACTAGCCAATTTAGGTTCCTCTTATTTCAACATAAGGAGGGAGTTGGAGAGATTTTCAATCTAGAGGTCTGATTTTTATCTTAAAGTCAGTCACACAACAAGAGGATGTGATAATTTTAGCATTATAAACATGAGACTGTTGAATTCTATGTTGGACCAACTTTACTCCATTGAGTATTGGATGCTCAAGATTTGTAGGATTGTGCAGATTATGCTTGATGAATATAAGAATTATCATATGACACAGGTCAATCGGTTTCCTGGTCTTGAAGCCTAGAGGAGATTTGAAAAAAACTTACAAAGAAAAATCTCCCTTTGTAATTGGAGATGCAATTTTTTGTTTGACAACATGTTACATATATATGTATACATACCTACATTTATTAATTCCAATATCCATGATGGCATAAATTTTATTTGTTCTACTTCTCATTACTTGGATCTGAAAGTGAATATGTTATTTATTTTACAACTAAAAGTAAATATGTTATTTATTTTACAAGAAGTTGTCATTACATATGGAAACTAAAATATAATCCAATTACACAAAACCCTACCCAAATAACATTTATTAGAATCATTTAAAAATTAAAATGAATTTCAAATTAAAACAAACTTTTTTTTTCAATGAAAATTGAATGACTAGATAGTCATAGAAGATATAGTAAATTGTAATTTAATTATCTCTTTCATACTAATAAGTTTACATGGTATAATTTACATCTCTTTAGGATGGTCTATGGTGACGACTTTGAATGCCCTTTGTAGCATGCTCCATTGATCACTTGATGAAACTACAATCTTTTCCATTATTCTATATCTAACTTGCAATTCTTCTAACAATTCATAGCAAGAAGTCATACTTGAAATGATTGTACTAGACAAAGATTCATTCAAGGATATCAATGGTTTGATACAGTACATATTATGATATCACTGTGTCAATTTTTGTAGGGTGTTCCACTCTGCATATGATGGAAGTCTAATTTGTTGTAATGTATGGCAAGTGACTTACAAATTTATCAGTAATTCATATTTGGAAGAGGAATTTGACACCGATATTTCGTTCAATGTTGCATTCAAGGTTATTTATGGTTCGATGTCATCCAAAAATATCACCTCATTTGTGTCCTTAGGAAATTGGTCTACATCACCCTTCATTTTCTCCTCCATATTCTTTTTAGAGGAAAAAATTCCAATTTATTGATTTTTTGTGTCAACACTCTTCGACAAAATAAGACTATCAATTTGTGTTCCTTTCCATCAAGCTTCATCACCTTTTTTACAACCCTATCTACACATTCCTCTTCTTCTTATAGTTTCACACATTTTTGAATGATAGATGATGCCTTTATTGAGGTAGCAATGCGGTTGTGAATTCCCGTCAATGCCAAATATTTGTCAGTGGCTTTGTATACTATTTGCAAAATTTGTTTTGCAATTTTCTCTCTTGAACAAACCTCTCTATTCTGAGCAATGTATTCATTGAGCTTCACATAGTGTACTCTCACACTTTCATTCAATTCAAACCACTGACACAACTAGTCATTCCGCTGCCTTATTTTCCACCTATTTTTTTCTTTTATATACCTCATTGTATTCTTAGTATTTCCTTCTTTCCATTCTTGGAAGTTTTTATTGTATTTTCAGCCTTCTACAACTCTTGTACCATTTTTTCACCTATTTTCTTTCTTCCTCTGCTATTTCTTCCCACTCTTTTTCCTTTGTCATCCGATGCTCCAATTGGTTCTATAAATTTTTGTTTGTGGCAACAAAAATCTCTAGACTTTTGTATAATTGGGTTGTAGTGGCTCTTTCATTGTCAAATTTTTTATTGCTTTCAGTCAATCTTTCATTTAGTTCATTTAGTTGTGCTTCCATCTATTTTTGCTCTATAATTGTTGATCTAGGGGTAGAATTTTTTATCCTTTTGTGTAATTTAGTGCACTTGTTATTTGTTTCTTTCTCATTCCAAGTCTTCTTGTAACTTCTCTCTCTCTCTCTCTCTCTCTCTCTCTCTCTCTCTCTCTCTCTCTCTCTCTCTCTCTCTCTCACGCGCACGTGCAATGATGTCTAGACCACTTGGTTGGTACTTTTTGACACATTAATTTTGTCCACATTGTTAACTTTGGAAAAATCCATTTGGATGATGCTAATGTAAAATTGAGAGGGATATATCTAACTCTATGGTAGATTTTGATTATTATTTGGGGGCATAACAACCATGCACTCCATCACTTCTTTGTTTGGGTCATATGTGGGAAATACCCTATTTTATACAAGTTGTTCCTTAGAAGATGTAATAGTCGCACCCCTCTTCAATTTATTCTTATTTTTTATTTATATTTGATCTTTCTACAAATTGATCAAAGAAAACATTATAATGAAAACTTGGGGTTGCAGACATAATTGAACGTTTGAAAGGTGAAATATCACTTGTAGAAATGTATGCACCTCCACCTATGCACATGGTTCTAACTAATGCATTTTGAGGATTAGCAATACCCATTCCTAAATCCTGTCCCACTATCACTTGCAAGTGGAATTTTTGGACTCTTCTAAGGTGTTTGTTCTAAAGCTGCAAACAATATATTTGGAGTGGCAATTGATAGAGTTAGATTTGTACTCACCATTTTTTTCATAACCTTTTACTTCTTCATGATACCTTTATCAATGGGATTCTGTAAGTGTATAGTATCTTCTACTATTGGCCTCTTGTGAGAGATATCTTGTTGTTGCACTGGTGCATGCCAACTAGTAATAATACCCATTCCATCCCCATCAGTGGTAGTAGCACATGATTAAACACCAATACCATGTTCTGGTTGTGATTGAATACGAGTGTGAGTATTATCCACATCAATGATAGTGACACTTGATTCAACACCATGACCAATCCCATGCTATTGTTGTGATTAAATATAAGTATGGGTACTCTCCCTAGATTTCCCACCAGCGGCAATGGCACTTGATTCACCACCAATAGGAATACCATGTTCTAGTAGTGGTTGTGATTGAATCTAGGTATGTACAAAAACTAGATTTGAAGCTCTAAAAAAATGAGATGTAGGGGCATGAGTAATATCTTTCTGTGATGATTCAACTCCAATGACTAGTTTATGACCATATTTTCTAATAAATTTTGTGAACATTAGTGTCCAATTGCCTTTTCCTTAGGGACCCAGACCATCTCGACCTTCATAAACCATTTTTTCCATAATGGTTGCCTCTTTGGTATATGTTTATTTCATGGGCTCATCCAATTTCGTAGAGGCTATAGTAGCTATTAGAGCTATTGTGGGATTCTTCTCAGTGTCATCCCCACTATCCTCATCACTTTTTTCATATTCTTCATTGGGATGCTCTTTATTCCACAATTTTCTAAACTTGTCATCCTCATCGATTTTATCAAGATCTACATTGGTATTTGGCTCACCAAGATTCTTCCTCATAGTCCAAATATTAGTAACTTTAGTTCTAGTCCATGGTCTATCCTCACATTGTTTCATTATATTCTTTGGGATAAATTTTGTAGATGGATTAGCAACATTTTGGTAGAAATTGTTGGACCTCCTGTTTTCATTTTGATTTTGGGTGCCCTACTCTATTGTTCCTTGTGGGTGCAATGCCATATTTTGTGATGATAATTATTCTACTAAAATATTTTATTAGTTTGTATCCTTGTACTTTTGTATTTTGGGAAAGGATTGGAGGTTTTCTTCACCGGTTATTTCCTCCATGAGCTCTTGAACTAGGTATTATTATTAATATAATTATCAGTGCCTTGCCACTTTTTCCAAAAAATAAATAAAATTATTCTACTGAAATATTTTTGTCAGCAATAGTTTTCTCCATCAATTTTTTTACCTCATCCCAGAAGTTCCTATTTTTCAATAATTCTAGCAATGGTTTACTTTCATGTTGAAATTTGTTTGCAAATTTCCTATTCTGTACAAGAATTTTCTGAATGACATTGCATGGTTCATACTTCTAGTAACTATTATCATAAATTTTTTTTAAAAATAAAAAATCTATGTGCCACATTGAATTCTTTTCTCTCAAATGTGAACCCTCCACATGAGAAAGGTAACGAAGGAAATATGCTCTTCTTTTACTGACCATAGAAGAGTTTATCTATACTCCATTTTCCATACATATTCAAATGAAAAAACCCTCTCTTTCACATGTATTGTAAGTTTATGGGGTTGTACTCCCAATCCATAAAATATTAACAAAATATATTCTTCCATGAGGAACTAGTTGACCATTTGTATTTGTGATCCGAGTTGAATGCAACCTATACAAGACATAGGAAATCTAGGCATTGGATTGTTTGTAATTTCATGAAAAATTGGTACCAAAAAGAAGTCTACACAATGGGTGTAGTTCCCTCTTTTATCATACATCCTTACCTTAGTGCCCATTCATATATTGGAGCCACTATTTTGTCCTTATCTTTCTTATACACATGAATCTCAAGCTTGTTGGTATTGAACATTCCACAATATTTCGCTAGTAGAATATGACATAATTAGGTTGTGAACCTAAATGTATTAGAGCAACCTCCTTTAATCATTACAAATTGATTGTGCATGGATTGAACAATGTGCTCAACAAAATTATATCTAACTAGTTGAGGAATACAATGGATATTAAATATCATTTGAAGAAGGCTTGCATCCACTTCCCAATCACTTTTCAATCCAAGAATAAATGTTAGCAGGGAAATAGTATCCTCAACCCATGGCACAAAAGTATCAACATTATAAGGAGGCTTATGGTTGTGATCCAATTTGACACTATCCGTTATTATACCTCTGATAAATCTATCTTTCTTGTCTTCATTGAATATTTCATATTCCTCTACAATCTTTTCTAGGTCTATGTGGACATTTGAGTTTTCTACTCCAAGCCCTAAGTACAAAAAAATCTTAATTTATTTCTTGGATGGATAAATTTCCTTTTGGGTATTCTTATTAACAATTGCTCTTCTACTTTTATCATAATTTTGGGCACATACCATGTCAATTTTTGGGCAAGAGAAAACTTGAGATAACATCATGAGTCCTGATCCAACATCCCACGATGCAATTTTATTTGTTTTCACTCGTACTATTTTGTTACAAACATTCCATTTTGACCTGCTATTGCTAGTTGATGACTTATTCTGCAATGCAAATATAATTTATGTTATTTCCTTACCATGGACCATGTGATCATAAATATCATGGTATTGATTAGTGAAACCTAAGGTTTTAACTAGTTTGGTACAATCTATATTTTATTTTTTTGTTCTTTTCATTTTTTCCGTCTCTAGTAATGGTTAAAAGATTGTGTCGCACAAGCTCAAAAATATAAATCTTAACCCCTAGTTTTATAATAAAAGTATAGGTGTTGGGTATTTTACCCAAAATTTGATTCTTGAATTCACAGTAACAAAAATATAGGTCACAAACTAGAGTAGAAAGAATCTATTGCATCCCTTAATCTCATTTTTTAATCTCCTTGGTGTTGACAGGACTTTGTGATGACCTCATCAATAGGGAGAGAGTTGTCACTAGGTACCAGAGTACCAACCAACCTACAGGTGCTTGGAGGCTAAGAGAACTCACTCTCTAGTAAACATCTTCATTCTTTCTTATAGTTTAGTTTCTCTATTAATTCTAGTATATTGATTCTCCCTTGGAGCCATGGATGTACCAACTCATGATGTTGGCTCTCCAAGTTAATGAAAGAATAAAAGATTACCCTTAGTGCTACAATACTATCTTTGATTCTAGATTTGGAAATTATCTTTCATGTTGTATGCTTTCTAATGTCCTATGCTCAAGTTCTTTGGTAGTTAAATTAAATACTTTTCTTTCATTGCTTATGTATGCCTTGTTTGATGATCATGCTTTGTGACAACCTTGCCAATATGAAGAGAGTTGTCATTGGGTACCGTGGTACCAACTTTTCCTAAAGAGGTTTACCAAAGAATGGGATCTCCTAGCCTTTAGGCACCTGGTAGTCAAATCACGACAGTGTAGGAATGGTTCAATTGGACAAGTGACTATTTACAATAAGGGTCTTGTTGGTTTTATGCTCATCCAAAATAAAAATTTGAGAATAGGGTTAGGGTTCCCTACAAGTAGTCATGAGGCTCAATGAAGAAATACAAAAAGATAGACCAGAGTTAAGAGTAACGTCTACCTATAGTCATGAAATAAAATTCTAAACATCAACAATTCTCAAAATGTGGAGAGTTGGTAACCATACTAAAAATATGCATGATCATTAACTAGGGCATACATAAGCAATAAAATCAAAGCATTTAATTTAACTACCAAAGAAATTGAGCAGAGGACATTAGAGAAGCATACAACATGAAATATAATCGCCAAATCTAGAATCAAAGACAACAAGTATTGCAACACCAAGGGTAATCTTGTATTCCTTCATTAACTTGGGAGGCAACATCACTGGTTGGTACGTCCATGGCTGCAAGGGAGTATCAATCTACTAGAATTAATAGAGTAGCTAAACTATAAGCAAGAATACAATAATATCTATGGAAAAAAATCTTCAATTTTTCTGACCCTTGGAATGATACAAAACTTCTTATTTATAGACAAAGCCCGCTATTGACATCAGGATCATCAACCTATACAACCTACCTATTTACATAAAGTACAATATTCATAGTCAGTACTACCTGCGCTATTAGAATCATCTCATTATGTTACAAAAACCAAAAAGGATAGAATAGAAGAAATGAGGAGAAGAGAAAGAATGAGAAATATGAGGAAATAATCATCAGGGAGACACCATCAATGCATGTGGATGTGACTATGCAGTTTGAGTGCCTCGATCAGTGTGCCACATAAATGTAGTGATGACTCCATGTCTCAAAGTCCTTTCCTGTATGTCAAGTATTAAATTTTGGATTGACACCTCATGAGTTGGGATGACTTCTATAGTATCTCATCTTTCACCTATCACCTTCAAGTTGTACTGTACTTGCTCAATCTCTGACATAATGCTTCTGACAATAATCTTAGGATGGCGGTCAATGAACTCTGTGAAAGACCATTGATGTAGACCATCATAAAGAATAAAAAATGAAGTTTGAAACTCTCAGAGCTTGCACTCAAAGAATAATGAATGAAAGAATATGGGTTCACAAGGGGAGAAGTACCGAAACCCAAAAAATTTATTGTTCTCAAAATTTCTTAAAAGCCTCCAATATCTTGACTACACATTCTTCATCTACTTATTTCAGGCATTCCATGCAGCTTGTGGTCTCCTCAAGATGTTCCCTTGCATCTTTAGTCTGTCTTCATTTTAGAGGTGGCCCTAGTGGCATCATGGGCCTTCAACATTAGCTTGGAGAGCCTTCCCATAACTGAGCTATTGAAATCTCTTGGAGGCCAGAATTGTGCATTGATCAACTCATCAAATTTAATTAAAAAATAATTGATGAGAGTGCAAATGCCTGAGATTACTGGATTTGATTATGTAATCACCCAAATAAATGAAATAAATTGGTGCATGGGATTCTGGACCTCGACAACATGAGTATCTAAGAATTTAAATAATTACTTTCTTGTCTTGATTTTGAAAGCAAGTATAGTGTACCGGGTCTTCGAGAATAGATAGTTTGTTCCCCAACGTTTATGTCTCAACCATACTCTCTTCTCTTAGGCCCAAAAATTCCATGAGGTGATCCTTCCACTCCTTGTACTTTTTGGCCTTCACCTACCATGTTGAGATGAACCTTCCAATCTAGCTGACAACCTCATAAGATTTGTATAGGTTAGGGAGGGATTTAGATCAAAAGCTCCTTATCACTTCCATCTTCTAAACAATCCACCCGTTCACGGTCAATGCTTTCTTCTTCATTAATTGAAGCGCGTCTATGTTGCCTTGAGGGAGCGGTGTTCCAGAGGTGGAAGAATCCAAAATTACAAAAGAGAGGGGGGATGTCAGTTTTGTCAAGAGATTCTATAGATTTGACTCTGAATCTTGGAGCTCTTTCTTCTTCCAGTATTCTTTATCATACCACTCATTGATAGCTTGACTAACATCATTGAGGAGCTCCAGTTCTCCTCACTGGTTTCTTCGACCCAGAGGACTCTCTATGATGGTATATTCTTTTTTTGTCACTTTAGACTCTTCCCTATTCTCTGGCGGGGCTTCCACTATTTCCACCACTTCTCCATCTAGACCCCTCCTAGTTGTATGGAGGGTACGAGCCTTCTTTGAACTTTTTTCCACATGTTCTTAATCCAACATTTCCACTAGTGAAAGAGTAGTTTGTATTTTCATTGCTCTTTTTCTCCTTTGGGACTCCACTAGCCATTGTGGTGGACCATGGATGTTGCTTGTTATTATTTCTAGACCTGTGGGATTCTCTGCGAGCGTTTTCTTTGGTCTCCTTGCATCCCTTTATTTGGCATTATTATCAGGATTATTATCTTTATTATCTTCCTCTTCAACCCCTGCATTATTTTCTAGGATATTCCCTGTGGCAAGAGGGGATTGTTTAATGTGAACACTTTCTTCCTGGGGTCCGGAGGGGTTTCCTCTATACCTGTATCTAGAGGCAATGTGCCTTATTTATTGTTCTAGGATTGATGGGTGGCCACTAAGGGGTTGTATATCTAAACATGAGGGTTGAGATCCTTTGTTTATGGTAGGTTATTTTTCCTCGAACAAGAGGTCCAAGTTCTACAAAATCTTTAGGTTTTGAGGTCGATCGAAGGATTATTTCAAATTTTAGAGCTGATAATGACCCCAAACGATGGAAAGCTTGACTCTTAAAATAGCTACTTGTAGGGAACCCTATCCCTATTCTCAGTTTCTAATTTTGGATGAGCATAAAACCAATAAGCCCCTTATTGTAAACAATCATTTGTCCAACTAAACCATTCCTACACTATCTTGATCTGACTACCAAGTGCTTGGAGACTAGGAGAGCTCTCTCTTTGGTAAACCTCTTCATACGAAGTTGGTTGGTACCTGGTGACAACTCTCTCCTTGTTGGTGAGGCTATCTCAAAGTTCCTATCAACACTTGGTTAACTAGTTAGTCTAAATAAAAATTCCCTTAATTTCAAAAGCCTCAAAGAATAAAGGGAAAAAATTATACAATAATTGATGCAGTCTCAAAGTTTTATTAATTTTATTCATTCTCTTTGAATACTAACCCATCACATGTGTCAGTTTTCTAGAAACTTTTTGAACATTTTGTATGCTTCACAACTTCGGCCTAGAATAGAGCTTGTGCCAATGATCTTCTATCATCCAATGGCCATTTGTAAATGAGTTGATTATATTATATTAATTGATTATAGTTAATTAACTTCAACTATATAATTAAAATTTAAGTATACACATGAAGGCACAAACACGTGTCTCTTTTCAAGAAGAAGTTTGTAAAAAATTTCATCTTTATTAATTTTCTTTGAGCATTATGTTTGGACTGATAATGATAATTTTGGCAATGCATGGTGGAAGCTCCACATCATCTAACGCACCAACATGTTAGAACAAAATAAATCTTTCAATGCACCAATGAGTGACCACCCCATCTTATACATGAGATATGATTTCCACACACCACATCACACTCATCGACACACTAGAAAAAAATGAAACTTTCCAATGCACCAACAAGTGGCCAAACTATCATAAAAAATGATCGTTATGTTGAGCCAAGATGCTAACTACTAAGTTAGAAGGTTTCCTTTGTTTCTAAGTTGCTAAGTTGGAAGGTTTCCTTTATCATTAAGTTACTAAGTTTGTTAGTGAGTGAGTAGAGTGCCTAGCAATGGAGCTCAGATTTGGTCCATGGATGGTCAAACCAATTATGTGTCTCCATGTAGCACCATGTAAGCAAAAATGTGCTAGGTAATCTTTATAAAGACCATTTGATGGTGCATTTGAATGCATAAATGAAGTTGAGGAATTCGAGAAAGAAGTGGAACTTGATGTTAAGTTTGTAGAGGCTTTCTTATTAGTACAAGTTATGGAGTGATGCAGCTTGTTGTCAAAATATTTTGAGTATCAAACTGGGTTTGCTACAACCAAGATTTACCAAGCTCGAGAGATTTTTGCAAGGTGCACTCGGTACATGATTGCCATAATTAAATGACATGTTGTCACCATTATTTTCAACATGGAAATCCATAATCATTGCCTAAGGGAGGAAAAGATAAATACATCCTAGGGGGCTATACATTTTCATTCAAGAAGTGTTTCCTTTAGTTAGATAAGTGTGTGATTGTGCTAGTAATGTGAAGATGTTTGGATGTAAAAGAGTGCAGTTATAGAAGGCCTTGTTGTGGGAGATATACAAAGACCAAGGCTATGAGCAAGATGATAATTCATTTTTAAAGCCTCAGAGATACTAAAAATTCTAGTGATAGACTCAAAGATATTGAAATCATCAAGTTCTAGGGTATGTTGTTTGTACATCTTGCACATAATTCCAATCTCTATTTCTATCACTCATATTACCCCTAAGGGGTGGGATACATAGGGAGATCCTTGTGTAATGCTAGAAGATGGGGGTTTGGAGGCATTTTTAACCCCTTGAGGATCTTTTTTGAAGTTCTCAACCAAGTGGCATGAGACTGCAAATCCTGCATTTGCGGACCCTTTGAGTCTATGTCACTGGCTTGTTGTATCCTTTGTTCTATAAAAGGGATTCCAAGGCTGATAATAATAGGCTAAAAAATTTGGTAGAAATGGCATGTACATAGGAAGTCCTAAATACATGGTCTTAGGTTAGTAAGGTTGATGCCAATGTATTGTTAGGTTACTGTAAACTCTCCTACTTAGAATATACATAATTGGAAAGAGCTACGTGAGTGTCATTATTCCCTAACAACTAGAGTGGTGAAAGAATGGTAGTCCCAAAGAATGCTTTGATTGTTATCTTATTTTTAGGATCAATAGCATCTTTTGATAATCCCAATTGTGTGATCAATTTGTAAGAACAAATATTTAAACCAGTGCCTCCATCTATCAACACGCATTTGACATGATGGTTTTGGATCAAGACTTTAATGTGCAAGGGCTAGTTATGTAGATGACTCAATAAATTGTCATCTTCATATGAAAAGGAGATATACTGGGGTGATGTCAGATGACCAACCATAGTCTGGAATCTATCTAGATAAAGATTTTCAGGAACATTGGAACCGAGTAGAGCCTTGTCCAGAATAGCTCTATGAGCAGGATATATCTGAAGCAACTCAAACATGGATATTTTTGCATTGGTATGCTAGAGTTGTTGGACAATGTTGTATGATATTGGCCTAGTATCTTGATGTAGGAGCATCCTGGGTGTAAGGGCAATCTTGCATCACCCAAAAATATTTCTATTTTTGTATTCAATAAGGGCTATCTTGTGTAGAGCTGCTATTTATGGAAACTTTCTATTTTTAGTAAGCTGGTCATACGATCTCAAAATGTTCTAATTGTACATGTGGAGGTTCATCTCAGTCATATCAGCCTGCCAGTAAAGTTTCATGGCTAGATCAAGTTTGGTTTTAAAGATATTGAAGATTTTCGGTATTGGCAGCAGGGTATAGAAACTTTGAACTCAGTTTTGAAGGCTTTAGAGGCCTTAGATGAGGTCAAAAATTTGGGTGATAGGTGCTTGCGCGAGTCAAGCTTGTAGAGTGCTTTGTGGCCTTTCTAAATTGGGGTATAATAGTCAATCGGAGCAACTGGCGATGACTTATGGTCTTCGGAAGTTGAGTCACCTGAAATGGCGGAAAATAATTTTCCTTCGAATTTCGGTTTGGGTTTCAAAAGTTATTTTGAGCTGAATTTGATGTAATAAATTGTAAAATAAAATAATTCTAAGTTTGGTCAGCCCTTTCGGCTAAATTTCTAGAACCTTCTTGGGCAGTGGAAATTGCCTATATAAAGAAGGCCCGTAGTGTTGTCTTAGGCATTTTGGGATAGTTCTGGGTAGCAGATCTGGGTATTGATTTGAGGCTTTGTCCTATAGAATATTGTAAGGGAATGTCCATGTGGCTTTGCATATTGTAATTTTAAAAATTTGTAATTCCACATTTGTGGAGATAATAAGAAGCCCATTTTCTGTTCTTACATATTGTTGTTGTTTCTCTGTTTCTGTTATGTGTTTGTGGTATTAAGGGGAGCACCCTTCATCATCTCTTTAGGATTTGATGATTTTGAGGAAACCCTTTATTTTGAAGTAGATGAAAGATTGAAAGGCACCTTAGGGGTATTTGATGAATTCAAGTTTTGTCCTTGTAGATGTGCCTAAGCTTGTGATCGAGTTACTGCATTTGCTGATTGATTATCTCTATCCTTTCTTACAATTGTGATGACATTGCAACATTCAGATAGGCATGGTTCCACCATATTTATGACAACATTATTTCCAGAGTAGGCATAATTGAATTTAGCACCCATGTTAGGATGAGAAGATGAATCTCCTTGACCATGTTTCATAAATGGTTCCGTGAATGCTATATGATCATTGTTGGTTTTTTGATTATTAATTACAATTTCTCCATTATCAATTTTTTATTGTATGAGATGTTTCAAGTGTATGCAGTTATTGGTTTTATGACCCTTGTTTTGATGGAAGTCACATAAATTGGTCTCTTTCCACCATTTCAGTTTAGGTTTAGGATCAAATGCTTTTATCTCAAGAAATGAGATGATTTTGTTCACCAAGAGAATTTTCATGGTAAATTCTAAGGATTCACCCAAAGGAGTGAACTCGCGTTTTTGTGTTGTAACCCATGGTTTGTAGTCTTTCAACTTTTGAGAAGGTTTAGATGCCTTTTGTTCAGAAGCTTTTATGGCTTGAGTGCCCATGGTGAGATTGAATGCTGGTGCCTTTGATGGGATGCTAACATGATTAACAATGCCATCTGTGACAACATTCTTGTTCTTGTTCCAGAATTTACCTTTGTCTTTTTTGTTGGAACTAGAACTAGATTCGTAATTGTTTTCCTTATGAAGTGATTGTAATACCCCAAAAATGGGCTATAGGTTCATTAATCTCCTACATCTACAAATCAAATGAAATCAACATCAAAGTCCTAACCAAAGGCACATATACACATCATCGAATCCTAATTGATTATCTTAAATTTTGCATCGGGGAATATTCCTAGCAATATTCCTAATTATCTTAATTATCTTTAATTTAATGATTATTTGGCGATAAATCACATTTATCCTAAGTTTGATTAATTGAATATTTTCATATTTAATTAATTAGATTTAATATCTTTCCACTTAATTGTGTAATTAAATTTAATTCTATCTATTATTAATTGTATTATTTAATTTTGACAATAAATCTAATATCTTATGAATAATTGATTAAATTCTTATTTAATTAATTAAAGCAAGTTGTCATTATTTAATAATATAGTTGTTCCTAAAAGTTTGATTAAATAATTGATTAACCCATAAATCAATTATTTATTTTCAAAAATCAGTTAAGTTGAGCATAAATCACTTTATTTATTTAATTAATTCATAATTATTATGCACATTGAAAAGAAACAGTTAAACTTCAAATTAGAAAATCAATGCAAAGTGTTGACTTTTTAGAACTCAACATCCTTTTTGAGTTTTAAAGTTGATCTAAACTTCTAATTTGAGTTAAAAAGCTATTTTTGCATGATTTGCATGTTTTTGTGAATTCAATTATCTTTATTATCAGATAACTCAAAAATCAAGCTGAGTTAATCTGAGTGATTTATGGCTTTTATCGATGCACCTCCAAAGCCCTGGATTTCTATAAATCAAGGCCTTAGCTCATCTCAAAGCATCTCATATTTTTGCATCCTCGCGCTATCGAATTGGAGGACAAAGAATCAAAGCTTATTGCGAATCAAGGCTATTGTGAGATCAATTTCATTTGCATTTATATCATATTAGTTTTCATATCATTGTTAGATCATTTTAGCAAATCAATTTCATATAGATTAGATTTCATATCAAGTTTTTATCATTCTTATTGCATAGAAAATCCAAAAAATATAGATTATTTGCATTCAATTTCATATCTAGATCAATTGCATTCAAATCCTTCATTTAGGTGTCGTCTAGGTCATTGATCTCGATAAAAATTTGAGAACATCAATCTCGCACCTACTAGAAGGCAATAAATCACTTGGTTAAATTAGATTTCAATTTTTCATGATTTTGATTTTTGCTAACCTCTAATGTTTTACTAAAGTGTTGTGTCTACAGATTAGGTACAATTTTCACACACACATTTTTGGCGCCCACCGTGGGGCCCTGAAATGGGTTTCCAATTCAATTCTATCAATTTTTGTCTTTTTCTCCTCGGTTTCTGTGCAAAAATATGATTTTTATTTTTTGTCTGTACAATCTTTGTATGAGTTTTTGACAAAAGTCGTATGAGTTTGAGCCTGCTGTCATACGACAGTTGATCGAGTATCGTTTCATCAAGTACCCACTATTGTTTGGAAGCTGGATTATCATTTCATCAAACACCCAGTGTCGTACGAGTTTTCAGACTATCGTCTGGTAATAGACCCACTATCGTATGAGTTTCGGTATCAGGTTTTAACTATCATTTCATTTTTCAGGGCAGTTTGTCATATTTGGTTTTTAGATTTTGACTAACAGCTAATCTTAACAGTTGGAATTCTCTATTTTTGATTGACTCTTGCTAGTTTTGATTGAAAAAAGTGTAAAGCTTGCTAAAATCAGGTAAAAATCTACTAAGCGTGTTGTGAGGATCTCAGGTATTCCACTTGTGCTGATAATATTTCAATTTGGGGCTTAAAATAAATCTCTCATGTGTCTAGCTTGGGTGATTCTTTTCATGCTTTTGTTTTACACACTTGCATAATTGATACTAGGTTGTGACCCCTTAAGGATTTATTAAGTAGTTTCAGATACTTGTGATTGATCTTGATTACTATCTTGGGTTATTGGACTCGCTAATCTGCTGGCCCCTCATTCTGCCCCGTGGTTGCAATCTCAGCGCCATAAAGGGGTGGTCTACAAGAGAGAAGCGTTAATTGTTCCACTTGGCAACCCATTTGTGCTTTTAGGAACTCACTTGTTTTCTAAGTTGGGGACTCATTTTCAGCTTGTGTGAGGTGTTAAGTGTTCCACCTTATGGACTCATCTCATATTCACTTTAAGCGTTAAGTGTTCCTCTTTCTGCTTTTTGGGTACTTTTGGTAGATTTGCTTTTGGAAACATACATCTGTGCTCACATAGTAATTAGGCCGTATGAACACTATTCGTGATTCTTGAGAGATTGGATTCCCAGTGAAATCCTTCTTGATGATAGAATCCTTGTAGGTAGGGAGGATACTTAGTGCATTTCACATTCAACTTGGTTAGTGCGTCTTCTCTTATTGATCGATACATTCTCTCCCCGGAGAGGTTGATAGATCACATGGGGTTGACATCACGAGCTTTGGTGAATCAAAATTGGTTAGTGTGCCTTCTCTTATTGATTGATACATTCTCTCCTCGGAGAGGTTGATAGATCACGTGGAGTTGACATCATAGACCTTGGTGAAGCAAAACTTTGTCTTAGCGTGTCGGATTAATCTGCTTTCTTTGTTTGGGTTAAAAGTGAAGAGGCATCAAAACCTAGGATCTAGAGCCAAGTCCCCTTGTGGTATCATACAATGAGTCACCTTTAGAGAGGGTTAACCGTAGCGGACAATCCCTTCACAAGGCAAACTACATTGACAGAACCTCAAGCGGTAATAGCCATTTTCACCGTGGTAGTGACAACTGCTATATAAATGTCCTTGTGGAAGAAATCTCCATGGGTATGGTTCATTATTGGGTTGTCAGATCTCCCTAGCAGCTCCTGAAGATTAAGTTCTCAGAGTGTGTCAAAACCCTGGTGCGTCGGGATTGTAGTTCACCCCTTTGGATCATAAAAGTTGCAGAGTCAAACCATTACTAAAAACTCTAGCGAGGCCAAATTTTTATTTTCTAGGGTATATGTGCATCATTGCAAAACATTTTTGGAACATACACAATTAGCGCTTCTGAGGATTAGAATGAATAAGTCACTTGATTGTTCATGCGCAAGGTTGCTTTCCCCCTTGTTCATTATTTTTAGACATTCTTGAAATCACGTGGTTGCTATTTTGCATGCTTGTTTATCTATCTGGTTACTGAAAACAAACAAATCTGTTACAATCCTCAAATCTGGACATTGAAATTTGCAAGCAATCTGAATCTGCAAACTCAAAATTTTGCAAAAATTGACGTAAAATCCTTTCTAGAGTCAAAAATCATTTCAGGAAGTCAAAAGTCATACAAGTTTTTCCAAGTGTCATTTCATTACAACCCATCTATCATATGATTGAGTTTCCATGCCAACAAATTCTCAAAGTCAAAATCTTGCAACTGTCGTATGAGATTTTCAATTGTCATTTCATTGCTACCCAACTGTCATATGAGTTTTGCAACTATCATTTCATTGCTACCCAACTATCATACAAGTTTTGCAACTGTCATTTCATAGCATACCCATTGTCGTATGAGTCTGCAAAGTGTCATTTGGGAAATTTTTGAAAGTTGTCAAAAAATTGTCAAAATTGCCAGATAATTAGCTTTTTCAGCCTAATTTCAGAATCTGTCGAACGAATCACTATGTCAGGAATAGAGCAGTAGCTATTAAGAATCCAATCATTTTCCTAAAGTGGCCTTTTGAATCTGATTTAGCCTTCTATTTAATTGATTTGAGTCCTTATCATCCAGTGTCAAAATGTTGTCATAACTATGAATCTTCAATCAATCGTCAAAATGACTAAGTGTTGTGATACCTTGTCTGCTATCTTTTGGGAACCTACCCATACATCTAGGGCATAGTATCCTTCATCCATGTCTAATCAAATCTTCAAATCAATCAAACCTTGACAAGGTTGCATCATTTGATCATCTTGATTCAATTCATTCTTCAGTTATCTGGATCTTATTCTTTTGTTTCACTTGAGGTGAATGGTGGAGACTAGAGCTTCCTCTCACAAGAAATCTATCACCACTCTCCAAACACCAACTCTTGAGCAACTCATCAATTCTGGTCTTTACGAGGATGACGGTCTTGGAAACTATTGATTGAAATCTGGTTACATACCTCCTCCATCAATTCACGGAGGTACTCAACATACCCCTCATCAATCTAATCTAGGGAGTCCACAAACTCCTACCATGTCTCAAGCAGGGACAAATTTTGGCTCTCAAAGAGCTCAATCTCAACATGGTGTAGATCAAGAACCCACACCTGAAGAAATTTCTCAATATCAAAATGATGATAACTTCAAACAAATGATGAAACATTTCTTGAAAGAAGATAGAGAAGCTTACTTTTTACAATTAGCTCATCAAGGAGCTAAACTTCCTCCCAACTTTAATGTTGAAGACATCATTACACATGAGGAAGAGAATCCACTCACAGCTATGATGAAATAGATGCATGCTATACAAGTTGAACTTAACAATCTTAAGAAAGAGAAGGAACCTAAAGAGTTCTCCATGGAGGCTCTATGTCCTTTTCCATTTGACAAAGACTTGTACATGCCACCATTTCCAAAAAGAGTGGAGATACCGAAGTATGATAAATATGATGGGCACTCAGACCCTCAAGATCATGTCAGGGAATTTTGTACACAATCAATGGAGTTCATGCATGAATCGACCTACCTTATGCACCTCTTTCCTAGATCTTTGGGAGGAACATCCATTCATTGGTTCTCAAAATTGCCTTCTACTATCAAAAATTTTGAGGAGTTGATCAAATTGTTTTATCAACAATACTCCTACAATATTCAGCACCTGGTTACCATGATCGATATCTGTAATCTCAAGCAATATCCAGGGGAACCATTCCTAACATTTCTCAAGAGATGGAGGAAGAAGTTCTCTCTATATGCTAGACCTATTCCAGAAATAGAAAAATTGGAAATCTTCATCAACAACCTTGTTCTAGAAATCAATTATCCTTTACAAATGCAAGATCATACATCTTTTGACAAGATGGTGGATAATGCTATCAAAATTGAAAAAGTGCTTGTAAAAAAAGGAGAAATCACACTTCAAAAAGACAAGTACGAATCTGGATCCAATTCTAAAGACAAGAACAAAAATTGGAACAAGAACAAAGGCATCATCACAGATGGCATTGTTGACACTGTCCATGTCCCATCAAAGGCACTAGCCTACAATCTCACTCTTGGTACTCAAGCCATTAAAGCTTCAGAGCAAAGGTCTTCTCAACCATCTCAAAGGAAGCCAGAATACAAAAGATGGGATAAACATAAAAAATTTACTCCTCTAGGAGAGTCTTTAGAATCAGCTATGAAAACTCTATTGGCTGATAACATCATATCTTTACCACCAATCCGACCAAATGATCAGGACCCCAAACTGAAATGGTGGAGAGAAAATGAATTCTGTGATTTCCATCAGAGTAAAGGTCACAAAACTAGTAGTTGCTACCACTTGAAGCATACCATTCAAGATCTGATCGATAGTGGAGACATCACAATTGACAATCCCAAGAGTAATAATGATCATACAACATTCACAGAACCATTTTTGAAACATGGTCAAGAAGTTTCAACTTCTCAGCCTAATATGGGGGCAAAAGTCAACTATGCCTACCCTAGAAATAATGCTGTCATCAATATGGTTGAACCATGTCTCCCTGAAAGTTGCAATGTCATCACAATTGTACAAAGAGACAGAGATCATTCCTTAGCTAACGCAGTTACTCGATCACAAGCTCAAACGCATCTGAAAGGACAAATCCCAGATTCATCAAATGTCCCTAAGGTGCCCTTCAATCTTTCATCTTCTTATAAACAGAAGGTTGCTTCCAAATCTTCCAATCCAAAGGATACAAGGCCTATGTCTTATAGCATTGTTCAACAACTCCAGCACACTAATGCAAAAATCTCCATGTTTGAGTTGCTTCAAATATCTCCAGCTCATGGAGCCATTCTCGATAAAGCTTTGCTCGGTTCCAATGTTCTTGATGACCTTGATTTAGACAGGTTCCAGACTATGGTTGGACATCTTACATCTCCGCAATATATCTCCTTTTTAGAGGAAGATGACAAATCCTTGAGTCACCCACATAATCAGCCTTTGCATATAGAAGTCTTGATGCAGAACCGTAGAGTCAAATGTGTGTTGATAGATGGGGGTGCTGGCCTAAACATTTGTTCTTACAGCTTGATCACACAATTGGGATTTTTAGAATTGGCTATTGATCCTCGAAAGAAAATAACTATCAAGGCCTATGATGAACAAGAAAGATCTTCTAAAGGCACCATTATCTTACCTATCCGAGTGGGTCCAGTTATCAAAGATACCATCTGTCAAGTGCTTGATCTACCTTTGGCCTACAACGTCCTTCTAGGGAGACCATGGATACATGAAATGCAAGCTATTCCTTCTACATACCATCAATGTTTGAAGTTTCCTTATGAAGGAGTAGAGGTTACTATCCCCGTGGATCTGAGTACAACTTGCAACACCTTGAAAGAAAGTGCAGATAAGCTTGTGCCTAATAATAGAGAATCTCCCATTGAACCAACTAAAGAAGCATCCACATCTAAAATGGAAGATCTTGCAAAAGAGGTTAATATCAAAGAAAATGGTATGGGAGAATATACTATCGAGCCAGTCTTATCTTTGACATCTCTCCCTATCTCGCCTAAGTCTTATGGGCAATATTTGAAACAATCCAAACCAGACTGTAAAGAACCTCTGAAAGCATATAAAAATAATTTTGTAGCAGAACAAGTATCCAAGCAAGAGTTTGAAGAGGATGAAGCTGTGCTACCATGGCTCTACAAAGATGAACCTGAATCTCAAGTTGTTCAAACTGGTGACTCTGCCATATCCAAACTCCCTTCCAAGTCATATGGTCCAGGGGATAAATTAATAGCTAAGATGGGATATTTAGGTCAAGGCCCTCTAGGAGTTAGAGGAAAAGGTCTCGTGGCACCTCTCCCACATACTGGTAGAGAAAATAAAGATAAAGTCAGCTTAGGCTTTAAGAAGAAACCCTATCACCTCAAAGGTAATTGATCTCATGTCATAGAGCAGATCGCACTAGGGGAACCTCTTCTTAAGAAAGAAGACACAGAACCATCAGATAGTGATTTAGATAGTTCAGAACTCATTCCCTATGAAAAATTTCCTAAAGAGATCAAAGACCTTGATGATAAAGATGATCCTATCAAGAGAATTAATGTAGTAGAAACATAAGAACCTACTATCAATCAAGAGATAGTTGCAACACAAGAACCATCTAATCTTGAAAACAATCAAGAAGAGGGAAGTGGTAGTGATTCTGAGACAGATTCCCATGAGTATGAATTCAAATCAAAATCTGAGGGTAACCCTTCTTGGGGTATTCACCCTGACTTTACTCATGTTCTAAGATTTCCTAGAGATCCTAAATCAGAAGATGAATCTAATGACTATGAACGGGGAGTCATCCCAGAACCAGATGAGCTTATCATAGAGAAACATGTTGATGTTATTCACCAATATGCACCTCAAACCAACGTAAGTCTAGAGTGGAATGATGAACCTATCGAGTCTGATCCACCTATGGCCGAATTGGACTCCCACGATGACATTGAGCCTATTCATGAATTG
The DNA here is from genome assembly GCA_027943335.1 of Chamaecyparis obtusa. Lineage (NCBI taxonomy): Eukaryota > Viridiplantae > Streptophyta > Pinopsida > Cupressales > Cupressaceae > Chamaecyparis > Chamaecyparis obtusa. Next base: position 750,789 of record BSBK01000135.1, on the reverse strand, counting down.
GATGTCTTAAGTTGTAGTATCACCTTTGAACTCAAGCATCAGGTTAGGACCAATGATGATAGATCCATATCCGTAAACACTATTTCCCAATCTTTCCCTACTTTGACTATCAAATATCCAAAACTTATTGATCAAATCTCCACAAATTTGAGCCATGGTATTTATACCTTCGTGAATGACTATGCCCTTGCTTGCTACCTAGTTGAGCCTATGAGTACTTCCATCAGTGAACCGAGTATCAGCATGACCAAGTCGGACATCAAATACCTTAGTCAATAAAACAAGAATAAAAAGAAAAAGAAAAAGAGTTTTGAGGGTGAAAACCACTTTGTGGCAGTCTCAGAACCTACAAAAGTAAAAATAACAGATGTATCCAAAGGTGAAAACCTCTTTGAGGTGCCTAAGGATGAGATATTTGATGTCCTTCCGAGTCATTTACAGGATAGATCTCTAGTTCTAATTGAGCCCACTCAATCCATCAATTTGGGTACAACAAAGGAACCACAATTGGTACATGTAGCACAATCATTATCAGAAGAAGAGAAGAAAACATTTACAACATTCCTAACAGAGAAGAAGATCAACTTTGCATGGAAATATTCAGATATGCTAGGATTGGATCCTAATCTTATAATGCATCATTTATCTATTGCTCCAAATGTCAAACCTGTCAAGCAAAAATTGAGAAAGATGCATCCTCATGTTGCACTCTTGGTAAAAGCTGAATTAGAGAAGCTCCTAAATGCCGGATTCATCTGAGTTATTGACTATGCAGAGTGGATCTCTAATATTGTACCTATTTCTAAACCAGATGGGTCAATCAGAGTGTGTACAGACTTTAGAGATGTGAATAGAGCATGCCCTAAGGATGATTTTCCACTACCTAACATTGATATGATAGTGGACATGACTGTGGGTTTTGAGATGTATTCCTTAATGGATGGGTTCTCTGGATATAACCAAATAAAAATTGCTCTAGAGGACCAAGAGAAAACTACTTTCACATGTGCATGGGGCACCTTTTGTTGGAATGTCATGCCATTTGGGCTTAAAAATGCTGGTGCTACATATCAAAGAGCAATGACATCTATTTTCCACGACATGATGCATCGAACTATGGAAGATTATGTTGATGATACTTTAGCAAAATCTATGATCAGAACTAAACATCTAAAGGACTTGAGCATGATCCTAGATAGAATGGAAAAGTTTAGTCTCCGACTAAATCCTAAGAAGTGTGCTTTTGGTGTCACTTCTGGAAAGCTCTTAGGATACATAGTTTCAAAGAAGGGCATTGAAGTTGATCTAGCTAAAGTCAAGGCTATAATAGAGATGCAACCTCCCATGAATATTAGTCAAATGAGGACGTTGCAAGGAAGAGTTCAATCTATCAGAAGATTCATATCACAGCTAGCGGACATATCACAGCCTTTTACAAAAACATTACATAAAGGTGTGACCTTTGCATGGAATGAAGAATGTGAGAACAACTTTAACCATATCAAGAAGTATCTATCAAATCTTCCTATCTTGATGCCTCCTATTCATGGGAAGCCATTGATCTTATATGTCTCCGCAATAGCTACATCACTGGGGGCATTGATAGTGCAACATGATGAGGAGAAAAAGGAAAGAGCCATTTATTATATAAGCAGAACATTGGTGGTGTATGAAAAGAACTATTCTATGAGTGAGAAAGCTTGTCTCGCTGTGATCTTTGCATCATAGAAACTGAGACACTATATGTTAGTTCATACCACGCATCTAGTAGCAAAAATTGATCCACTAAAATACCTACTAAGCAAGGCTTCCCTCACAAGTAGACTGGCTAAATGGGTCATTCTTCTAAGCGAATTTGACATTGAATATGTTGAAAGAAAAGCTATAAAAGGTCAAGTTATTGCTGATCAACTAGCAGATGCACCCATGTTTGATGACACACCAATGTAAATGGAATTTCCAGACTCCTCTATTATGCACCTATCTTCTCGAGAATGTCAATTGTTCTTTGATGGCTCCTATACATAGAATGGATCTGGAGCAGGCATATTGTTCATAACTCCTAAAGGATACTCCATCCCAAAAGCATTCAGACTAAAGTTCCCCTGCACAAACAATATTGCAGAATATGAAGCCCTTTTGAATGGTATGAAAATAGCAATTGAATGGAGAGTAACAGAGCTACACATTCATGGAGACTCTCAACTTGTTATTCATCAAGTCAATGATGTGTAGCAAACTAAAGATGGAAAGCTCATTTCTTACAAGAGAATGGTAGATGATCTTAAGAAATATTTCATATCTATCACATTTGAGCAAATTCCTAGAATGAAGAACAAGGCTGTCGATGCAATGGAAACACTATCTACTTTATTACAGCAGCCTGAACATGAGCTACGCTACAAGTTCTTGGTGGAAGCACTATCTTATCCTGCATATGACTCCCCTGAAACCTGCATGATCTGCATTGTTGTTGGTCATGATTCATCCAGATACAAAGACCTCTTTTCCTATCTCCAAGACCAAATCATTCTTGATACCTTCAACCGCCATGAAAAGAGATACCTTATCCGTAATGCCTCCCGATATGTCATCATTGGTCACGATCTATACAAATGAGGTCTAGATGGTACGCTACTTAGATGTTTAGAATGGGAAGAGTCTCAATGTGCATTAGAGGAAGTCCATGATGGTATTTGTGGGTCACACTCGAACAGTTTAAGACTAGCTCAAAAAATTATTAGGGATGGGTACTACTGGCCTGAAATGGAGAAAGAGGCCATCAAATTTGCTAAGAATTGTCAAAAGTGTCAAATACATGGCAACCTAATTCATGCTCCAGGGAGGGATCTAATCCCCTTTACAACACAATGGCCTTTCCATCAATGGGCATTTGATCTTATCAGGATGATTCATCCTCATCTTCTAATGGACATACCCATATAATCAGAGCCACAAATTATTTTAGAAGTGGTCCCTTTGACACAAATAATGGGAAAGAAGATATCGATGTTCATCTTAAACTATATCATATGCAGATATGGGATCCCTCATTCCATAATCATAGATAATGGTGGGAAATTCAGGAATAAAGACCTAGATGATCTCTGTGCCAAATTCAAGATCACCCAACATTGGTCTTCTATCTACTATCCACAAGGGAATGGCCAAGCAGAGGCTTCCAACAAAAATCTATTGAAGATCTTGCACAGAATAGTAAACAAAACTGGCAGAGACTGGCATCTCATGATTAATCTAGCTCTATGGGCCTACAGAACAAGTATCAGAACACCTACAGGGGCTACACCTTTCGCTTTAGTTTATGAGTCTGAGGCGGTACTACCTATTGAGGTTGAAATCCCATCACTAAGAATCAGAATGCATGGTCTAGTAACTGATGATGACTACAGAGTGTCTAGGTTGCAAGAACTTGAACTACTAGATGAGCACAGACAAGCAGCGTATGATCATCTTAGAGTATACCAGAAGAGAATGTCTAGAGGCTACAACAAGAAAGTCAGACACAGAGAATTTTTGGTTGGCGATCTAGTCTTGAGAGAAAATCCTAAAAATCAATCACATTGAGAACGCAAGGGGAAGTTCGAACCCAACTGGCTAGGTCCCTTTGTAATCACTGCTACTTTTGGCTCTAGTGCCTATCAACTCTCAACGACTGAAGGAGAACAGCTCTGAGAACCAATCAATGTTCTCCATTTGAAGAAATTCTACGCCTAAGGCATTCAGTCTATGGTAAAATGTCCTGAAAAAATTATAAAAATCAGAAAAAGTCCTAAAAAAATGAACATCTTGGTGAAAACCTAGCAATAGGCACCTTGATGATTCACAAAAAAATAAAAAAATATCAAATATTCAAAAAAATTGAAAAATAAAAAATACAAAAAAAGAAAAAAGAAAAAGTGCCTTGGTGAAAACCTGGAAACAGGCGCCTTGGTAGCAAAAATAGAATCTCTACCAAGATGGTGAAAACTCGGCAAACGGGTGCCACTTGTTTCAAAATGCTCCATCTATCAGTGAAATCTTGGTCTTTCCCAACTTTTAGTCTTGCTTTAGTTTGTACATATCTCCCGGTTTGTTTTTGCATTTCCAGTTTTCAATAAGTCAGTTTGTCCACCAATCTACTCAAGCGTCTGTATCCTATCAATGCTTAACACTTGGGGGTAATCAATGTCATATCCTATGGTCTCCAGTATATCTTAGATGTATCATATCCATTCAGAGTCCTTTTGAAGCTTCACATGAGTGAGTTAGTCAGTCTTGTCTCCAGAAAGGATTTTGCATCTACAACAACACAATCAAACATTAAACTGAAAACAATCTATGCTTTTTTTACATGCTTTTATCTCCTTGTATGCTTACTGATTCGCATTGAGATTTTTGCATATTGTGTCCCTTCGAGCCCTTGGATGATGTCCTTTACAGGATTTAGAGAGTGATGACTGGGGGCATAATCTTTTCTTTGTCTTCTGCTTGTATGTGAAAATCTAACAACTTTGGAAATTCTGGATTGAAATGGTGTCCGACTGTAAGGGCCTCTATCTCAAATTGGATGGCCATGCGTACCTCGACCATTGATACCCAAAAAATTCAAGGAAGTTTGATCTCACTATTGTCTTTTTGAGTAAGTTCTTTCTCCTACTGTGAAACACGATCTTACCTAAGGATGTGAACAATAAAGGGTCACTACGGGTAATTCACATTGGATTTAGAATGATCTCTTGGCTGTTTGATGTGTTTGTCATGCAAGGTGTATTTAGGTCATCATGACGTTCATGTTTTGATGCTTATACAAATTTCTATATCAAAATGGACGTGATATTCAGGTCATCGTGGCGCTTGTGCCTTGGTGCTTATATCTAATCTGACATTCCAAAAACAAAACCAATATTCATATGTCCATGGTTGTTTTGGACCAGTGGGTGTTGTATTGGTTCTTGAGCGTTACAAATCGATATTCATATGTCCATGGTTTCATAGCTAGTGGGCATTGTATTGATTTATCCAGTTACCTAAAAGTTCAATGATGATAACAAATCGACATATGATCAGTGACTAGGTCCTAGGTCTTAAGTTGCATTTCATTTTGCACATCTCTTTGCATTTTGCATGTTTGCATATCTCACAACTATTTGGAAACACTTCAAAGCTTAAACAATTCTTCATATCAATTCTTCACATCTAACAAGAGCTGAGTCTCACTCGAAGGTCTCCTCATCAAACCGCAAGCAGTAACCCTTTGGGGTTAAACATCCTTTTGACATAAGACTGAGTACTTGTTTTCATCAACCTGCAAAAACATATCATGTGTATCATTTACATTTCATATCATTACCATTTGTTGCATTACTTTCCATCCACTGCATAAAGCATAAATCATACATACATCTTCATAATCAATTACATTTGCATAACATCCATACATATGAAAGAAATCATTGCATTGCATTGATCCATACATACATTCTACACTACTCATAGCATAAACATCACATGATATCATCATAAAATCAAAACATGACAAGTACAAATGAGGTCACAATCAAAATATCAATCTCATATATATAAAAAATCTCAAAATGTGTCAGGGGTGCACTACTGGCACAATGTACAAAAGAATGAGCTTCGGAAAGCTATCAGAATCAGAATAGTATATTAGTGATAAAAAAAGAATAGAGTATATCAAAACATAAGCACAAGAATCAACTATCAGCACGCTCCTTAGTATCTGGTGGAGGAGGTGGTGGTGCATTTGGTATGACCTCTACTCTCGGTGCCCTAGCTCCCTCTGAGGCTGCCATGTACTTAGAATACATTGGTACTCTCTACACAATAGGGACATTAATATAGTATGTAGACACATAGTAGGAAGTCCGTGAGGTCTAATGGGTCACCTTGGTCTGTAATCTCCGAACCTCTGAGCGAAACTCTGCACAGAGCTTTGTGCACTGCCTATCTGCCTCTTGATATCTCTCCTCCCACCTAGCACTCTGTACCTTCAGGTCCTGGACCTGAGCTTTGAGACATCTGATGATCTTTGATGAAGTAAGAGGAATAGTAGGATCGGCCTCAGTTGCTAGCATCTCAGTGTCCTGTGGCTGCTTTGGTTGCTGCTTCGTAGTCTCTACCCTATGCACCTTGTGGCATCTAACCTTGACTCCCAAATTAAAAGTGGTATCTTCCTATGAAGGATCTGTCTCACCACCCACAAACTGCTTAGTGGCTAAAACCTCATCTACAGACCCAACACTACCCAAAGTACCCCTCTCACCCCTGCTTTGTCTCTGTGAACCTGTAGATATACTTGCTATAGAAGTAGGAGGATGAGGGGGCCTCATGTGTCCTATTGGTCTTTGTGCTGGAGAAATGGCCCTCTGTCTAGGTGGTGTTGGATGTACAACCTGTGATTTGTGTCCTGGTCTCATGGGAGCTCTTGTCACATCCATCGCCTCCTCCATGGAGGGTATCAACTCAGTAGGATTTGAGAATCTAGGAATGGGATGATCAGCTCGCCAAGTAGTGTATCCATCTATGACCCCTACATCAACAACCTGTGGATGGTAGTCCCAATCTTGCCCTATAATACAACTGTACTCATCTGTGCATAAGCAATATGTAAGTCGAGCTGTCCATCCAAGACCGATCTCACAAACAATGCATGCATATGCAGTATAATCCTGTGGGGCATCCTGTCTGCATCCATACTGACGCCACACTCTAGTAATCAAGAATCTCTCCAACACAGTGGGAGACCAGCCAATAAGTACCTGACTCTAAAAAAGAAAGCTGTACTACTCCCTCGCGGTGGGCCAGGCCTCTATCTGCAAATAGGGTCTCCAATGCACAAAGGTCATATCATCTAAGCACCGTCTGAAATACTTAGTATGACCCATATGGACCTATGTGACATAACCAGCATAAGTATATATCATTGGCTCCTATGGTTGCCACTATGTCTGGAAAATCGGTCTCAGCACTAGGATATGCTCCCATGCCCATATCTGTAATACAAGAGCTCCAGAAGCAAAGCTCTTGCAATCCTGATACACAACCTCATGCATCTCCAAAAAAATGTGGGCCAATAGGCACTAACCCCAGGCAAGCTCAGTAGGTGTGGCCATAAGAAGGGCTACCATTAGAGCCCATCCCATCAAAAAGCCATTCTGTTGATGGCCTGGCATGATGAGCTCCCTGATCATACCAACAATAATGCACTCTAAATGGTGCGTCTGACCATATCTCTGTACAAGGGTCTCCTAGGAAATGGACCCCGTCAACTGTGTATCATCACCAAATAGATGCCTAAAGGCATGAAGACCAATCTAGCCAGAACTCACATACTTAGGATGCCGACTACTATGGAATGGAATGTGAAGTATCCTATAAATATCCTTTGGAGTCACAGTCATCTCTCCAGTCGGTAAATGAAAAGTCTGGGTCTCTGAGTGAAACCTCTCAATCAATGCAGTCAATAGGCCATGATTTACCCTAATATTAGGTAAATGAATAAGGTACTCGAATCCACAGGAAACAAGATGAGCCCTCAGCGGGTTAGGAAGTGAGACACAGTCTCTGTGTCACTGGGTAAGAATGACGAATATGTACATCTAGATATGTGACCTAAATCATGCAGAAATAGGGTATTTTTATCAGAAATTGAGTTCAAAATCAGGCTAATAATACAAAAATGGAATTGTTTGATATGTCAAAGGGGGGTCAAAGTGTCCACAATCAGGCAAAAGGATCAGAAAAGTCAAATTTTTGACCTAAGTATGAATTTTAATTCTCTATTTTTCAAATGACATTTCAAACTGGCATCAAATGTCATACGACACTCCACAGTATACCAAATGATAATCCATGGTCACATGACACTGTGCCCAGGATCATACGAGTTTCGAGGGACCCGATGAAATGTCGTACTACATAGGGGTCCCTCTCATATGACACTTGGTATACTTGAAACAACAATGTGCATTCAACTGAAATATTGTACGAGTCTGGTATGGGACTCGTATGAGTTTTCACACATGCAAAAATTAAAAAAGCAAAACACGTACGAAAAAATTAAAAAATGCTATGAAACATGAAAAATTTGCATTTTTAGAGGGGCACAGAGGTCCACCTACCAGATGTCCATACTGTCGGGGTCTTTGGTATCTCTGGCTGCGCTCAAATTGATGCGAACTCATAGGAACCTTCGGATCTCACTGTTCTGCCATTTTCTTGCTCAGAGGGCTCCGCCAAATCTCCAAAGTCAAACGGTTGAAATGAATTGAAAATGACCCTTCAGGGCTTTATATAGCATTTGACCTAATTTTCAAAAGTGCTCCATTTTTCATGAAAATTGCACCCTTGGCTAATTTCGACATTTTGAATCCATTTTTGGGATCAAAATTCAAATCTGAGATCGTTTAATATGTCAAAATCGCAATTTAAAATTTTTTGGGCCTAGGACGGTCTACTACTTGCATAATCGACCTTCCATCATCACAAAAATCTAGTGTTCAACTTAACTGATTATCTAACATCAAACTATCAAAATTTCAACTTGGTCAACTATGGTCAACTCATCATTTCACCTAGTCCAACTTGGTCTTTTGGACCTCCAAATGATGCAGTATGCGTTCTCAGACGTGTATAACCTCTTCTCAAATCAATTAACTTTCTTCTGAACTATCAATGCTGACTTTTCTTGTCAGATTTCAATTTTAATCCCAAAGGGGGCATGTTATTGCACATCATTCAAGTCTGTAATCTAATTTGAAATCATATCTTCCTCAGTAATCAAGACAATAACCACGTCTAGTTACTGATTCATCAAAAAAGACCTCATCGCTCGGGGCAAATCTATCATCACTTGGGGCATATCAGATTCATCAAGATCCATATCAATCTGGTATTCTCCTAATCTTGTAAACTGTATTAGTTTTTGCAACCATCGGATCATAGTGTTCTTTCCTTGGTTCTTCAGCAACTGAAGGATTCAGATGTGATACCTGCTAGTTCTGTTAAGACAATCGAGTCTAGAACCGGTCACTCACTTCTTTGCAATCCTAAGGTTTCGAATCAGGCATTTTGACACTTTTTTTCACAATCATAGGTTCATTTGCCGTTATAGTGAACATTATCTTTGGTCATTCAGGACCTATTATCTTCATATCAAATCAATATCAATCAGCTTCTGTATCATATCAATTATCAATTTTGAATCAGTTTCATATCTCTATCAAACACAAACTATCTTTGAACCACTGCGCTTCACACAGTAATTCAAAGAGGGGCAAAATGTAATACCCCAAAAATGGGCTATACGTTCATTAATCTCCTACATCTACAAATCGAACGAAATCAACATCAAAGTCCTAACCAAAGGCACATATACACATCATCGAATCCTAATTGATTATCTTAAATTCTGCATCGGGGAATATTCCTAATTATCTTAATTATCTTTAATTTAATGATTATTTGGCGATAAATCACATTTAGCCTAAGTTTGATTAATTGAATATTTTCATATTTAATTAATTAGATTTAATATCTTGCCACTTAATTGTGTAATTAAATTTAATTCTATCTATTATTAATTGTATTATTTAATTTTGACAATAAATCTAATATCTTATGAATAATTGATTAAATTCTTATTTAATTAATTAAAGCAAGTTGTCATTATTTAATAATATAGTTGTTAATAAAATTTTGATTAAATAATTGATTAACCCATAAATCAATTATTTATTTTAAAAAATCAGTTAAGTTGAGCATAAATCACTTTATTTATTTAATTAATTCATAATTATTATGCACATTCAAAAGAAATAGTTAAACTCCAAATTAGAAAATCAATGCAAAGTGTTGACTTTTTAGAACTCAACATCCTTTTTGAGTTTTAAAGTTGATCTAAACTTCTAATTTGAGTTAAAAAGCTATTTTTGCATGATTTGCATGTTTTTGTGAATTAAATTATCTTTATTATCAGATAACTCAAAAATCAAGCTGAGTTAATCTGAGTGATTTATGGCTTTTATCCATGCACCTCCAAAGCCCCGGATTTCTATAAATCAAGGCCTCAGCTCATCTCAAAGCATCTCATATTTTTGCATCCTCGCGCTGTCAAATTGGAGGACAAAGAATCAAAGCTTATTGCGAATCAAGGCTATTGTGAGATCAATTTCATTTGCATTCATATCATATTAGTTTTCATATCATTGTTAGATCATTTTAGCAGATCAATTTCATATAGATTAGATTTCATATCAAGTTTTTATCATTCTTATTGCATAGAAAATCCAAAAAATATAGATTATTTGCATTCAATTTCATATCTAGATCAATTGCATTCAAATCCTTCATTTAGGTGTCGTCTAGGTCACTGATCTCGATAACAATCTGAGAACATCAATCTTGCACCTACTAGAAGGTAGTAAATCACTTGGTTAAATTATATTTCAATTTTGCACGATTTTGATTTTTGCTAACCTCTAATGTTTTACTGAAGTGTTGTGTCTACAGATCAGGTACAATTTTTCACACATACAGTGATATGTCTCCTTTTTTGACAAGAACATTCTCAATCTTGCTGGTATTCTTGACCATTTTATTAAAAGATGTATGATTTTGCATTTGCAAGGGATAACTGAGTTCTGGCACAAAATTGTTGATGAAGATTTCAAGTTTTTCAGTTTCCAGAATAGGTCAAGCATAGAGTGAAAACTTTTTCCTCCATCACTTGAGGAAAGTCAGGAAGGGTTCTCCCAAGTTCTACTTTAGATTCTAGATATCAATCATGGTGATTAGATGTTGAATGTTGTAGGAGTATTATTGATAAAATAGTTTGATCAACTCATCAAAGGTTTTGATTGTTGGAGGCATTTTAGAGAACCAATGAATGGTTGCTCCTCCCAAAGATCAAGGGAAAAGACACATTAAGTAGGTTGGTTCATGCATAAACTCCATGGATTGAGTACAAAATTATTTGACATGATCTTGAGGGTCAGAGTTTCCATCATACTTATCACATTTCGATATTTACACCATTTTTGGGAATGGCGGCATGTACAAGTTTTTGTCAAATGGTAAAGGACATAGAGCCTCCATAGAGAAATCCTTAGGTTCCTTTTCTTTTTCTAGCTTGTTTAACTTGACTTGCATAGTATGCATCTATTTCATCATGGCTGTAATAGGAGTTTCTTCCTCTTGAGTGACGATATCTTCAACATTAAAGTTTGGAGGAAGTTTGGCTCCTTGTTGAGCTAGGTCCAAGATGTAGGCTTCTTTCTCTTTTTGTAAGAAATGTTTCATCAATTTTCAAAAGTGTTCATCGCTTCTGTATCATTCAATTTTAGATGGAATCGGTTCAGGATCTTCTTGATTAGATTGATGGCCTTGGGATCCTTGATTTCCTCCTCCTTGAGACATTGTGTTGTGATGAGAATTACCCAAGATTGATTGATGTGGAGGTGATTGAGTACCTCCATGGATTGATGCAGGTGGGGTAACGTAACCACATTTCAAGTAAAGATTGCCAAGAGCATCTTCTGCAAATTTTGTTGTGTCGTAGGGTTGATGAAATGTCTGAGCAATCACAAAAGATGCTACTGAAGAGAATTTGGGTTGTTTTCCTTGTTTTCACTCTAAGGAAGCTCTAGTTTCCACTATTAACCTTGGGTGAATCAAAAGAGCAAGATTAAGACAGCTGAAGAATGAATCATTTCAAGAAGATCAAATGACGCAACCTTGTCAAGATTGGATTGGTTAAAGATTGACTTGGACACAAATGAAGGATACTATGCCCTAGATGTATGGGTAGACGCCCAAAAGATGGTGGACATGAGCTCGCAACACTTAGCTATTTTGCTAAAGATTGAATTGAAGATGATTTTGACAAGGTTTTGACACAAGATGAACGTGATTCAAATTGATAGATTAGAAGGCTGGATCAAACTCAAGAGACCACTTTTGGAAAAAAAATGATTGGATTCTTTTGGTTTTTGCTCTGTTCATGACATAGTAAATTTTCTAACAAGCTCTGGAAGTAGGTTGTAAAAACTGAATTTCTGACAAATTTGGCAAGTTCTGGCAATTTTTCAAAATTTTGATATGAGTTTCTCCAGGCTTGTACGAGTCTGGGTGAGGTCTGGCATGACAATTGAAAGCACTCGCATGACAATTGAAACACTCATATGAAAGTTGACACCAAGGATTGATTTTTCTTAATATTTTTTGACAACACTCGTATGACAATATACAGTCTCCCGAACGACAATATAGGGGTTCTGGCATGACACTTGGGAGAAAATCGTATGAATTTCTGAGACTGTGGGATGAATTTGGACTCCAGAAAGTAATTGTTTTTAGATTTACAATGTTTCAGTTTTCAGTATCAGATTGTTTACAAAATTTTTTGTCCAAGTTTGAAGATCAATGTAACAGTTCATCTCAGATTCATTCATTTTTAACAACCAAGTAGAAAACAAGCACATAGAACAACAAGCAAGGGAATTCAAGAACGTCTGAAAATAATGAGCAAGGGAAAAAGCAACCTCACACATGAACAATCAAGTGACTTATTGTTCTAACCCTAGGAATGCTACTTGTGTATGTTCTCAAAAGTTTTTCCAATCACGCACAGACCTAGAAAATGAAAATTTGGCAGCACTAGGGTTTTTAGTAATGGTCTGACTCTGCAACTTTTATAATCTCAAGAGGGAGAAATCCAATCTAGGTGCACTGGGGTTTTGACACAGTCCAAAAATTTAATCAATTAGGAGTTGTTGAGGAGATCTGGCAGCCCAACAAGAGACTACTCTTTTGGAGATTTCTTCCACAAAGACATTTATATAGCAGCTATTGCTACCATGACAAAAATGGCTATTACCACTTGAGGTTTTGTCCACATGGTTGAACCAATAAAGGGAATGTCCACTATGGTTAACCCTCTCTAAAGGTGACTCAAAAAATAGACCACATGGGGACTTGGTCCAGATTCAAGGACCTGAGTTTCTAATACTACCCAAAAAGGGAGTAGAGCATAATCCTCTATCCTTTTCACTTTTACCCAAACATAGTAGACAGATTCTTTGACATACTAAGACTAAAATCACCTTACCAAGGTTTGTGATGTCAACAACAATGTCTATCGAGCTCTCTAAGTGGGACCAAGAGAGAACGTGCCGATCAAAGTTGAGGACCAAACCAAGTAGAACGTGAGATAATCACAGTATCCTCCCTACCTACAAGGGGATCTATCTTCGAGAAGAGCTTCACATGAAAAATAAGCGAATGAAGCCCACCCTCTCAAGAACTCCACAAATAGTGTTCATAGGGCCTAATTACTATGTGTAACAGATATACAAAAAGCAAATCTATGTTCATTTTAGAGCCCAAAACTGAAGTGTGTTTTATGAAAGTAGGAAAGACACTCAATCTTGACATGTGAGAGTTCATTTTATGTCCCAAATTGAAGTGTTATTAGATGTAACAGAATACCCGAGTTCCTTCGCAATGCACTTAGTAGATTTTTACCTGTTTTGCAATTTTTGTTGTGCTTTTCCAATTAGAATAAGCAAGTACCAATCAGAAATAGAAGATCTCAATTGTTAGTGTTAGTTGTCAGTCCAAATTGAAAAATCAAATCTGAGAGACAAATTGAAAATTTGATACGACAATTGAATCTTTGGTACAAAAACTCGTACGATAGTGGGTTACCTCCCGTACGATAATCTAGGCATGATATGATAGAAGGTATGTGCACACATGATAGAGTAGTCCTGAAATGACAATCTATAAGAATCGACATGATTCTTGAAAACTCCAACTATTGTATGATAGTCAGGGGGTCCTGACACAACACTCTATCAAAACTTGTACGAAAAATATACAGACAAAAAGTAAAAATTGCAGTTTTGATAGAAAATGATAGAAAACTGATAGAAATTTTTAGAAGATGAATGGAAACCCATTTCAGGGCCCCACGATGGGTGCCAAAAATGTGTGTGTGAAAATTGTACCTAGCTGCGGACACAACACTTCAGTAAAACATCAGAGGTTAGAAAATCAAGAAATCTACAAATAAACACAATATAGCTAACCAGGCGATTTACTACCTTCTAGTAGGTATGAGTTTGGTATTCTCAGATTATGACCGAGGTCAGTGACAATGCAATACCTAAACGAAGGATTTAAATGATTGAAAAATGTATGGAGATGAATGCAAATTAATCTTTTTTTTTTTTTGATTTTTGATGCAATTATGATGAAAAACTTGATATGAAACTAATCTAGAATGAATTGAAATTGATATACAAATTGATCTAACAATGCTATGAATTGATATGAAAAATGGATGCAAAGCAATGAACCCTCAAAACAATAACAAAATCTCACAATCGCCTTGTTTGCAAGAGCTTGACTCTTCAGATGCAAATTCGCCAGAGTAATTGTGTAAATTTGAGGGATTCTTTTGTGAAGAGATAAGCCTTGATTTTATAGAAATCTAGGGCTTGAGGATGCATTGAGAAAAATCATAAATCACTCTTGATAAATTTAGGTTGATTTTTGAGTTAACAAGAAATCAAGAATAAATCAACTCATAAAATCATGCGAAAGCACTTTTTGACTCACAATAGAGTTTAGTTTACTTTTTCAACTCACCATCAAATGTCGAGTTTAGAAAGTTAACAAATTGAAATTGATAATTGATTTAAAGTTGATTGCTTTTCTGAATTAATTTAAAAATAAAGTGATTTATTCTCAACTTAACTAACTTTGAATTAAAATAACTGATTTATGGGTTAATCAATTATTTAATCAAACTTTATTCAAAACTATATCATTAAATTTGACAATTTGTTTTAATCAATTAAATAAGAATTCAACTGATTATTTTTAGCAAATTTGATTTATTGTTAAATAAAATAATAGAATTAAATCTGATTAAATAATTAAGTGGCAAAATTAAACTTAATTAATTAAATATTTATCATATTCAATTAATCAAATTTAGGATAAATATGATTTATTGCCAAATAACATTTAATTAAAGATAATTAGGATAATTAGGAATAATAAAGAATATTCCCCAATGCAGAATTAGGATAATCAATTTTTGATAACCTGATTTGCAGATGTGCCTTAGGTTAGGACATCGATGTCGATTTCGATCGATTTGTCAATGTAGGAAGTTAATAAGGTTGAAGCCTATTTTCGGGGTATTACACCTATTCCTATCCAAAACCACCAATTCGAGCTCTATAGACGACACAATCAGCCTCGAGCATATGCCGCACTAGTAAGTAGTCCATCTTTGCTTGTGATTTGTAGATTTTTAGCTAATTTTTAGCATGTTTTTTAGAGTTCAGCTCGTATTATCATATGATGAAACAAGTTCATCACAACTTTGAGTTTCATCATACAATAATTTGGTTATAGAAATTGCATCATTTTCTTTATTAAGTTTTATTGTATGAGAAATACCCATGTATCGTACGATACAGGGAACTTTATTGTATTGAAAAATTGTATTGTTTCTATATTGGAGTTTCATCATACAATAATTATGGGTCAACTCTTTTATCGTATGCTCCATAATTTGATTGTTTGACTTTCATAGCTATCTTTTTTCATTCATTGTACTTTTATTTCTTTCTAGAGATGCTTTAACAATTGATTTTGATAGCTTAATGTCCATTTGAGTTTGAAAACTGACATCTTTCACTATTTTCTATTTTGGAGACTTGTCTACCCGATTCCATATTCATATGTGCCTATCCACAGACATTGCCTCTAGCTTGATTATTATCACCAGCAGAAGTAGCCGTACTTGATCAGTATGGTCTCGGTAAGTTACTCACATTACTTGATATTCATGTGAACCATGGGTTATTGACAACCTTGGCAGAGAGATTCTATAGTGAGCATAATACCTTCCATCTGTCGATGAGAGAGATCACAGTGACTTTTGAGGCTATATACTAGATCTTTTTCCCGCATGTTGTTGGAGACCTTGTTTATTATAACTAGGATCCAACTAAGGGTATTGTAGCTATGCGGTGGATATTCACCGATGACATGATCATGGAGCGCTACATCACATGGGACTACATGGTCCATCAGTATGGTGAAGAGTATCCACTAGCATGTATTCTGGCCAATCTAATAGGTTGTGTCATGGTCCCAAATTGGAGCCAACAAGGCTTCCAATGTGGATAGGGCCATATTTTATACGATATGCTGACTCAACTACAAAGATTCAGTTGGGGAGCCTTCTTGCTCTACAACATGTACAAAGAGCTACATGAGATAGTATATTGGTGTGGTAGGAGCATGAAAATAGGTGTGATAGTACTTTAGATCTGGGCATGGGAGCACATTCCCATTACACACCCTGTGACATAATATGCTCGAGGAGGGGGTATGCCATATATTTTTTGGTATACAAGATATATTCACCAACCCAATTTGGGAAAGACTGCATTTTGGAGATGATAGTTTGACAATCTTATTGTAGTACAATGGCAACTATATATAAGCTGTGAGAGGTGGATGGGATCTACTTGTGAGTATTATTTTATGTTTAGCAGTTAGCCACTGATTGGCAGGTAAGACCTTGTCATTTTTTATGTTTTATCAATATTGCATTTCCTTTCTTGATGTATCTATGCTTGTTTCCAATTTCTAACATGTATCATTTGATGTGCAGGAGTGCTCCCATAGTGGAGAGATTTTGTATCAATCCCGTCTGGTGCTAGTTCAGCAGTGTTAGGACACACCTACCGAGTTTGCAGCCTATGCTCGATATGCCGATGAGGAGGCTGACTGGGGGCCATGACCAATATATGCGATTGTGATTCAGGAGCTGCAAAGTCTTGTAGGAGTAGACTAGGATTAGCTACCAACAATCAAAGATGCAAGGGTTACACCTAGATATCATCAACACTACAGTGACCATCCATTCCCTTGGTTCATAGATCCATTTGAGCAAGTTCCTAGAGCCAATGAGGATGATCCAGCTGATGAGACACCAAGAGGAGGGGTATCAAGGGGACAAGGTGGTAGGGCATGGGGGGCCAACATGAGCCACATAGGGCAACAAAGACCTCAAGGAGAGAGGGGTTCACTTGGGGCTGTGGGGGTGACAGTAGTAGCTGAGGAGATGGAGGATGAGGGCGAGAGACTAGTTAGGAGGAAGGTGGAGAGAGGCCACCTCCTTTGGAGAGATAGGTAGGGAAGACCATTGGGACAAGACACAGGAGCCCAGGAGGAGATAACAACACAAGCTCCACCTACAGAGGCACCTATGGTAGAGGGAGAGGGTGACACTAGGGATCTCATTGCACTGCTTAGAGAAGACTTGGAAGAGGCCAATACTCAGAGGGTAGTTGTAAAGGCACAACTGCAGATGGTGGAGTGGGATAGGGATTGCTAGATTCCTGAGCTCAAAAGTGTGTGGGACCAACTTCAGAAGATATACACATACCAGTTCTCCCAGGTGGCTTATTATTATGCGCTATATATTGGAGCACTACTAGGTAGGACAAGGGTGCCATCCTATTCATAGTTTGTAGCTTAGTCTGAGGGGGCTGTATTAGTGCCACCACCTACCAAAGAAGATGCCCGTTCTCCTCCACCTCAAGATCAGGCAAAGGGAGGGAGCCAATCCTAATACCCCCTTCCTATCTTATCCTCTTCTTGTCCCAATTTGATTATACTCTATTTTGATATATCTGCATCAAGAATGTACTATTTTTGTACTAAGTTTGATATATATATATATATATATATATATATATATATATATATATATATATATATATATATTGCATGACTTTTGACTTATAGTTGTTATCTTTTGATGCTCATGTGTTTATCTATGTATATGTTCATGTATGCTTTAATTTCTCTTTCCTTTTATGTCACTGCTATGTATCTCATGCCATGATTATGATGTTGATCCACATGTCTTTACTTTATATCTTGTCACTAAACTGTATAGTGTAGATGTTGATGTAGATAATACTGTCTCTTTTGCTTTTGATATTATGCTAATTTTGATATAACATGTGTTAACTCTTCTCTTTGTATATGATTATGCATGTTATAGTTGATTGTGTTGGCGGAGAGAAACAAATGATGGCTCAAGGGAATTAGAAGAGAACACCTAAATGCAGCCTATGAGACGAGTCAATTCAATGATCATGTAGCCATTTTTTTTCATCATTTGAGCATTTGGGATATCAGAGGTTAGTAGAAACTTCACTTGTGTGAGAGTGACCATGGAGATATGAATATGAGCTTATCGAATAAGATGTGGGAGACACATGTAAGAATCAAAATGACTTGAACATGGTTTCTAATTTGATGTTGTAAGATACCACTGACATCGAGGCACAAGCTACCAAGATAACTAGGAGTATCGTCATACATCCTACACATAAGCAATAGATAAGGAGATAATTCCAACATCACCTAAGTGTCTAAATAAAGAGGGTTGAAGTATGTGTGACATTCTAATCATGATAGAGGATCTTACCACAGATACCTATTTTATTAGACCACCTTAGGATAATTGAAATCACACCACAAACATACATTTAAAAAAAAACATGTTATGCCCCAAGTCATGAATCTCTAATCAAGTAGACATCATCAAGAGACCTTAGAAGACACAAAAAGAGAAAATCAATGATAAAAAACAACACACAAGAAAATAGTTCAACATAGCTCAATCATTTTTAGTTTTCTAGGATGTAATTTTGTGTTGGATGTTAAGGAACACCTTTTTTCTTGTGTTAAAGTGCAAGTACATACTAGATCATGCAAGATTTGATATGTGTTGAGAAACATAGTGATGTCTAGATTGGTAATGCTGAGAAACACTATAGGATTGGGGTGTTGAGAAACACCAAGTAGTGTTAGTGATAAATTGCCCATCAGGAAGGATTGATAAACTGACTCAAGTTAAGCTCAAGAAATCAATCAAGTGATAGAGCACTAACAACTCATATAGGCATATGTTTTCCCCCAGACAATAGATAAGAACCAAGGACAAGACAAAGATTAGTTCTAGCCTAGGATGACACAAGGGAACAAAGAGTGAGATGAATGTAGGGAGGTTGATGGGAGCATGATAGTTCAACTAGGTGTTGATAGATGTAGCACTGATTGCAAGTGATGTCTGTTTACCAGGTTTTCACCACTAGGGATTATTTTATTTTTACTACCAAGGCGTCGGTTTCCAGGTTTTCACCAAGGCACTTTTTCTTATTTTTTTGATTTTTTTGTTCTTTTTTTATATTTAATTTTTTTTTTTTTTTTTGTGGATACATCAAGGTGCTTGTTTCTAGGTTTTCACTAGGATGATAATTTTTTTCAGGTTATTTTACAATTTTTAAATTTTTTTAGGAGTTTTTATGTTTTTTAGAATTTTTAGGATCATAAATTACTATACAGGAAGTAGAATGTCTAGCTGTAGAATCATTTTAGGTGTAGAGCGTTGAGAGGCTCTCTGATAACATTGTCTTCTAGAGTAGCCAACTGATAAGCTCCAGAACCAAATGTTATAGTAATGACGAAAGGGTGTAGCCAGTTAGGTTTAAATTTGCCCTTTTGTTCTCAATGTTGATTTTTTGGGTTCTCTCTCAGGACAAGATCACTGACCTAAAATTATCGATGTCATACCTTCTTGTTGTAGTCTCTAGGCATTTATTTTTGATAGATCCTTAGATGGTCAAATGTTTCTTTTCTATGTTTGTCCAATAGTTCTAGCTCTTGAAATCAGGAGATTCTATAGTCATCATCTGTGATAAGCCCATGTAGTGATACCCTAAGTGAAGGTATCTTGAATTCAATTGGTAGGATAGTTTTAGAGCCATAGAGAAATGAAAATGGCATAGCCCCTATAGGCTTTCTAATTCTTGTTTTGTAAGCCCATAGAGATGGATTGATCTACTTATGCCAATCCCTTCTTGACTTGTTGACTATGTGGTGTAGGATTTTTAGGATTGTTTTGTTTGAGGCCTCTACTTGTCCATTCACCTGAGGATAGTAGATTGAAGAAGAATGATGTGTGATATGAAATCTATTACAAAGTTCATTAATTTCACTATTTTAAAATTGGCCTCCATTGTCTATAACAATCGAGGATGGAATTTTGTACCTGTAGATAATGTAATTGAGGATGAACATAACTATCTATTTTCCTGTTGCATAGATGAGAGGTACAACTTAAACCCACTTAGTAAAATACTTAGTAGCTGTAATGATGAACTTGTATTCATTGGAAGAGGAAGGGTAAATTTGTCCCACAAGACCAAAAGCCCATTGTTAAAATAACCAGTGAGTGATAAAAGGTAGAAAATCCTGAGCTAGAGCATGAATAAGATTTCCATGGAACTGACATTTCTAACGAGTCTTAGAAAATTGGATAATGTCCTTTTCCATGGTAGGCCAGTAGTAACCAACTCTCAAGAGTTTCTTATCTAGGGAAAGACCATTAAAGTAAATCCACAAATACCCTCATGGACTTCGCTTAATTCTTTGTTAGATTCCTCATGTTCAAGACACCTAAGAAGAGTACCATCTAGATTTCTCTTGAACAAGTCATTAGCAATAAGTAAATATCAAGGTGCACTTCTTATAAGGTTTCTTTTTTTAATTTTTTTTTAGAGAAGCCTTCAAGAATGGTTTGGTGTCAAAAGTAGTGATAGATTTGGCTATATAGGGAAGTGTCAGAAGAAATTATGGAGCAGAAAATTTGAGAATCATGCGTGTGCTAAGAAGGAAATGGGATATCTTCCACCATGAAGTCATAATAGAATTGGTTCTCTTCAAGTTGTAGCATTGAGGCTAAGGTAGCCATGATAGCTTCTCTTTTTTCTATGTGTGGTAACTGGTGGAAAGTGATGCACATAAAGTATTTCTTCAAATCATCAACCAAATGTTTATAAGGTAAGAGGTTCCCATCTCTAATTTGATATTCATCAATAATTTGGTTGATTACCAGTTGAGAGTCACCATAGATATGGAGTTCCTTGATTTTCCATTAAATGGCTAGTTTGATTCCATTAACTAGCCCTTCATATTCCACCACATTGTTTGTGTATGGTAAGATCATCTTGTATGCTTAAGGAATTTTGTAATTTTGTGGGGAGATAAACATAACTCCAACACCTACCCCCTGTTAAGTGAAGGAGTCATCAAAGTACATTTTCTAGGGATTTTGAGTCAAGTGTAAAATAGATTCATCAGGAAAATCCACCACAATAGGTCATGTGTCTTGTAATGGTGCTTCTGCTAGTTGATCATGTAGTGATTTCCCTTTGATTGCATTTCGGTCAACATACATGATGTCAAATTCACTAAGGATAATGACCCACTAAGCTAATCACCCAGTTAAGGTTGCCTTTCTCAATAAGTACTTGGGAGGATCTATTTTTTCTATCAACTATGTAGAGTAAGCCAACATATAGTGTTTGAATTTCTAAGAAGAAAACACTATGACTAGGCAAGCCTTTTCAATTACTGTGTAGTTGAGCTCATAAGAATCATCATGCTGCATGAGCAATGCTCCTACAGAAGAATTAGTAGCAAATATGTAAAGTAATAAGGGATTTATAGGAGTAGGAGCTATTAATGCTAGAGGATTAGCTAGGTATTATTAGATTTGTTGGAAGTGTTTCTCACGATCCTCATTCCACTTGAATGTGACACCCTTATGCAAGGTCTTAGTGAAGGGTTGTGCCTTAACAAATAGTTGTGAGATGAATCTCCTGATGGATTGCAATTTTCCTTGCAATGTCTTCATTTGATTGATGTTTCTTGGGGGTTGCATTTCTATTATAGCCTTGACTTTTGCTGGATCTACTTCAATTCCATGCTCTGAGAGAATGTAGCCAAGTAGTTTTCCAAAAGTGACCCCAAAAGTACACTTCTTTGGATTGAGCCTTATTTTGAACTGATCCATTCTGGTGAAGATTCTTTCCAAGTCAGAAAGATACATATCTCTAGTGACATTTTAGCTAGCATTTCATCCACATATTCTTCCATTTTTTTATGCATCATATCATGAAATATAGTCGTCATGGCACATTGGTATGTTGCAACAACATTCTTTACTTTGAAAGGCATGACATTATAGAAAAAGGTTCCCCATGCATAGGTAAATTCTATATTTTCTTGATTTTCAGGTGCAATGTGAATTTGATTATAGCTTGAGAATCCATCCATTAAGGAATACTTTTGAAATCCAATAGTGAGATCTACAATCATGTTGATGTTGGGTAATGGGAAATCATCCTTAGAGAAAGCCTTGTTTATATTCCTAAAGTCACTATAGATTCATATGGACTTGTTAACCTTGGATATTGGTACAATGTTAGAGATCCCATCAGCATAATCTATAGCTTGAATGAATGTGGCTTTAAGTAATTTCTCAAGCTTAGCTTTTACCAGTAATGCGATGTGTAAATGCATTTTTGTTAGCTTCCGTTTGACTATTTTGATGCCTAGAACAATAGACAAATGATACATAATAAGATTTGTATCTAGGCCAGATATATCAGAATAAGACCATGCAAATTTAACCTTCTTTTTAGTGAAGAACTGGATGATTTTTTGCTTTTCTTCTTCGGTTAAGGATTGTGCCAGATGTATGATTTGGGGACTTTCAGTTGTGCCCAAATTTACTTGATGTGTAGGCTCTATACGAGCTGATGATCTTTCTTGGAATTTATCAAGGAGAATATCAAGTATCCCATCTATAGGTACCTCAGAGAGGTTTTCACCATTGGATGCATCATTTATTTTTACTATTTTAGGGTCTGACACTGCCAAAGAGTGATTTTCATCATCAGACCACTTATTCTTTTTATTTTTATTTCTTTGATTGAGAAAATTGATATCTTCCACTTCCATGTATCCGCTCATTACACTAGTGGAAGAGGGGGAAGGTTCAACAACATTTAGATAACAAGCTACCTCATGGTCAGTGTCAAAGGATATGAGTTGGATACATTTAGATGGAGTCCAGTCAATTAATTTAGGATGGATAAGGGATAAAGGTTCAATGGGTGTGAGTGCAAAGACATCAATATCATCCTAATTATTCATGAATGTCCTTGAGAGGTCAAGAAAGTTATCCTCCAT
Organism: Chamaecyparis obtusa; assembly: GCA_027943335.1. Lineage (NCBI taxonomy): Eukaryota > Viridiplantae > Streptophyta > Pinopsida > Cupressales > Cupressaceae > Chamaecyparis > Chamaecyparis obtusa. Next base: position 727,626 of record BSBK01000135.1, on the reverse strand, counting down.
AGAGTGTTTTCAATCACAAGTTATCCTAGAAGAATCAGAGGAGTTTAGAGGAGTATTATGCAAATCTAACTAAGATAGTCTATTCCTATAACTAAGTATCTCTTACCTTTCTTGGATAGTCATCTATTCTAGAAATGTGCGAATAGGAACCATCTCAATCCTAGACCTTCCTAAATTCCATGTAGCTATCATGGGATGAGGCCCGATGTACCCATGGTTCTCTTGGTTAGCTAGGGTGTTGGCTTGAGTAGAGGAAGATGACCTAGGAATCATGGGAATTATCTCCACATGTAGATTGAAGGGATCTTATTCATTTGTTGGGATTTGAGAATTTGAGATTTCTCCTCTTTCAAAATTTGTAGCAGTGGCATACTTGTGTATGACATCAAACCAAATCTCCACTATAGCATTTGATAGTGAGTCCCATTCATATTCATGTGACTCTATTTTACTATTGTGATGTCGAATGTAGTCATCTAGGGTTATTGTAGGAGGAAGATCTTCATCATCACTTTTTTCTATCTCCAGTGGTGTACTTTTTGTAGCGAGAGCTTGTTCAATAGTAGTAGTGGTAGAGTAGTCTAGAATAGACATGAATCTGGGCATATCTAATATGGGAGAGATATCCACAAGTTGACCCCAATTAGGATTCATGTGATTGGGCTCAACAATGTTTTCAATAACATGAGTGGTAGTAGTAGTGATTAGATCATGAGACTGAGTGAGATCTTGCTAGTTAGGATCATTTTCTGCTAGATCCATAGGTCCCACTAGATTATTTTCTTGAGGCACTTGAGATGGTATATAGGGCTCCCCTTGATAATTGAGATTAGAAGTTTGAATATGTAGGACTCTTTCATATGTCATTGGTTGAATTTCTACCTCTTCCTCATTTGAGTCCTCATATTGGTTGAATACAAGAGTGTTGCTAGTAGGTTTGTAAAATTTAATTTCATGGTAGCCAACACTAGTCTTGTCCTTAGGATTTATAAATTTAGAATGTAGAGGTTCAAGGTGGCCTTTTCCTTTTCCTAGAGGACTTCTTCTATCATATCCCATTTTTTTTGCATAAGTTGGTAACCTACACTATATTTTTTAGGTGAAATCTCATCATATTTTACCTCTTGTTTAGAATCTTCTTCCTTGTAAAGCCATTGTATCACCACACTCTCCTCCCTTTCTAGTTCTAGGGGAACTTTAGCCTTGACCATTTTGGTACCTTCATATATGATAGGTGTTGTTGCAGCTGAGGGAGATGGTCAGCCATAAGACCTTGGGGAAATCAAGAGAGTGTCCACTCGATACTCTCCCATACTAGTAGGTCTGACTAATATCCTTTTCCCATAATCAGATAAAGTAGCTTTTCTCATTTCTTCTATTTCTTGAGGAATTGACCATGCTTTGTTATGAGGAGCCATTCTCTCTATTTGTTTAAGATTGTTGCATGTGTATGTAAAGTTTGTAGGAACAGTAACCTCAATTCCTTTGTGAGGGAATTTAATGCATTGATGGTATGTAGAAGGGAATGCTTTCATTTTATGGATCCATGGGTGACCCATAAGTATGTTGTATGCTAGAGGAAGGTATAAGACCTAAAAAATGACATCCCATTGAATGTGACTGACCCAAATGGGCAAGACTACCATGCCTTTTGAAGAACATTCCTCTTCATCATATGCCTTGATTCTTATTTTGCATTGATGATCAATAACATGTTATGAGAAACCAAGAGATTTAACCAAATTCAAAGTGTATATATTCAAACCTACGCCTCTATCTATCAAAATGTGCTTAACCCTATGCTTGTGTATAAGGACTTTAGTGTGGAGGGGTTGATTACGAGGATGACTGATAGATTTTTCATCTTCTTCCAAAAAAGTTAGATAATGAAGTGAAGCTAGATGACTGACCATGGACTAGAATTTATCTATGTCTAGGTCTTTAGGAACATTAGTCGCAAGAAGGGCTTGATCAAGAATCTCTTTATGAGAAGGAGAGATTTTTAGTAGTTCAAGGATTGAAATATAAGATGATGTATATTGAAGTTGGTCAACTAGATTATAATCACAGGTCGTTGATGAAGTAGAAGGTTTAGACACTTGTGTTGTTGTTGGTTTGGAAGATGAGGAGGAGGACTGACCAACTCCTCATAGAATGACTTTGCCTTGACAATGGGTTATTGCATTAGATGACTTAGCATGAGCCTTTCTCTTAATCTTGATAACATTGATGGTATGGTTAGAGGACTCATGCATGTGAATCACATTGTCAGTATTAGGGTAGGTGTAACCAACCTTGTTGTATTTTGCCTTAGAAGACTCCCCTTTCTCATATTTGGGAAAAGGCTCCTGAAAAGCATTATGATTAGTGTTCATTTGCATGGGATCAATCACAATTATCTCATTATCAATTATATCCTGGATAAAATGTTTAAGCTTCATGTAGTCATTAGTCTTGTGACCTTTGTTGCGATGATAATCACAATAGTGGTTGTCATTCCACCACTTAGGTTTTATCTCAGGGTCATATGGTTTCGAATTGTCAAGAAAAGTGATGATCTTATCGGTCAAAATCATCTTCAAGGCATTCTCAAGCATTTCTTGGAGAGGTGTAAAGTCTCTCTTAGGCCTAGGGATCCATGGCCTATCTCTGTTGGTTTCAATTTTAGAGCCTATTTGAGTGCTCTTGTTAGCTTTTACTATAGTAGACAAATTGAAAGCTAGTTCTTTGGGCTTGGTAGAGGTAGACACTGAGGTTGTACCTATGATTATGTCATTGATGACATCTTTGGTTTTGTTCCAAAACTTGTGCTTGTCCTTGTTATGTTGGTTGTTAGAAGAGGATTTATGGTCTTTATACTAAAGAGTGATTTCACCCTTATGAACAAGGACATCCTCTATGTGTATAGACAATTCAACCAATTTATCAAATGAAGCATGTGCTTGCATTTGCAATACATAGTTCATCTCAAGAACCAAAGTGTTGGTGAATATGTTGACCTCTTCAGTCTCATGAATCTATCAAGGATATTGAGAAAACATTCTGGACACCATCACTAGAGAAATGTGACAAAGGGCTCTCCCACATGTTTCTTTGTGTTGCATAGATAAATCATGGTGACAATATGTGATATATTATAAGAATACAACTGGATAAAATGCCAAACTAGCTCATCAAAGGTTTTGATGCCAGGGGCAAGAGAGGTGAAAAAACTCATGGCCTGGCCACCAAGACTTTGAGGAAAGAGTCTCATCAGATAGGTTTGTTCATGCATAAAATCGATGCTTAGAGTGCAAAATTCACACACATGATCTTGAGGATATTTTTTTCCATCATACTTGTCATATTTGGGGATCTCCACCTTAGATGGAAAAGATGATATTTAGATATTTTTGTCAAAGGGAAAAGCACAACTTTATTCAAGATAATATTGGTTAGAGGGTTGGCCCTTATCCTTCTTTATTTGAGAAATCTTACAACGTAGATCCTACAATTGTTTAACAAGGGAAGTGATAAGACACTCTTCCTCCTTTTGCAGTAAGGCATCAACATCAAAATCTAGAGGAAGATTCACACCTATAGAAGAAAGATACATGAAATAGTGATCTTTATCTTGATTCATGATAGCTTGCATCACTTTATGAAAGTTCTTATCTTCTTGGCACTTTCAGATCTCTTCTTGTGTGGGATCTTCATCCTCAGAAGAATCATCGTCATGGCTTCTGTGGGCACCTGAGGTGAAGTTTGGCATGTTGATATAATCAAAGTTCTCAGTGTTAGGAAAGGGTATTGATTGACAATTAGAAGCTTCATGTAAATGTTCTTCTTGAAAAGATGGTCCAATTAAACAACATCAAAAATGACTTTCCCTCAGGGATCAACTGTAGCCCTATAGGAATGAATATGAGTTTTGATTGGCATGGAGGATGATATTAATGAACTTGTTGGTGTAATTAAGTATTCACTAATTACACTTTAGTTAAGTTTACTTAGGATAATGCATTTGCATATTAGTTTTCTTTGAGACACCTAAGAGTTTGCATTTCATTTTAGCACATGGTTAGGAGAAATTCCACTTTAGATGGTGATAGTTGTCATCTCATACCTCTTTGTGTGTGAGATCCACCTTAAACTATCTTATCAGATTATCATCCTCTCATTGTTGCACATACTTTGATGTACAATGGAGGATGATTCACCTTTGGTGGACATTTGATTCTACCTAGTGTGGTTGATATCTTATCATCTCCTTATCATGTAGTCTTATTGCATTGCCTATATATTTAGGAACTCCAGTCTTATTGCATTGCCTATATATTTAGGAACTCCTACATTGTATGTAATAAATCAATCTATTATTCATTATCATTTGATTATTGATCATTATTGAGCTATCCATTTGATCATATCATATTTATCTTTTTTTTTTTTAATATCAATTGAGCTTCTAGATCTTGGGATTTTCATTCTTTGCCTTAGGAAAATTCTTACATGGTATCAAAGTAATATCAAAATTCTTACATGGTATCAGAGCTTGTTGGAGTTCATTGTATAGCCATTGGAGAGCCATCTTTGCTTCAATTTTGGAGGGTCATGATTTAGATATGAGATATCAATAACTTGTGCGAGTGTTTAGAGCAAGATCTGACCTGGCCATTGTGTCTGGGTGGCCATTTCAATAAATTTTGACTATAAATTTGCCTACCTTGGTAAAAAGTAAAATATGAGGCAAAAATATTTTTGCAAATTAGACTTAGGCAATCCGATCTGCTGTTCGGTAGAAATTTTCAGAAATTTCTTTTAATTTTCAAAATAATTTTTTGGATTTGGCATATTTCTTGGTTTTATTGCATTTTTTTTCAAATTTTTTTTGGGGTTTTGTTCTCGGGGTCCCGACCCCTAGTACTCATTGTACACTTAAAATGTGCACTTCTGTAAGTCATTACTTCCAAGAGAATCCATGGATGGAAACCTTGAGAAAGTGACCTAGAGCTCCCTAGGCATGGAGTCACAAGGGTGTTTAGAATGCTCTCAGATAGAGCTATTAAGCCAATAACCTTGCTAGTAAACCATGCAATGGGAGATTCAAAGAGACAAGGCCAAGAATGCCAATATCTTCAATAATCAAGATGAAAATGCAATGCAATGCTATGCTAGAAATGGAGATGCAAGAGTGAAACTATGCAATGAAAATGAAAGTATTACAATCCTTTGCTAATTAAACTAGGTGAGTTAAGCTAGAAACATGAAAGGAAAGTAAACTAAAATGCCATGAAAGCTAAGCTAAATGCAAGAATGAAAGCTAGAATGAAAGAAGATCTCCAAAGCTCCAAAGTCACCAAGAAATCCTATAGCATAAGATTAGTATGAAAGAATGGATCCTTTGAATGAGGAAAGAGCTCTCCTTTTAAAGATAAATGGACCATGGAGAGTAAGAGGCAAAATATTTGATCAAGGGTGGATTTTGAAAGTGGGATCAATCCTTGTGCACAAATCTCCTCCAATGAGAAAGAAGTGTTGACTTTTGAGCCTCATGTGAGACAAAAAGGTCTTTTCTTCTTTTTATAAAATAAGAATAATGCTTTATTTGTGCAACTTAGGATAAGAGGAAAGTGGGGGCTTTTTATTTAATAAAAGGTGGGGGAATTACTTTTAATTAAATAAAGACTTAAGATAAAATGGTTAGCCCATAGAATAAAATTGAATAAATGATAAAATTAGGATTTGATCAAGGAAATTGATTTAAATGAAAATATTGATTTAAAATATTGATTCAGAAAATTGATTTAAATGAAAATATTGATTTAAAATATTGATTCAGGAAATTGATAAATTGAAGAATGGGGCCCAAAGTCTAGGCGACCATTTTAGGTGCATACATTTGCCTCTCTTTGACTAATGTGAGATCGATTTGGGATCACATGTAGTCAAAGAATGGAATTGAAGTGTGAGATCAATTTAGGATCACAAAAAAATCTAGACATGTGTTTGACAAATGGGAACACATTAGGACAAAGATAAGCTGATTGAAAAAGACAAGGCCAACACCCTTGTAAATAGGTGATTGTCAAGTCTCAAATAAGAGATAAGAATCCCAAGGTTCAATTGATAAGCTGAATCAAGGATTGAAGTTTGATAGGTACTGCCCCCTTGGAATTGAAATCGAAATCAGGTAGAGGAGAAATAGTAAATTTATAAAGTTGGTCAAATAACTAGAAATCATAATCGAAGGTGAAAGATGAAAGAATAACCATCAAGCAGTGAAGATATGCCCCAGTTTGACTAGGTTTGACTAAGAAAGATATAGGATAAAAATAAATTCAAACCTCAAAGTGAAAAAGCGAATGAAAATGAATGAAAGACTAGAAGGTTGAAAGAGATGGGGATGAAGAAATGAAGATGCCCTAGCGAAGATCGAAGGATCAGGCCTCAAATGGTCAGCCAACTGTGCAGAAGAAGGAGGAATTTTGAATTGCAATTTTGACTATCAAGATGAACCCATATTTCAATTTTGATCCCAAAAATGGATCCAAGACATCAAAATTAGCCAGGGGTGCAATTTTTGCAAAATTCTGAGATGTTTGGAAAATTGGGTCAAAAAATCAGAATGCTATATAAGGGGTAAAAAGGTCATTTTCAAATTCATTTGTCTTATTGTGATTTTGAGAACTTTGAGAGATCAGAGAGATATTATGGCTTAGCAGCCAGCGATTTTGGTCCACATACATCGATTCGAGCATGGTTGGTTGCACAACCGGCCTCCTCACTATAGTGCCCCGGTAAGTTTTCAGAAAAAACTAGCCTTTTGAGTCATTTAATGCATTTATAACTCATTTTTAATGTTTTCAAATTATATGCATGCGAAACATCATACGAGAGTTTTAAATTATCGCACACCTTTGATACTCTATATTGTGCGATAGTTCATGGGTCCATAAAGTGTCGCACAACTGTTCAATCCAGTATCGCACGATACTGGATGAAACATCATGCGATCTTGTGCGAACTATCATAGAGGAAAAGAGTATCGCACTACTATTGAGGAAAGTATCGCATGAGACAATATCAAAAAATAGTATCACACCAGTGTAATAAGAAATATTGCATGTTTTTAATTTGAACAATATGACATGGGTCTAGATAATTTTTGCATTTAAGATTTCTTGTACTGATGTTAGTCATCCATCATGATATGTTCTGACATCTGGTTTATGGGTTATGGCTGGTAGGAGGCCTTTTCAGTGCTCATTATCAGAGCACCGAGAGTGATTGAGCTATGTTGTGTCAGGGATGTAGATACTCCCAGTAGAGATGATCTAATCAGCATGAGATTCAGGTTCTTGTTAGATATACCCCATATTCAGGCAAATCATGGGTTGTTGACAGTGTTGGCTAAGAGATGGTATAGTGAGCACAACACATTTCATCTGCCAACTAGAGAGGCAACAATCATATTAGAGGACATCTATCAGCTCCTCTAAATACCTAGCCATGGCAATCCAGTGAGTATAATCATGTTTATAAATGTTCATAAATGTAATGTTTCCATATGATGAAAACTAACATGATTTTTTTTTGTTGGCATAGGTATACTATGATCAGACTTTGACAGAGGGGTGACAGGCCATCCAAGACCTGTTCCAGGATGTGATCATCATTGATAGACATCTCAGCTAGGACCAGCTGATAGAGGAGTATAGTTATGATTATCTGGTTCCATGTATTGTGTTCTCGATAGTAGCACATGCCTTGATTACTGACAGGAGCTAGAGAGGGTTCCCACTAGGTTGGGATAGGTTAGTGGTAGATTTGGTAGCACATTTGAGGTGGATGGCATGGGGCTTGACTATCTTAGTAGATATGTACCATGAGCTGCATGAGATAGTGTATAGGGACAACAAGACTTGGGCATGTGGGGCTGTTCTCATGTAGATATGGATGTGGGAGCACATAGTCATGTGCGACCATGAGTACAGCCTTAGGAGTGGAGACGCCCCTATATCTATAGGTATATAGGTTTTATCAGCTAGCCCCATAGTAGAGACCTCACTTACTACAGGAGGCTTCTAAATGAGCTCACAACCTTTGAGTGGAGACCATACTGACAGTGTGAGCAGTGGAGTGACCAAGATCAGGAGCTTGAATATATCTTGTATAGTCAGCCACTACTCGATCCGAATTTAGAGATTGTTGAGTGGTTTGTGATCTCTTGGGTGTGGAGGTAGTTTGGGTAGCAATAGAGGGTAGCAGTGGAGATAACCACATATTCCTGATGTTGAGAGGATGAGGGATTGGGGTGGTTACCAATGCTAGACTACTAGTAGGTGGCACAAGGGATTGCAAGTCTATGTAGGGAGCCCTGGGACTATCTACCTGATATGGTGGATGGAGGAGTTTATGCAGCTTATAGGGCAAAGCGCAGGAGATAGCCATTCCCTAGATTTACAGTTCCAAATGCAAAGCCAGAGGCATCTGATGGGGATGGGGATGATGATTATGGGGGAGATGAAGGAAGGGAGGAGGGAGGAGAGTAGTAGGATAGGGGTCTCGATTAGGTGGTTAGAGATGGTCACAGAGACAAGTTTCACATGATGATGATGCAGCGAGACCATCTCACTGACGGGTGGATATGGGGTAGGAGCAGCCTGCAAATAGGGGGGAGAGGATCTCCATGCTTGAATATAGGTTTTGGAGGCTGAGGTCCAGCAGTTGAGGACCACTATTTTCATGCAAGATCAAAAGCTCCTAGATGCATGAGTTGAGATAGAGCAGTGTTAGAGGGCAGCATGAGCAGATGCTGAGGAGATCCATAGGGAGGTGACATGAGTAGCATATTACCATGTTTTATATATAGTAGCTATGCCTGAGGGATAGAGAGCACCACTCTACTTTGAGAGGGCAGGGCGATTAGACATGGCAGGTGATAGGATGGGGCCACCACCTCAATCACTACCTCCACATGATGGAGCAAGCTAGTCCTAGGTCTAGGGTGTTAGATGTAAAGTCATATCTTGAGACATTATCTAGATTCTGGATCCCATATTGTACTTGTATCATGATTTATATATGAGATTAATGGATTTGCAATTTGTCTTGTGTACTTGTCTCACTTGTGATGGATGTTTCAATATTATTGTCTTGTTATATTGCTCAAATGTATGATGTATATGTTTATTTATGCTCATGTATAGTCTCTCTCATAGATGTATGTTTAGTTCTCATATGTATGATATAGACTCATATTCTTGAAAATGATCTCTTGTTGACATAGATATGATGATAAGATTAATCCCTTGTGATGATAGGAAAAGGATGTGATGTAAAAGACAAGGAGTGGATGACATGATCGAGAAGAAATGAAAGGTGAGCGCTGTTGACCAACAAGTCTGTGAAAGATGAAAGGAGAGCTCTCTCCATATGCAAGATGCAAAACTAAACTAATATGAACTTAAGAATGCAAGCTACTATGAATAGTGGTTTACTTGCAAGGTTACAAAGCCATTAGACTCTAATAATCATCATCGAGCTTTATTGGTAGTGTTGCAAGATCATACAATACACACTAGTATGACTATGGGTATATGAATATGATCTGTATCAGATAGATATGTGGGAATCTCACCTAAGCATCAAAGACATGTAGGTCAAGATGGCTAGTGTAGTGAGGGTCCTTAAGTTTGGTATAGCAAGATTATGCTTGCATTGAGACACAAGAAAGTGAAGATGACTATAAGCATGCACTTGCGAAAAATAGTCAAGGATAATACATTGTAGATCCTAGTGTCAAGTGGAACAAGAATAGATGCTCATGATAGTTAAGATCAACAAAATATACCCACAAGAAGAAAACAAATAAAACATGTCCTCGTGCCCCCAGTCTTCTAGTCATCCATCATCGAAAAATATTAGGGAGAGAACACTCATCAAAGAAATCATCATAGATAGCACACAAAGAAATAAAGTCAAACAAGTCTTAACGAGTCAAGTGTTTAAGTGCATGTGTGTAGGTCATAGAATCAAACTACGAGTATTGCATCTGCCAGTGGAAAATATCATATCATAGTAGAATGTGGGTAGGATATCTAATAAGTGTTGAGAAACACTTGACACTAGGGCAGTGTTGAAAAGCATAGTTGGGTTGGTGTTGAAAAACACCATTTGCAAGATGTCCTAAAGACTGACGCATCCAAGAGACCAAAGATAACATAGTTATGACCCCTAGACAAAGACAAAGACCAATTCCAAACCAAGGCAATAAGGACAAGGCATGATGGAGAAAGGCTAAGTGTCAAGGACGTGTGCTAAGAAATAGTTACCCAAAAATTCCCTATCATTCATTTTTGGCCACGGTCCTATTTTACAAAGAAATGCTCAAGTGTCAAAAACCCAGTGTGTTTTCAACCTTCTCTCTGAAGGCTCAAGATGTTTCTTCCTTTTGGTCTAAAAGTTCGATGTGTTTTCAACCTCCGCTCTGAAAGCTTAGTGTGTTTTCAACCTTCGCTTGAAAACCTTCTATGTTTTCGACCCTAAGTGCGCAACTCTCACAGGCGGGTCCCAGTTCCTCAAAGCCATGCTAGTGCAGTGAAGATTCGATGACCGTCACATGATCGCAGCAGATCTTCCAATCCCATGAGATCATACAACAACTGTTGATGTGGCATCAGCAAGGATCGACAGTCAAAAGACTTGTCTGGCGGTCAGTGGCTAACGTCTTACGGTTGGTCGCATGATCGCATGGGCTCTTCCAAGCCCATGCGACCATGTGACAAACCGTCAATGGTTTCGGTGGGTCCAAATTTCTTAAATGAGGTGGTGGTCAGTGTAACAGTTTCAGGCTGCTCGCATGCTCGCATGCAGCTTCCTAACCGCATGCGACCATGAGACAAGCCTTTAGCAGTCAGCAGGGGTTTGGTGGGTGGTGACGTGTCCGGTTTGCAGTGGGCCGAAGGTATAGCACGGGCCCTCGTAGATGCAAGATCTACGGTGGTCGCATGTTTGCATGGGATCTTTCGATCCCATGCGATCATGCGACTGCTGTTAGATCCTCCTGATGCTTTCGGGCGGTGTGGTCATGAGTCTAGCCGAGGTGTTCGGTTCCTGTTGGACCACATGGAAAAGTTTGGCAGGTGGCATGTCTTGCAGGTCCCAAGCATCTATGTGGTGGTGGAGGGCAGTCTCTCAGAGGCTTGTCGCATGATCGCATGAAGTCTTCTAGGCTCATGCGATCATGCAACCAATGTTATTTTAAAGCAGAGTGGGCCTGGGTTTGGTAAAGAAAGTTCACGGTTGCATGGCTAAGGTTTTCACGTGGTCACTGGATGTGACCTGAGGTTAAGAAAAGATCAAAAGATTCTGTGACTAGAGAAAAATGAACCCAAGGTGGAACCGGGGTTAAGTTTGCAATGCAATCTTGAGCCCGAACATTTGTGGCAAGCGAAGGTAGATTATAAAAGGCTTGTCGCATGATCGCATGAAGCCTTTTTGGCTCATGTGATCATGCGACCGTTGAATTTTTCAAGCAGTGCGGCCTATTTTTGCGGGTTTTCTTTTGAGGGAATTGTTTGCAAGTTCGGGTAGCTAAAGAAATCGATGATTTCTGGAGGCGGTTGCAGTTGGGAGATTTTGTAGAGATTTTAGGCAGCCATTTTGGGTCCTTTCTAGTATGAGATCGGATTTTTGAGCATTCATGACTCAGTGGGCTTCCAGGGAGGTAGATGGATCATGATGGCTTGATTTTTATAAGATCAATACAGGGATGGGCACGCAAGGGGAGATATGTCTGATCTATTGAGATATTTTAGAAAAGCATTTATGATCAGACATGATGGTTTTAGGGTTGATTATTTTATGCAGATTTATGTAACCCTGATTAATTTTGACTCCTGCCTACGTGTAGTTGAGTGGTGTATATAATGTTTTTTTGGAGCTTTTAGAGCTCAAAATTCACATTTTTTGTAAAAGAGAAAGACTTTTCTTGGAAAACTATCTGTAGCATTTCTTCCTGCTCTCTGGTTTTCCACATCCTGTAAATTCTCATTGATAATTTAGATATGGCAAAGCATTTAGTGACATTCTTGTTGTCCTCATGCCTTCTTATGTGAGTTATCTCTTATTGGATTGAAGTTTATGAATGCTGTCAATAGAAATTGGGGTTCCTGGTCCCTCTCACTTTCTATGATTTTGTGTGTTACTGTGTCTGATCTGATTTAGATGTTTTGTGGGTATGCTACAGCCCCTAGCAGTCTTGTCTCATTCCTACACCTAGTTGCAGAGGAGGATGTTTGTTTGCAGGTCATAGGCTAAGTCTTCTGTTCAGGCCTTCCTATGAAATACTTATGCAAACCTATCTAGTGAGTGGTGACTTATTAGACCTGATTCCTCCATTGGCTTTATCCCTCTATACTGAGAGCCAAACCCTAGTTTCAGTGCATCACCTAGTAGGATAGATTTTCTTTCAGTCATTTCCCTTTCATGCATTCCTTCTATCCCTTTCCCTCAAAAGTTTACTTTCCTGTTTAAAAGCAAATCAAGGTGATTATCCAAGAGGAACCAGCCTAGAATCTAGAGGTCTCATCTCGGTTAGCAAAAGGTCCCACAACCTTGAGATGATTCCCATGTTATACTAGATTATCAAGACCAAGAGAGCTTGAGATAAGATGCACAAATTCAGTGTATAACATTTCTGGCATGCCCGGTGGGACTAAGAAGTCATAGTTTTCATAGTTATTGCTAGTTTTGATATGCATCCATCAAGTTGCAGACCTTTGAGAGGTCATTGTTTTTCATATCTGGTGACTCTGAGTTCACATCTACTAGTTTGAAGGAGATTCGGTACCTAGGATGGATTACCATCCTTCTTTTCATGAGGGTATCCCTTCATTTCATGGAGGCCAGCAACAGTCATCTCATGCTTGCCCCCCACCCACCCAACTTCCAGCATCATGGCAGCATCAATACACATATCGAAAACCTCAAGGGGAGATGCTTTCACTAAAAGAACATGCTCATCGTGCCCAAATCCAACAACAACAAGCTTTGGCTCAGTAGGATCAAGGTTATAGGAGGTATCTAGTAGAACAATACAAAAGAAATGAGGCCATGCTTGCTGAGGGGCTAGAAGCACAAAAGAAACACTATGAGGAGGTGTTGGAAACATAGAAAAGGCATATGCGGACACAAGCAAAGGAGTAGTTTGATGCTAGATGGAAGTAGTGTGAAGAAATCATTGCAGGACAACAAAAAAGTCAAGCAACCCTTACAAGCAACCTGGCAACACTACACAAAGTTTACAAGGAAAACTTGATTAAGGTTAGTGCTACTGTAGCTAAGAAAAAGAGGAAGATTTTCAAAGAACATTAGCAGCTCAGAAGGATGCTTATGAAGAGTTGGAGGTTCATAAGAATAACTGTGAAAGGGTGGTTCAAGACCAGAAAATTTTAATGGAAGCCATGTTTGATAGGGACAATGAATTTCAAATTGAGAAAGAAAAGGAACTGAGAGCTCATGAGGAGTTTCATGAGAGAGAGCTGCAAGATCTCAAGCAAAGTATAAGATTCCTAGCTTCTACCACTGAAACATATAAAAGAAGCTATCAAATGTAGGTTGAGAAATGCTCTACTCTAGAGGAAGAAAAGGAGATCATTGAGAAAAAGATTGCTAATCTAAGGGAGGCTCTCTCTGAACAGGTTAAGATATATGAGTCCTCAACAAATCATGATTATGCTGACAACAGTATACTTCTCCTACAAAAGAGTCTAGAAGAAGAAGAGGAAGATCAATTCTGGGACAAGATGGAGTACTTTTGCTTGCATCTTGATGACAAGCCCACACTTCCAGAGGACACCTACAATCTACAGGAGATAGTCATTTCTAGTCAGCATAAGAAGGAGGTCAACCAAATTGAAGTAATCTCTCAAGAGCCTAAGTTTATCAAGGAAAGCTCCAGGTCCAGCATCTCTCATGGTTGCCCTATCAGATATTTGGCCAGGATGAAGGTTATCAAAGGAGTAAAAATCATGCCACCATCCAAATGTGGTTTTCCACCAGAAGTTGAGGCTGTGAATGAACTAGATCAGCTTGTTGTCCCCATTGTCCAAGTAAGTAAAGTCTCATCACTGCTTGCTATTTCTCCTTAGAATGATGGTGCCTACAATCAGCTTGACCAAGTGAGTAAAATCTATATCAGCCAGATCTTTTTCAAGTAGGTGATTTTGCATGTCTCCTATTTTTGTCTTTTAATAGCTTCCCAGAAGCATGCAGATTATTGTAGATTGAGAAGGATGGGTAGCTACTTTTCACAACCAGTCAATGGTTTTGTTTAACCAGGTTTCTGTACTGGTTAGCTTAGGTTAGTTTTTCCTATTTTCTTCCAACTTTCTAGTTTAGTCTTTTCCTGTTTTCCAAGAAGTGCTCATGCACAGGTTTGTCTTCTCGGTTCAGTTTTTTGTCCCTCTCCCTGTCAGAAAGTTTTTGTGCTCAGTAGTGACCCCATGCCCAATGGATTGCTTCAAGGCAATTGGTCTAAATGTCTAGCAGGCTAACATCCCACAAAGGTCACCAAAATGTTACCCACAAATTCCCTATCATTCATTTTTGGCCACGGTCCTATTTTCCAAAGAAATGCTCAAGTGTCGAAAACCCAGTGTGTTTTTGACCTTCTCTCTGAAGGCTCAAGATGTTTCTACCTTTTGGTCTAAAAGCTCAATGTGTTTTTGATCTCCACTCTGAAAGCCTAGTGTGTTTTCGACCTTCGCTCGAAAACCTTCTATGTTTTTTACCATAAGTGCGCAACTCTGACAGGCAGGTCCTAGTTCCTCAAAGTCATGCCAGTGCAGTGAAGATCCGATGACTGTCACATGATCACATGGGATCTTCCGATCCCATGAGATCATACAACAACCATTGATGCGGTATCAGCAAGGATCGGTGGTCAAAAGACTCATCTGGTGGTCAGTGGCTAATGTCTTATGGTTGGTCACATGATCGCATGGGCTCTTCTGAGCCCATGCAACCATTCAACAAACCGTCAACGGTTTCGGTTGGTCCAGATTTTTTAAACAAGGTGGTGGCCAACGTAACAATTTTAGGCTGGTCGCATGATCGCATGCGGCTTCCTAACCACATGCGACCATGCGACAAGCCTCTAGCGGTTAGTAGGGGTTCGATGGGTGGTGACATGTCCGGTTTGCAGTGGGCCGAAGGTATAACATGGGCCCTTGTAGATGCAAGATCTACGATGGTCACATGTTCACATGGGAGCTTTTGATCCCATGCAATCATGCAACCGTCGTTAGATCCTCCTGATGCTTCTGAGTGGTGTGGTCATGGGTCCAGCTCAGGTGTTCAATTCTTGTTGGGCCACATGGCAAAGTTTGGTAGGTGTCATGTCTTGCGGGTCCCGAGCATCTATGTGGTGGTAGAGGGTAGTCTCTCAGAGGCTTGTCACATGATCGCATGAAGTCTTCTGGGCTCATGCGATCATGCGACCAATGTTATTTTAAAGCAGAGTGGGCCCAGGGTTGGTAAAGCAAGTTCACGGTTGCGTGGCTAAGATTTTCACCTGGTTACTGGATGTGACCTAGGGTTAAGAAAAGATCAAAAGATTCTGCGACTAGAGAAAAATGAACCCAAGGTGGAACCGGGGTTAAGTTTGCAGTGCAATCTTGAGCTCAAACATTTGTGGCAAGCGGAGGCAAATTATAAAAGGCTTGTCGCATGATCGCATGAAGCCTTTTTGGCTCATGCGATCATGCGATCATTGACTTTTTCAAGTGGTGTGGCCTATTTTTGTGGGTTTTCTTCTAAGGGAATTGTTTGCAAGTGCGGGTAGCTGAAGAAATCGATGATTTCTGGAGGCGGTTGCAGTTGGGAGATTTTGTAGAGATTTTAGGTAGCCGTTTTGGGTCCTTTCCAGTATGAGATCAGATTTTTGAGCATTCATGACTCAGTGGGCTTGTAGGGAGGTAGATGGATCATGATGGCTTGATTTTTATAAGATCAGTACAGGGATGGGCATGCAAGGGGAGATATGTCTGATCTGTTGAGATATTTTTAGAGAAGCATTTATGATCAGACATGATGGTTTTAGAGTTGATTATTTTATGCAGATTTATGTAACCCTAGTTAATTTTGACTCCTGCCTGCGTGCAGTTGAGTGGTGTATATAATGTTTTTTTGGAGCTTGTAGAGCTCAGAATTCACATTTTTTGTAAAAGAGAAAGACTTTTCTTGGAAAACTATCTGTAGCATTTCTTCCTGCTCTCTAGTTTTCCACATCATGTAAATTCTCATTGATAATTTAGATATGGCAAAGCATTTCGTGACATTCTTGTTGTCCTCATGCCTTCTTATGTGAGTTATCTCTTATTGGATTGAAGTTTATGAATGCTGTCAATAGAAATTAGGGTTCCTGGTCCCTCTCACTTTCTGTGATTTTGTGTGTTACTGTGTCTGATCTAATTTAGATGTTTTGTGGGTATGCTACAGCCCCTAGTAGTCTTGTCTCATTCCTACACCTAGTTGCAGAGGAGGATGTTTGTTTGCAGGTCATAGGCTGAGTCTTTTGTTCAGGCCTTCCTATGAAATACTTATGCAAACCTATCTAGTGAGTGGTGACTTATTAGACCTGATTCCTCCATTAGCTTTATCCCTCTATACTGAGATCCAAACCCTAGTTTCGGTGCATCACCTAGTAGGATAGATTTTCTTTCAATCATTTCCCTTTCATGCATTCCTTCTATCCCTTTCCCTCAAAAGTTTACTTTCTTGTTTATAAAAAGCAAATCAAGGTGATTATCCAAGAGGAACCAGCCTAGAATCTGGAGGTCTCATCTTGGTTAGCAAAAGGTCCCACAACCTTGAGATGATTCCCATGTTATACTAGATTATCAAGACCAAGAGAGCTTGAGATCAGAGGTGCAAATTCAGTGTATAATAGAAACAAGGGTGCTAAGGCCTCAAGTAGTGCCTGTTTCTAGGTTTTCACCACTTGATAGATTTTTTTATTTTTTCAATTTTTTTGTATTTTTGCTACCAAGGCGCCTATTTCTAGGTTTTCACTAAGGCACTTTTTCTATTTTTTTTGAATTTTTTTGCAAATTTTTGATTTTTTTGTATTTTTTCAGGACTTTATATGCTTTTTAGGATTTTTTCAACATCATATATGAATTTTTTTGGAATTTTTTTCAGGATCAATAAATACGTACAAAGGATGCCCCAGATAGAATAGGCATCATGGATAGAACTTCTTCAGGTGCAAGATATTGATGGGATCAGGGAACTGCTCTCCCTCTTTAGTAGATAATAAATAAGCACCTATCCCAAAAGGAATAGTAATTATTTAAGGTCCAAGCCAATTAGGTTCAAATTTTCCCTTTTGATCTCTATGTTGTTGATTCTTAGGATTTTCACGTAGGACAAGATCTCCCACTTGGAATTCTCTAGGGTGAACCTTTTTGTTGAAAGCTTTGGACATGCACTTTTGATAGACCCTCATATGGTCAAATGATGCTTGTCATTTCTCATCTAGAAGTTCTAACTCTTGGAGTCTCATGTCATGATAGTCTTCATTTGTAACTAGACCTTTGAGGGAAACTCTAAGTGAAGGAATCTCAACCTCTAAAGGTAACACTACTTCAGCACCATAAGTAAGGGAAAAAGGAGTAGCCCCAATAGGAGTATGAATACTCATTCTATAGGCCCACAAGGCCATATTTATCTATAAATGCCAATCTCTACCATTCTTATGAACTATTCTATGGAGAATTTTAAGAATAGTTTTATTTGAAGCCTCTGCTTGACCATTTCCTTGCAAGAAGTAAATGGAGGACCATTGCTGTTTAATCTTGAATTTCTTGCAGAGTTGCTTAAGGTCCTTATTTTTGAACTAACCTCCATTGTCAATGATAATCTCAAAAGGTGCGCCATATCGATAGATGATATGGTTCAGGATGAAAAGAGAAACTATCTTGCCTGAGGCAACAGAAAGTGGGACAACTTCTACCCATTTAGTAAAGTAGTCAGTAGCAGTGATGATAAATTTGTGTCCACCTGATGAGTCTTCCCTGCAAGGTCAAAGGCCTAGTGCTGAAATGGCCAATGAGATATAGAAGGAATAAGCTCCCTCCCTTGAGCATGTATCAGGTTACCATGTTTTTGACACTTTTCATAGGATTTTGCAAAAGCTACTACATCCATCTGCATTGTAGGCCAATAGTACCCTACCCTAAGAAACCTTCGGGCCATGGCAAGACCATTGGAATGTCCCCCACAGATTCCCTCATGAATGTCAACTAATGCTTGATCGGATTCATCTTTTTCTAAGCATCTAAGAAGTGTCCCATCTAGACCCCTCCTATAAAAATCACTAGAGATAAGGGTATGGTGA
This sequence comes from Chamaecyparis obtusa, assembly GCA_027943335.1. Taxonomy (NCBI): domain Eukaryota; kingdom Viridiplantae; phylum Streptophyta; class Pinopsida; order Cupressales; family Cupressaceae; genus Chamaecyparis; species Chamaecyparis obtusa. The sequence goes on along the minus strand of BSBK01000135.1, from coordinate 709,241 downwards.
GAGGCATTTCAGGTAAGGTTTCTTCATTCAGAGTGGTTAAAGGTATCAAGGATAATGCCATCATGAAGGTATGAGTAAATGGCACCATAACGGGAGGACTCATGACCAACAAGGGTACAAATGACATGGCTTTCTTTGGAGTCATAGATAGGATAATGTAGCTCTTCCACCAAGAATTCAAATCTAGATTTGTGCTGCTCTAATTGAAGGAGTGAAGCAAGTCTAGCCATAGCATCAGCTATTGTATTTTCTGCTCTAGGGATTTTTTGAAATGTGATGAATGTGACATACCATCTCAATGAATCAACCATTTTCTTATAAGGTACCAGTTTCTCATCTTTTGTTTGATATTCTTCATTAACTTGGTTGATTATCAGCTATGAATCCCCATAGATATGTAGCTTTGTGATTGTCCATTCTATGGCCACCTTGAGCCCATTTGTCAAAGCTTCAAACTCAACAATGTTGTTTGCACATGGGAATAATAGCTTGTAAGACTTAGGGATTATGTACCCATGAGGAGAAACAAACAACACACCAGCTCCATAACCATTTTGCATAAAAGAGCCATCAAAGAACATCTTCCATGTTCTCTCAGTCATGTACATGAGGTGCTCATCTGGAAAGGAAACTTGAATAGGCACACTATCTTGAATTGGGAAATCAGCCAATTGATCTGCAATGGCTTGTCCTTTTATAGCTTTACGCTCAATGTATTCTATGTCAAATTCTAAAAGAATCATCATCCATTTAGTAAGTCTAGCCATGAGAGTAGCCTTACCATGCAAATACGTGAGAGGATCAATTTTTTCTATGAGGTGTATTGTATGCGCAAGCATGTAATGTCGCAACTTTTGGGAAGAAAACACCACTGCAAGGTAAGATTTCTCAATACTGGTGTAATTAACCTCATATAAAACAGGCATATGACTAATGTAATATATGGCTCTTTCTTTCCCATTTTCATCAAGTTGAGCCAGTAATGCCCCCAAGGAAGATTCTGTTACTAAAACATATAGAATGCATGGTTTTCCTGGGACAGGAGGCATTAAAATAGGAAGATTTTCCAAGTATTGTTTGATTTGGTCCATGCTCTTTTGACAATCCTCATTCCAGATAAATTTAACTCCCTTATGCAAGTTCTTATTGAAGAGTTGAGCTTGATCTACTAACTATGAAATGAACCTCCTTATAGATTGAAGGCATCCCTGGAGACTCCTCATTTGACTAATGTTTCTAGGAGGTGGCATATCCAAGATTGCTTGAACTTTTTCTGGGTCTACCTCTATCCCTTTTGGTGAAATAATGAATCCAAGAAGTTTTCCAGAGGTGACACCAAATGCACACTTTTTTGGATTTAACCTTAATTGAAACTGATCCATGCAATCTAGAATGAATTCTAAATCACCTAAGTGTGTGTTCCTTTTCTTAGACTTAGCCAAGGTTTCATCCACATAATCTTCCATGTTCTTATGCATCATGTCATGAAAAATAGTGGTCATAGCTCATTGATAGGTAGCTCCTACATTTTTTAATCCAAAAAGCATGACATTCCAACAATAGGTACCCCATGCACAAGTGAATGTAGTCTTCTCTTGGTCTTCAGGAGCTATCTTGATCTGATTATATCCAGAAAAACCATCCATCAATGAATAGATCTCATAACCCTTAGTCATGTCCACTATCATGTCTATGTTTGGGAGTGGAAAATCATCCTTTGGGCATGATTTATTGAGATCTCTAGAATCTGTGCAAACGTGAATGGACTTGTCATGTTTGGAAATTGGTACAATATTTGAGATCCATTCAACATATTTCTCTTATGAATCCTGCACTAAGGATTTTTTCTAATTCTACTTTGACTAGAAGAGCTATATGTGGATGCATTTTTCTCAATTTTTGTTTGACTGGTTTCACACCTGGAGCTATGGACAAGTGATGCATAATGAGATTAGTGTCCAACCCTTGCATATTGGAATAAGTCCAAGCAAAATTAATCTTCTTCCTCTATAAGAACTTGGTGTATGCTTCCCTTTCTAGAGGTGACAAGGACTGAGCCAAGTGCACTATCTGTGGAGCCTCATCTATACCCAAGTTGACTGCTTACATTGGCTCAACAAGCACTGAAGATCTGTCTTGAAAGTAACTTGGGAGATGATCAAGTACCTCATCCTTAGGCACCTCAGAGAGGTTTTCACCCTTGGATATGTCATTTATTTTTACTATTTTTGGTTTTGACACTACCACACAGTGGGTTTTGCCATCAGAACTCTTATTCTTTTTTTCTTTTCTTTTTATTTTTTGACTAAGGTACTTGATGTTTGGCTCTGTCATGCTTGTAGTTGATTCAATAGTGGAAGAGACTATAGGCTCAATTGCATTTAGGTAACAAGTTATCTCATAGTCATTCTGGAATGTTGAGAGCTTAGGCTCTTGGTAGCATTGGGACCAATCAATAAGATGAGAATTAGCAAGGGGTAAGTCAATGGTAGGTTTAAGGTTGTCGATACGAATGACATTATCTTTGGTGACTAAAGAGTTAGAGTCTGTCAAGTATCCTTCTAAGTTACCCAAATCAAGATTCATCCTACCAAATGAAGAATCATCCACTAAAGTGACCTGTGGATTCAAATCTGTAAATCCTACACGTGACTCATTAGCTACCTCAAAATGAGAACTATAAGTATGGATGACATCAACATTCATGTCGACTATGGAAGAATCAGAGAGAGACTCCCACTCATACTCATGTGAATCTATATCTGAATCCCAACTGGGATGTTTACACCATGCATGTTTTCAACATCTTGATGTGGAGGCTCTAATATCACCAAGGGTGACACCTTCTCGATCACCATTCATGTATTGATGTTCTTGGATGGGATCTTCAACATCAGACTCTTCTTGTTCTAAGCTTGAAACTGGTGCAACTAGATTGTCTGAATCTCCCCAAAGGAGATTAGTGGAAGGGACCCAATCTTCACACATGTCTTGTTGATTTGTCAAATTTGGCATATATGTCGTCTCATCTTCACTATCCAATTTAGTAAGGATAGGAGTAGTTTTCTTGTTATGATTTGCAAATCCTAGGCCAACCGTCTTCTTAGAGTTGCATCCAAAAAGAGCATGATCGAGAGGTTCAACTCTAGAATCCAATCTATGACTAAGAGGACCATGTCCTAGATAGCCCATTTTTTTGACAAAAGTATACCCTCATCCATAAGCCTTAAGAAAGGGAGAGAAGTTATCATTGTGCATGTATTTATCTTCTCTATAAATCTAGTCTTTGACAGCCACCTCTTCTTTTTCATCCTATATAGGGACTGAGGACTCTACAAACATGCCAAATAAGGTCATGGCTAAAGAGGAAGGTTTCATCTCTTATGAAGGCTTGCCATAGGACCTAGGTGACACTGTAAGTTTTGTAAAGGAGTCAAGTTGATACCCCCCCATACTAAGGTCCATTGATTTGAATTTATCTTTGCACTGTGCTAGAGTCACATTGAAATCCTCTACTTCTCTATTGAGGGGAACATGAGTCCTTGCTGAAATTGAGTTGACAGATAATGAGCTATCCCTAGGTATACAGATTTCTACTCCATTATAGGGGAAATTAACACATTGGTGGTAGGTAGATGCACCACTTACATGTCATGGATCCATAGTCTACCAAGTAAGATGTTGTATGCTAAAGGACAAGCATCAACAATTTGAAACAAAATGTCTTTCTCAACGGGGCCAATCCTGACAGGAAGGATAACCAACCCTTTAGAACTTCTTTCTACCTCATCATAGGCTTTTATTGTGATCTTCTTTTAGGCATCTATGACCTCTTCTGAGTAACCCAATGTTTTTAAAAGACTTAAATAATAAATATTGAGCCCAACACCCCCATCAATCAACACATGCCTGACATGGGTTTTGTGAATCATGACTTTGATATGAAGGGTGAGATTATGTAGATGGCTCAAAGATTTGTCATTGTCTTCTAAAAAAGTGAGGTAATGTGGGCTAGCAATATGATTGACCATGCTTTGGAATTGATTGACACCTATGTTGGTAGGAACATTTGTTGTGTGCAAGGCATCCTCAAGGACACACGTATGTCTTGGGGACAATTCTAGGAGCTCAAAGATTGAGATCTAAACTGGGGTTCACTACAATTGGTCAACAAGATTATAGCTCATTTCAGGGTTAACTACTAATTTTGTGGTGACTTTCTTGGATGCCACTTGCTTTGGTTTACTAGATTGGTTGGAACTAGGACCTCTAATAACCACATGACCTTGAATTTGCATGATAGCATTAAGAGCTTGGGATGACCTCTGAGAGTGAGGACCCCTTAGCACCACCATAGGTTCTTCATCAAATATAGGAGGAGATCCCACATCATAACCATAAGGATCCTTGTCCCTCATCATGTTGACATTTTCCTCCACAAATTCAAGCATATTGACCACATTTTCTACAGCTGTGTAGGTGTAGTTGATTTTGGCCTTGCCATTCTTTGGTTTAGAGGTTTCCCCCTTCTCATATTTAGGCAAAGGTTCCTTGAAAGCCTTGTGATCAATGTTAGTGTTCAAACCATCCATCTTAAGTTTTCCACTCTCGATGAGATCTTGGATGATATGTTTTAGTTTCCAATAGTGTTCGATATCATGTCCAATACCATTTTGGAATTTGCAGAAAGCTTTCTCATCCCACCAATAAGGTTTAACATCAGGAATATGGTGCTTTGCAAGATCTTGAGGATGTGCAAGATTGTTGGCAATAAGCATTTTGAAGACATCCTCATAGGAATCACCAAGCTTTGAGAATTTACGCCTCTCTTTCATAGGCTTTTCTTAGTACCTTGGCTTATGTTCTTGTTGGTTGGATGTGTTGAGCTTCATTGCTTGAACAACACTAGATAAGTGGAGAACACCTTGATCCTTAGGTTGAGAAGAGTCCACCACTCCATCGTTAACCACTTTCTTTTTCTTATTCCAATGCAAGTTTTTTCCTTTTTCCTTATTAGCATTGTTGTTATTGTGACCATTATTGTTGTTTTTCTTATTGGTCAAAATTCTTTTCTCTTTCAAAACATCCTCAATTCTGCATGCGGTTTTGACCATGGTGTCAAAGGAGTCAAAGACCATTTTCCTCACTTCATACCACATCTCAGGAATCAAGTTGCTAATAAGAATGTCAATCTTCTCCTTCTTAGGAATGGTCCTGGAGTATCAAGAACATTGACATCTCCACCTTTGCAAGAAAGCAACAAAGGTCTCCGCTTGATTTTGTTTTAGGTTACATAGGTCCAACATAGTGACAGATCTCAAAAGATTGTAGGTGAAGTGTTGGATGAATCTATGAACAAGCTCTTTGAAAGTCTTGACGGGGGGAGTAATATTGGTAAACCACTCCATTGCTTGAACTTTGAGACTCCTTGGGAATAACCTCATGAGATATGAGTCATCTTGATGAAATTCAAAGCTCATAATGTAGAATTGGTGCACATGGTCATGTGGATCCCCATTACCATCATACTTGTCATATTGGGGGATTTCCACCTTCCTAGGAAAATCCTTCATGCTCACACTCTTTTCGAAAGGATTAGGACATATTGAGTCAAGTGAAAAGCAACTCTTAGGTGCCAATACCTTTTCCATCATACGCTTGAGTTGCTTGATCTCCTCTTCTTGGGATGGACCTTGTTTCTTGATCTCTCTATCCACATCAAAGTTGTAAGGGACTCTGGAACCCTTGTTGATCAAGCTCTCTAGGAACTTATCCTTATTTTTCTCTAGATACCTCTCCACATATTGTTGGAAGAGTGGCTCTTGTTGCATCCTCATGAAGTCTTGAGCATCAAAACTTGCACTACTACCTCCATGTTGAGAACCATGATGAGCTCATTGGAAGGGTTGTCTTGAGTTCCTAGGAGGTGTTTTTCTCCTATAGTGAGAATGTTGTGAAGTCCTTCTTCCTCTAGGACTAGGAGATCTTGAAGGGGTTCTTGAATGCCTTCTACTTTGTGGGGTTCTCGAAGGAGTAGATGGTGGAGAGTTGTTTCCATTGTTGACACCCCTGTTGTTGAGTTGGGCATTGAGTTGTTGGGCTAAAATCCTATCTTGTTCCTCCTGAGAGGCTTTCCTTTCCAATTCTAATAAGGCTTGTCTCTCTACCTCTAGGAGTCTAAGCTTCTCTTCTTTTTCAGCCTGTTCATATAAAAAGGCTTTCTTTTCATGCTCAATTCTTTTGAGCCTTTCACTTGTGTACCTCAAAGTTGTTTGGAGAGGTGAACTTGGTCTCGAATGTTTGAACAAGTCATTAGTAAATGCTGCATTCACATGAGCATCACAAGGTTCATTGTTTTGGTCTTCGTGTTGTGACTGTTCACCTTGGTGATCTCATCTGTGATACTTCTCAGCTCTTTGATGTGCATCTAGATATATGGTATTGTTAGAGGGTGATTTTGGTTGATTGCCATCATCGAATAGCATATTGTCCCTATGTCTCTAAAATATGTCATCAAGATTTTGATCCATTTCTTCTCTCTCCTTTCTATTCATGGTGTAACTCATGTCCATATCTAATTGAGAAGGTGCTAAGGATGTACTCAACTCACTAGGATTTCTCTTTGGGTCAAACCAAGCTTCTGGGGAACTCCTAGGGGATTGATCAAAGATGGGCTCTTTTCCCTTACATTTTTGACGAGTTTGGACTAAGGGTAATTGGTTAAAGACAACTTGAGGTCATTTTCCTTGATTGACTTGATACCTTGTTGTAATCAACATGAAAGAAAAGACCATTGGTGATAAGATGACCCTATGAAATGTCGATACCAAACTAGGATAGTAAAAGCATTCAATTGTCCAAAAAAAGAGATGGTAAGATAGAAAATTGCAAAAGGTGTAAACCAACACTACCACAGAGGTGCCTAATCAAAGGATAAGTATCCTAGCACATATGGATCAGGAGGATCATTTACCCAAATTATATTTGATTGAAATAGATTTTTGATGGATGTGCATTGGACAAGAGACTACTAAGACTCTCCAAGTGTGTTATCAAAGAATCTAAAGGTTTACTTTTTCAACAAGGATGACTTCTAACTTACTAATTCCAAGCAAGGTCACTTATGAAATCAATGAATACTAATTCAAGGGGTCAAAACATAGGAACCCAAGGTACAAATAGGATTCCAACTGCAAGGTAAGAGACCTACTAAAATTTGGATCGACCAAAGGAAGACTGAAAATGACACAAATCAGACAAACAACAAGATTACTCTGTGCGATAGTTCACAGGGTATTGGGACAATAAAATATGTCCAGGTGATATTTTGCACTAAGGTCATGTGATAATTTCCAAGTAGTATGTGCAATATTTTCCAGGCAAACTATGCGACAGTTGTGCAGTATCGTATGATATTTTACTAGTGAGTGTAAAAATCTCAATTTTTGAAGGCAGTTAGTCTAAAGTCTTAGTTTGATGGTTTAATTTCTTGACTCCAAACATAGTAATAGTAGGAACATACAGGTTTGCAAACAGTAAGTGATCAAACATGTCATAAAACACTTGAATCAAGGGTAAAGGCAACCTTGTCAAGACAAGAACTTGTGATATCAAAGCGAAAAATCCTATGAATGCTACCGTGATGTTTCATGTTTGAGAACGTTTACATGGGTAGATCGCAATGAAGACAAATCAAGCACTTACTAGCCTAGAAAGACAAAGGCTCAATACTTAACAACTTGGCCCACACTTGATGTCCCATTGCCTCACACAAAGTGGTTGCCCACAATAGATGTTGGCTTTGTCATGGAAGTGCCAATGACACAACCAAAGGAACACAGATGGTGAGTAATCTTGAGGTGATCTGGGTTAGTCCACCAGGATCAATCCTTGCACCAAGATGTTAAGTGGACAAATTGGGTAGCTTCTATCTATGGTTCATAATAAGGGCTTCTATTTGTAATACCCCTCTTGCTCCCCAAAGGGACTCCTTACCTTGCGGCAAGTAACATACCTCACGACCACAAGAGTACCTTAAGCATTCTTGCTTAGCATTTTCCTCATGGTCACAATCCCACAAGTACTCACACCAAACAAAGACAAGCACTACATCTACCAAGGTTTTGTGTCCTTGATAGCCTTGATTTTATAGTGGGTCAGAATAACTCAGTATTAGCTTGTCCCCACTTGGGTCATTCCTCTTGATTGCTCAAGAGTAGGCCCACTAAAGGATTCTAAACTAAGCAAAAAGTGGATTAACCTTTGAGGGTCAATATTTATGGTTCACCTCAAGGGTGAAGAGCATACTCTCCTATCTCAAAAATCTTTCCCAAACACACCAAGCAAAGTTCAATTAGCCTCTTGCTTTCAAAATCTAGAAGTGGGTCAAGATTTATGGTTCACCACAAGGGTGAAGAGCATACTCTCCTACCACCAAAAGACTCCTACAACAAGATATTAAGTGCCTAAGAAAAGAATCAACTAGTATATGCCACACTTAAAAATGAAAGCAATGAACAAGCACTTGATTATTTTTATGCTTTGGGCAGCCCTGCAAGAAAAGTTAGTAGCCCTTGTGCATTTGAAGCTTTGACATGCATTCTTTTTAGCAAATATTCAAGTAATGAGGGCACACCTACAAGCACAAATTGTTAGTCCCACAAAGGTTAGCACAATAAAATCAAGTATAATCTGCAAATTAAACTCTTTCTTAACACAACAAATCAAGACCAGCAAGCAAACAAATCCAAATCATGCAAGGAAGAACCAAAATCACTCACTGCCAGGCCTGTGTGATAGTTCTATCAGAAAATGAATCGCGTGATACTTCATAGTACACTGGTGTGATACTTTCTTTTTGAACAATATTTTGCATTACCTGTAGGTGACAGAAAGTAATATAATAGTGTGACAGATCTTGCAAAGGTGTATGATACTTTGACTGGCAAAGTATCACACGGGTATATAAAAAATTGTCATACGATATTGGTGAACTGTTGTACGATATTTTGTTAGAAAGTATGGAAAAATAGCTGAAATAACAAGCAAAATATGACAAAACATAAGCGGAAATGCATGAAAAATAAAGGACAAAATAGAGCTTTTCTACCCCACGGTGGGCGCCAAAAATGTACACTCAAAATGTGCACTTCTCTAAGTCATTACTTCCAAGAGAATCCATGGATTGGAAACCTTGAGAAAGCAACCTAGAGCTCCCTAGGCATGGAGTCACAAGGGTGTTTAGAATGCTCTTAGATAGAGCTATTAAGCCAATAACCTTGCTAGTAAACCATGCAATGGGAGATTCAAAGAGACAAGGGAAAGAATGCCAATATCTTCAAGAATCAAGATGAAAATGCAATGCAATGCTATGCTAGAAATGGAGATGCAGGAATGAAACTATGCAATGAAAATGAAAGTATTACAAGCCTTTGCTAATTAAACTAGGTGAGTTAAGCTAGAAACATAAAAGGAAAGTAAACTAAAATGCCATGAAAGCTAAGCTAAATGCAAGAGTGAAAGCTAGAATGAGAGAAGATCTCCAAAGCTCCAAAGTCACCAAGAAATCCTACAACATAAGATTAGTATGAAAGAATGGATCCTTTGAATGAGGAAATAGCTCTCCTTTTAAAGATAAATGGACCATGGAGATTAAGAGGCAAAAGATTTGATCAAGGGTGGAGTTTTAAAGTGGGATCAATCCTTGTGCACAAATCTCCTCCACCGAGAAAGAAGTGTTCACTTTTGAGCCTCATGTGAGACAAAAAGGCCTTTTCTTCTTTTTATAAAATAAGAATAATGCTTTATTTGTGCAACTTAGGATAAGAGGAAAGTGGGGGCTTTTTATTTAATAAAAGGGGAGGAAATTCCTTTTAATTAAATAAAGACTTAAGATAAAATGGTTAGCCCATAGAATAAAATTGAATAAATGATAAAATTAGGATTTGATCAAGGAAATTGATTTAAATGAAAATATTGATTCAGGAAATTGATAAATTGAAGAATGGGGCCCAAAGTCTAGGCGACCATTTTAGGGTGCATACACTCATCTGCAAGTGTGCAAACATCATCAGAGTATAATCCATACATAATGAGGGTTGAGTTATCAAATCCTAGACCCCTGATAGATCAATCAAACTAACAATCGAGTTATAAAATCCAGCAAGGCCTGACAACCAAGCTCGCAATCCACAACAAAAACCAACCAAGTAGCTAAGGTACAAAAGGTACTTCTTGGTTTAAGGATTGGGGATTTTTACTTTTAAAAACCGTCAGACTACCCTGCCTTGGGAATGTGGGACTAAAGTCCCACATCCCCTACCAAGCTGAGCCCCATCCAGCTCACGGCTTGAGCCTAGCTCAGGCACATGAGCTGCCTCACACATGCAACAACACACGTGACAACCCACGCAGACAGTCCATGCAACAACTCAACTCCAATCAATAGAATAATGACACATGGTAGGAAACTATTGCATAAACCACTGCATCAACCCAATCACATCGTGACATGTGGCAACCGCATGTAAACTAGTATTTTAAAAAAAAAATTACATTTTTGCTAGTATTTATGAAGTTAAATTTGATGCCCATCTAGATGTCACTGGGGCGATTTTTTCTTTTTTTTTGATGACTGTCTAGCCATCATATTTTACCCTAGCATTACATCAGCAGTTTGTTTGATTAAAATTGATGACCATTTGACCTTCATTTTTGGGTGTTTTTCACTACTGTGATGGTCATTTGGATGTCAAATTTAACCCCATGATTTTTTGACGTCATCAGTTTTGAAAAATTTGCAGCCCTCACCATATGCAGTTTTAAATTGGTAGTCCAACTTCAAGAGGCCATAACTTGGTTATCTGGACTCCAAATTGAGTGCAATTTTTTATATATTTTGGGTAGAGTTCCCAAAGTTTTTAGTGGTGTAGATATTTTCTAGTTTTGGTGTATGAATTTTGCAAAAAAAATAGTCTTTGGTGACTGTACCTATTTGATCCCTATTTTTGCAACTTCAGAGGCTTTGTTCGGGCTCATACAAACACATTTTTAGGTGCAATTTTTTTGAAAGTGCATGATATTTTATCTACTTTCTAGATCTAGTATTAGTTTGAAGAAATTTTGAGTGGACATAGTACTTTCAAAATTTGGTCTGTTTTGGCCTATTTTGGCACTTGTAATTGATTGGATCTTTGAGCGATGTTGTGTCTTATCTACTTGAGTGTGCTATAGCTTTATATTCTCTATTGTAACAACTAAAATGAGAAGTCCACTTTGGTCCATTTTGACAAGTGGAAATTGTACATGCACTATATATAAAGTGCCAAAATCATATATATATATATATATTTATATATATATATATATATATGTACATATATACATATATATATATATATATATATACATATATATATATATATATATATATATATATACATATATATATATATATATACATATGTGTATATATATATATATATATATATATATGTACATATATATATATATATATGTACATATATATATATATATGTACATATATATATATATATGTACATATATATATATATATATGTACATATATATATATATATATATATATATGTACATATATATATATATATGTACATATATATATATATATATATATATATATATATATATATATATTAGGAATAGTCTAAAGAGATAACTGAGGGGTGGGGGGGGGTGAATTAGTTATCTACAAGTTTCAATTCTTTATCCAATTAAGTATACTTAAACATAAAGCATAAATACAATGAAAGAACACTTAAACTCAACACAATATTTTGGTTACAAGGAAACCCAAATAGGTAAAAACCCCAGTGGGAATTGACACCCACTAATATTCTGCACTAGTCTATTATGATCCTTGTTAGAAGATCCTTAACCCTGTTAGGAGTTGCTTTACAATATATTTAGTACAGTAGACCTGGTCAAGGGTTAGACCTTGTTAGGAGTCTTTTACAATAGTCCCTTTTAGGGGAGAGGACGCATTGTCCGAGAGCACACTGCTCAAAGGGGTGAAGGCTACAACCTTCTGTTTAACAGATACACACTATATCTGGATCTTGGTGAACTATGCTTTGACCTACTATCTGGACATTTTCCAATGTATAGCAAAAATACTTTACTTGGTCACATAGACCTTCTTCTGATGGCTCAACACTTCACACACTCTGCTCTACTATGCTTAATCAACTATGAACCACACTCAAACAATCACAAATGACTGTCTATAAATATCTTTCCTCTTAATGATGTAATCAAGTTGGCCTATTAGAACCACCTTGAAATCATATTAGAGAAGCCATAAAAAACTCCAATAATAATTCATTCAGCTCTACTAAGCACGCAACACATTTTGGGACCTGTCCAATAAGATAATTGTAGACACATGCTACACACTGTCGGCTCTACCAAAATAACTGGATCTTTCTCCTCAAGCTGAATTACTTCATGTGCTCTTAACCAAATATCACTAACTCTCCTCTAAGCTTAAATCCAAGGGTGCATACCCAAATGATAGGTGCAACTCGAAAACCAATATAATCTTTGTCGACTCTTCTGAACAAACACATGAAACTGCTACTGGTGAGTAGTGATTGCATAACTTCACTTCTACTAATCATCAGACACTACATCCATGAATGTAAAAACACTAATATGTCTTCAACATATATCCAAGCATGCAAGGCTCTTTGATAACTATATGGACAACCATACATAGAACAGTTCCTGTTACTTTGTTAGGAACATTGCTGACATAAGCTGCTATATAACTGTCCGTACTAACAATTAACCTTTGTGCCCATGATATCATGCTGATATCATGTCCATGCTACATATGTTGAAAGCTTACTACATAAGATTTCCATGCATGGTACTTTCCATATGTTGTCATCAATGACAAACATACAATCAGTACTTTCCTGCTGGAAAATCTCCAACAATCTCCCCCTTTGGCATTGATGGAAACATGTGGAATGAAAAACCACCACCAACCCAAATGAACTTTCTTTTATAACATTCTCCATTTCCTCAACAGAATACTACTCCCCCTTAGTATAATACTCCTTGTTTTTACTTCTATTTTTCATGACTATATATTAATCCCCCTTTGACATCAATGGCAAAGGGCGCCATTCATTTTAAGCACCGATACTACTCCTGAGGTAGAGTAGTCAACCTTCCATTAGTCCCTGAGGACTGATGCCTTTCCTTCTTTCTTTTAAGTAGAATCAGGGAAGGGAATTACTCCCAACTTCTCCCTGAGATACTCAAAAGTATCTTTAGGAAAGGGCTTTGTGAATATATTTGCCAACTGATCTTTAGTACTCACATAGTCCAACTTGAATTCTTTCTCTACCACTTTCTCTCTTAGGAAGTGATACTTGATCTTAATATGTTTTGTCTTTACATGCATCACATGGTTCTTAAAAATATTGATAGTGCTAGTGTTATCATAGTGAAGAACAATAGGATAATCAATCTGAAGTCCAAAATGCTTGATCCGAACAATTGTAGAGTAGTTCAAGGCTGCTACAACATACTCTACTTCTGATGTTGACTGAGAAATACAATTCTATTTCTTGCTTGTCTAGGTGATAAGTCTATCACCAAGAAACACTGCTCCACCTATTGTACTCTTTCTATCATCTACGCATCCTGTCCAATCAGAATCAGTGTATACATGAAGCTCAACATTTTTTGAATTAGGATACCATAGACCATAATCTATAGTGCCCTACAAGTATTTGAATATTCTCTTTACTGCCATGAGGTGACTTTGCTTAGGTTCTGCTGCAAATCTTCCAACTATGCCAACTGCATTGGAAATATGAGGTCTAGTCTAAGTAAGATATATGAGTTTACCAATCATAGACTTGTACAATGTTGTATCCACTACTAGTGAGTCATCTTCTTTTGTAAGTTTGCATCCAATGATCATAGGTGTTCCTACTAGCTTGCAATCATCCATCTTGAATTTCTTCAATATTTCTTTCACATATTTGGACTGATTAATAAAAATTCATTTTTCTTTCTACTGCACATTTAGTCCCAAAAATTATTTGATAGGACCAATCATACTCATCTCAAACTCATTCTATATTTCTTTGGCAAATTATGCACTTAGTTTATCATTACCTCCAAAGATAATGCCATCAACAAATATAGCTACAAGTAGTAGACCTTCAGATGTCTCTCTAATGAATAGATTACAATCTTCTACTCCTTTCTTGAATCCAATATTTGTTAGATATCCATATAATCTCTCATACCATGCTCTAGGGGCTTACTTAAGTCCATAGAGAGCCTTCTTCAATCTGCATACCATATCAGGTCTGTCTGATAAGGTGAATCCTTCTGGCTGCTCAATGTATACTTCTTCTTTCAAATCTCCATTCAAGAATGCTGACTTGACATCCATCTGATATACTTTGAAGTTTTTGACTGTAGCATAGGCTAGAAACAACTTAATAGATTCTAATATGCTCATAGGTGTAAATGTGTTTGAATAATCAATGCCTTCTCTTTGTGCATATCCCTTACATACTAACCTTGCTTTATTTCTTACTACTGAACCATCTTCATTCATTTTGTTTCTGAATATCCAATTTGTTCCAATCACATTCTTATCTCTAGGTCTTTGGACTAGTTCCCAAGTGTCATTCTTAACAATCTGATCAAGTTCTTCTTTCATAGCATCATTCCAATTTGAATCATTACATGCATCTTCAACACTTAAAGGTTCAATATGAGATAGTAAACACACCGCTTCACTGCTAGCTGAGTTCTTTTCTTGTGATCTTGTTAAGAATTTTCTGCTCTGATCTCCAATGATGTCTTTCTTGGAATGATTTCTATATGTAAACTTTGGAACTTTAGGTGATGTTGACTCATCAGCCTTAGGAGTATCTTCTTCACTAGTCTCAAGGTCATTGAATAACACATCAATACTGTCAAACATTTCTTCAATAACTGTTTCACTAGTGGAGGGTCTGGGTTCTTCTTCAATCATGGGTGACTAATCATGATATCTTTCTTGAACCATAAAATTTTCATGAATCTTAACATGAGCACTTTCAATGATCTTTTTCAATCTTAAATTGAAACATCTATAAGCTTTACTTTTAGTAGAGTAACCGAAGAAAATACCTTCATCACTTCTTGCATCAAACTTGCCTACTGCTTCATCCCTCTTGATGTAGCACTTGCTTCCAAAGATTCTAAAGTATTTTATTATGGGAACATTACCTAACCATAGCTCATATGGTGTTTTGTCAGCACCTGGCCTCAATTAAATTCTATTGATGGTGTAGACTGATGTATTGACCGCATCTCTCCAATAGGTGTGTGTAAATTTTCCTTCAATCATGATGGTGCGCACTATATCAAGGATGATCCTATTCCTTCTCTTTGCAATTCCATTCTGCTAAGGGGTTCTAGGTGCACTTAATTGTCTTTTTATGCCACGTTCTTTGCAGTACTCATAGAATCTACCAAAGGGGAATTCTCCTCCTCTATCCGATCTCAAACATTTTATCTTTAGTCCAAATTCATTCTCAACCTTAGCTTTGAATATTTTGAATTTCTCAAATGCTTCTGACTTATCTTTTAAGAACACAACCCACATCATCCTAGTATAATCATCAACAAAGAAAATGAAATAAATTTCACCATAGTATGATCTTGTTTGAGTTGGACCACATAGGTCTGTATGAATCAGATCCAACTTGTTCTCTGCTAAATTTTGCTTGCTCCTAAATGAATTTCTCACATGCTTTCCCATCACACATTCCCTGCATATAGTATCAACTAACTTTTCTATGCTAGGTAGATCTCTTACAACTTTTACATTGCTTATCTTTACTATGTTATCAAAATTGATATGACATAGTCTTTTATGCCACAACCAACTGTTACCAACTTTAGAAACAAAACAACTTGCTTCTGAATTGAGTTGGAAAATATTACCTTTAGTCTTTGAGCCTGATGCAATCATAACACCATCCTTGTTAATGATGCATCTGTCATCTTTGAACTCCAACTAATAACCTTTTCCAAGTAACTGTCCAACACTAAGAAGGCTATGTTTCAAACCATCTACATAGAGAACATCATCAATACTATTCTTTCCATCAAAGGTGATGGCTCCTCTACCAAGTATGGGTTTAGGAGTGTTGTCTCCAAATGTAACCATACCACCATTGTATTTTTCCAGATGAACAAACTTGCCTTTATCACCTGTCATGTGATGTGAACAACCACTATCTATAATCCAGTTTGTCCTTATATCAGCTTGTGAAATCAATGCTAGCTCTTGATTCTCTTTCTTATCTTCATGATCTATCTTATTGTTCATTTTCTCTATGATAGCAATGAATCCTATTTCTTCTTTAGATTAATCATCATTTGAAACTCCATCTCTAGCATAGTAACATTCCTTAGAGAATTTAGGCTTGTAGTCATTTTTGAACTTTCTAGTTCTTAGGGGACATTTAGATGCAAAGTGACGAATCTTATTACATGAAAAGAATTTAAATGGAAATTGTCCTTCATACTTTCCTTTTCCTTTCTTTTCTCTTTTGACGATCATAGAAATGAAATCATCTAGTGTTTTCTCTTCATCATCATCATCAAAATTACCAGAAGTGTTTGAAGATTTCTTACCATGAACTGTAGCTTTGAAGGCTATCTCACTTTTAGGTTTTGTCTTCAATCTTGAAATCTCAAAGGCTGAGATTTTGCTGATCAAGGTCACTCTCTTGAAATTTTATGTAAGTTGCATGGTCTCATCAAGGATGTTGATCTTGCTTTCATATTCAGGAGTGAGATTAGTCATTAACTTGTCCATAATGTCCTCCTCTAAAATCTCTCCACCATTGTTTCTGATTCCAGCAACTGCTTCATTTATCCTTTGATTGTACTTCAGGCAACATCTCTAATGCATTGTATCTTTTCTTCCATGTCTTTCTACATGCATCCTTTTCTTGTTTGTCTCCTTCAAATATGTCTTCTAGGTGCTTCCATATTTTGTGGGCTGTATCTACCTTTTTTATTTCTGAAAACTCACCATTAGATAGGGCGCTGATAAGAGCTTCTTTGGCTATTGCATTATGATGAAATAATTCCTTTTTCTTATCAGTAGCATCATCCTTTGCAAGGTCTTGTAAAGTAGGGATCTTGACTACTTTGATAGTTACATCAAAAACTTCAAAAGCAATGCACTGTAAATGGGTCACCATCTTGTTCTTCCAATCAAGATAATTCTCTCCATCAAACTTAGGAATTTCTTTTTTGAAGTATGCCATCTGATCAACCTCAAGTTGTTAAACTTTTTCTCCGAGGCACTTGTCTCTAATACCAATTGTTAGGAATAGTCCCAAGAGATAACTGAGAGGGGGGGGGGGGGGGTGAATCAGTTATCTACAAGTTTCAATTCTTTATCTAATTAAGTATACTTAAACATAAAGCATAAACACAATGAAAGAAAACTTGAACTCAACACAATATTTTGGTTACGGGTAAACCCAAATAGGTAAAAACCCCGGTGGGAATTGACACCAACTAATATTCTGCACTAGTGTATTATGATCCTTGTTAGAAGATCCTTAACCCTGGTAGGAGTTTCTTTAAAATATATTTAGTATAGTAGACCTGGTCAAGGGTCAGACCCTGTTAAGAGTCTTTTACAATAGTCCCTATTAGGGGAGATAACGCACTATCTGAGAGCACACTGCTCAAAGGGGTGAAGGCTAAAACCTTTTGTTTAATAGATACACACTATATCTAGATCTTGGTGAACTATGCTTTGACTTGATATCTGGACCAGTTCCAATGTATAGCAAAAATACTTTACTTGGTCACATAGACCTTCTTCTGATGGCTTAACACTTTGCACACTCTGCTCTGCTCTGCTTAATCAACTATGAACCACACTCAAACAATCACAAATGACTATCTATAAATATATTTCCTCTAAATGATATAATCAAGTTAGCCTGTTAGAACCACCTTGAAAACATATTAGAGAAGCCATAACAAACTCCAATAATAATTCAGTTGGTTCTACTAAGCACGCAACACATTCTAGGACTTGTCCAATAAGATAATTGTAGATGCACGCTACACACTATTGGCTCTACCAAAACAACTGGATCTTTCTCCTCAAGCTGAATTACTTCATGCGCTCTTAACCAAACATCACTAACTCTCCTCTAAGCTTAAATCTAAGGGTGCATACCCAAATGATAGATGCAACTCCAGAACCAATATAATCTCTGTCGGCTCTTCTGAACAAACACATGAAACTGCTACTGGTGAATAGTGACTACATAACTTCACTTCTACTGATCATCAGACACTGCGTCCATGAATGTAACAACACTAATATGTCTTCAAAATATGTCTAAGCATGCAAGGCTCTATGATAATTTTACGGACAACCATACATAGAACACTGTCTATTACTCTGTTAGGAACATTGCTGACACAAGCTACTATATAACTGTCTGTACTAATAGTTAACCTTTGCGCCCATGATATCATGCTAATATCATGTCCATGCTACATATGCTGAAAGATTATTTCATAAGACTTTCACTCATGCTACTTTCCATATGTTGTCATCAATGAAAAACATACAGTCAGTATTGTCTTGCTGGAAAATCTCCAACAATATATATATATATATATATATATATATATATATATATATATATATATATATATATATATATATATATATATATATATATATATATATATATATATATATCTATGTGTGTGTGTGTGTGTGTGTGTGTGTGTGTGTGTGTGTGTGTGTGTATTGGTGGGGGGGGTGTCTTGTGTGATTGTGCCTCCTTGTATATTTCTCTTTTTTCATTTTGCATCATGGGTTCTCCTAGATTTCCACTTTTAACTCCACATAATTATGCATCATGGAAAATTAAAGCATGGAGTAAGATGATGGCAAAAGGTTTTATTCATTATGTTGATGGAGCCATTGTTGCACCAATTGATCCTAATGATCATATATAATGGGTAAAAAAAATCAAATAGCTCTTGGAACCTTGAGAATGTATGTAATAGAAGACCTTATCTTCCATATTGAAAAATGTACCACAGTCAAGGAAGCATGGGATAAGTTTTCTAGTTTGTATAATCAAGTTAATGAAAAAATGAGCTACAAGCTTGCTAATGATCTCATTAATTTGGATCCCAAGGATTTTTATACAATCCAATATTACATCACAAAGGCAAATGAGCTAAGAGCAAAGATCAAGGATTGTGGAATTGATAAAAATGATGTAGAGTTAATCTGTAATTTGTTGGGTAAGCTTCCATCAGAGGATGTAGCTTTTGTCTCTAGCTTCTATACGTATAAGTTGACTTTAGGTGCTTCATACACAATGCCTTCATTGAGATTTTGATGTTAGAAAAATCAAAGTTGATGAGCATGGGGATTCTCAAGTCTTCACAATCTAAGGAATTAGTGGCTAATCAAGGGAATGAAGGGTATCAAAGTCAAAGTTCTCAAAAGAAGAAGAAGAATTGGAAGCCTAAGTCTCAACAAGAAAGTGCACACACAACTTTCACACAATAAGGCACTTCTACATCATCTCAAAAGGGAGAATTTTCAAAGAAAGAGAAGCGATTTTGTGCATATTGCAAAAATCATGGACATGAAGAACATTTTTGTTATAAGAAGGACATTGTTGAATTGAAGAATCTTCTTGTGAAGAATAAAATAAATTTTCCTTCTAGGATTTCTACCTCAACTTCTTCTTTACAAAATTTAGAAAAAGATAAAGGAAGGGGTCAAGCATGTGTCACACAAAAAGGACAAGCTTTATATGCTTCTTCAAGTCCTGATTCAGGTAGATGGCTTCTAGATTCAGGGGCTTCTCATCATATGGCTTCTTCATAGTCCATGTTTTGATCATTTGAGCCTTACAAAGGTCCACTTATTTTAATGGGAAATCTCACTTACATGAATGTGATTGGGAAAAGAAGTATTGATGTTGGGGAGGGACACTTCAATGATGTGTTGTGTGTTCCACACTTGACCAATAACTTTCTTTCTATCTATCAAAATACAAATGGTGCTCCAAAGAAGACTTTGGAATTTACAAATAATTCAATTTTCATCAAGGACTTAGAGAGTGGAGTAGTTATTGCTACTGGGATGGTGGATCACTCTTCTTGGTTGTACTCCTTTGCAGATTTTTTTTCCTCTTGATGACAGTGATTCTTCAACATATGATCACACTTAGAGTGATGATTCAGATTTTGAGGAGAGTTTTGGCTACTTGAACTTGGGTATTCTCACACATGATTAAGTTATTGATCCTTCCATTTCATCTCCTCATATTGAGACTACTTCTACTCTTGCTTCTGATGATGCTTGCATTCCTACAACTATGGGTTTAGGTGATTCAGTGCAACAGGATATTCATTATCTTCTAGACTCAGTTCCATGGGATGACAACTTGACAAACATTGAAAGTTTGTTTGTGGACTCATAAATTTTAGATTTGGGAGACATTATTGATGACATTCATCTTCTCTTTGGTGAATATGATCCATCTTTAGTTGTTGTGAGGGAGCATTATGACCCTCATCTTTATTCTCTACTTGACCATTCTTTCAAGGGTGATGTGATTGTGGATAATTTGATACAAAAGTTTGAGGTCACTTTATCTTTAGAGGAGACACTTGTGTCTTTGTCACATGTTCTACATTTATCCTTAGTTGATCCCGATTTGTATTTTTTAGAAGAGTGGCTTAGTACACATTATTTGGATGAGGTACCTTTCAACATTGACATGGGGACACTTGAGAAAGTTTCAAAGATTCCATAAATTTTGAGGTTTCTTCCTATAGATTGGGGAGGGGGCTTCATACATACACCTTTGGTCTTGTTTCTTCCTAAGGGGAGGAATTTTTTTCTACACTCCTAGAGAATTTTCTACATCAAGCCTAGAGCATCTACCATTGGTGTTCATTATACATTACAGGGGGCTACTTGGTCTCTCTTCCACTTCTTCTCTCTTATGGGGGATATTTCCTCATATGAGGTCTTCTCTCTCATATTATATTATTATATTCATTTATCTTTTTGGGGGAGGGTTTTCCCCATGAGGTTTTCAATCTTACTCTTCTTTATGAGAGATTGCATTGCATGTATTTTGCACTTGCATATTGTACATGGGTACCTAACATGGCCTAGTCATCGAGACCCATCATGTATTGTCATATAGCATTGTGAGATTAAGTGCATTCCCCTAAGTTACACTTAGGGGGGGGGTTTGTAATTAAGTATTCACTAATTAAACTTTACTTTAGTTTACTTAGGATAATGCATTTGCATATTAGTTGTCATTGAGACACCTAGGAGTTTGCATTTCATTTTAGCACATGGTTAGGAGAAATTCCATTTTAGATGATGATAGTTGTCATCTCATACCTTTTTGTGTGTGAGATCCACCTTTAGTGCTCTTATCACATTATCATCCTCTTATTGTCGTACATGTTGCACATACATTGATGTACAATGGAGGATGATTCACCTTTGGTGGACATGTGATTACATCTAGTGTGGTTGATAGTTTATCATCTCCTTATCATGTAGTCTTATCGCATTGCCTATATATTCAAGAACTCCTATATTGTATGTAATCAACCAATCTTTTATTTATTATTATTTGATTATTGAACATTATTGAGTTATTCATTTGATCATATCATATTTGTCTCTCTTGTGCTATCAATTGAGCTTCTAGATCTTCAAATTTTCATTCTTTGCCTTAGGAAAATTATTACATGGTATCAGAGTGATATCAAAATTCTTGCAGAATTGATAGTAATGAGGTAACTTAATCTTGTACCAAGAGATCAATGTAATGATAGTATTGTCTCAAGAATAAGTAGTTTATAGTAAAGTGGATGGAACAAAGTGCAAGGTACCGAGATTGAGGCCTGAATTCCTACTGAGTGACACTTGTGACCAAGTTGATATAACCAAAAGAACTAAGTACAAGGTACCAAGAGTGAGGTCTAGATGCATTATTAGTGGCACTTGTGACAAATTTTGAGAAGAGGTGTAATTTTTTTAATGGGATACTTGAGACAAGACTAGAGCACTTCTAAGATATTAAAGCAAAGAAAAGAGATACAAATCACTAATAAAAGGTCAACCAATTAGGGATACTAGTTTGTAGATAAACGATTGCTAATAAGAAGGATCCAAGAGGACACATGAGAAAGAAAGATATGAAAATCTAGGAGAAAGATAACAATCAATCAAATATAGGATGATATATTTACTACTATTTTCAAGAGTTTATGATAAATTTGAACAAGTTTGACTTTAGATTTGTGATGAGTGTTAGTGTTCCTAAACCAAGTCTAAATGTTACCAAGTAAATAAATAGTGTGACCAAAAAATAGTCTTCAAATAGTCCACCAAAGGACAAAGAAACTTTGGGGATACAATCACTCATGAAGTCTAGCAAGATATAACAATGTGTCAAATGTATCAAGTGTATGTTCATAATAGTCTTCATAGGTATTTATCACATAATATCAAATAAAGCACCATATACCTAAGGTAAAAAAGGGAAATGTTCCAACCTTTTCACACAACTTGATGCTCTTGTCCCCATAATAAAGTGGTTGAATGGCCTTTCCTAGGACCATGCAAGTTATGGATCAATTGGAAGAGATCAATGCTCATAATCTATGTCTTTCCATATTGCCACATTCACGATTTAGAATCCAAGGGAGAACATATGGTGAGTAAACTTGGGGTGATTTAGGTAAATCCACTTGGATCAATCCTTGCACAAAGGAAGTCACATCTCTAAAATGGTTGGTCTCTATATCATAAGGTGTTTAATAATATTCTCTATTCATGACTACCCCTTGTAGTTCCGTAAGTGGAATTAAGGCATATAGACCTACAAGAACCCAAAATGTATAGTCTAGCAAGAAATATTGAGACCTCTCAACCCTATACAAGTTGAATTTACTTCCCTTGTAGTCTTGTAAACAAGATTGAGACCATAAAGGCCCTACAAGAACCTAGACAAGTGTAATCTTTCTTAGCAAGATTGAGGCAACTAGGCCCTACACATGAAGAAGCATTGGAAGTATAAAATATCCAAGTCTTCCCCCTCTTTATATTGAAGGAATCTTTTGATTATAGTGGGATGGAGTTAGTCAGGTTCGCTTGTTCCCCACTTGGGTCATTCTGAAAAGATTGCTCTCTTGGCAGACCCTCTAAAGGTAAATGGAAGAAAGTAAAGTGGATAGCTAATGGAGGTCAATATTTCTAATTTTCCATAAGGAAAAAAGCATATTCTTCTATTCCATAGTTTCTCCCATGCACATCAAGCACATGTTCAATTACCCAATATTTCTTTTACAAGTAACCAATCAATTAAGTCAAGATTTCTGATTTATCCTCTAGGAGGCGAAGAGCATACTCTCCTACTACTCAACTAATCACAAGAAAAAGAAATCTCCTAATTAAGTTAGATTCCTAGAAAACCAAACTTATGAAAACAAAATACTTATTTGTATCTCCAAGGTAATCTGCAACACAAATAGCTTTAGTAGTCTTCAAATAAGTCTTTGGCAAGCATCCTACATCATAAAAGAATTAGTAGTCTTGGAATAATCAAGTGTTGATATCTTTGACAAGTGTTTTCTCTACCAAATACCATACAAAAACCTGCAAAACATAAGGTCAAGGCTGAGACAAAGCTTAATCAAGCATAAAATCTAAAAAAACTTACTGCAGAACCCTAAAAAATGCTCATTGTTTTTTATATGATGAAACACAGTAAGTCACCATATTATCGTACGATGAAACCTAGAAAGCCACACGATAAACTCTAGGGATTTTCTATCATATGATGAAACTCAACACTACAGATGATGAAACACCCTTCACCATATTATCGTACGATAATTTTTTCCATTGCATGTGATGAAATTAGGTATCGTACAATAAAATGGGTCACTGGGTACAATTTTAGTTGTAGTTTCAGAAATTAAATAAAAACATCTTGCAAGAAAAGGAGCAATTTTTTAATTCATGCCCCACGGTGGGGACCAAAAATGCGTGGTTAAATATTGGTAATCAAATTGAAAGAAACCAACACTCAATAAACCATTATCTCAAGAATTTAGCTATAGGAGGCCATATCAAATGAACCAACTAAATTCCCAAAAGTGGCTTATTTCTTCCTAGTTGAAGAGAATTTAATCCTTCTTTGAATGCTCATCAGATTGGCATCAAGGATTAGTGACTTGAATACTCCAAAATGGAAGAATCAAATGTAATGCAAAACTAGAAATGAACTAGACTGCAATATTTAAGCTAAAGTGAGAGATTTAAGTTAGAATAGATCCACACAAGTAGTATTCTAGAATGATAATACAAGAAACTATGCTATGAAACAATGCAAGAAAGAAAACTACATTAACAATGCAAGAGAGCTACGAGAAAACTAAGAATTCAAAATAACAATATTACTCTAGAATGCACAAAGATGGATCCCTTGAGCCATGAAAGATCTTCCTTTCAAAGAAATCGCCTCAAGAATGGAGGGTGGAGATTAAGTGGCAAAAGAATGTGTGATTGAAATGAAGAGGCAAAAGGAGAGTGAAGGAGATGCAAGGTTAGGTAGAGATGAGTGGTTAGGATTAAGAGGCAAATGAGATGTTAGGTAGGATAAGACAAAATAGCAATTTTGAAAGCACAAATACCCTTTAATTGCTCATTAATCAGGATTAAGTGTGTGAACACATGTGAATGTGTTCTTTTAATAAAAGTATAGAAACTTTATATTAAAAGAAATGTTATAGAAATTAAATAAATATGCAAGCTCTAGAAATTAGACCATAGTATAAGCTTGATATGAGATTTTTATTTTTGATTTAATTATGCAAAGGGGATTTTTAGGGTTACTTTGCACAAGATACGCCTTTGATATTTAGGATTTTATTTGAGAAAATTTGATTGAGATTAGGGGCTCAGGTTCTACTAGACAAATTTTAGGTGATTACAAATGTAAGTGTGCATTAAATGAAGAAGATGATGAATTCCTTAATGTATATCTCCTCCCTTGATGACAAACAATAAGATAAATCTTGAAGATGAAAGATTCCCACAAAGGTTCCTTGAATCTTTGACGACTTGAACACTTGAATGCTCGAACATGATATTTCTATAGTAAATGCGAGTGTGTCAAAATGAGGTTCCCATGCTTCCTTTTATACTATTTTTCAAGTGGGAAAATAAAGCAAGCTGATGGGGTCACCATATTTTGCAAATTAAATCCCCAAGACAATACCGGGCCCGAGGCTCACAACCCTTGGGGAATAGGTCAACCCGATCAACCTATTCCAGAGGAACATGTCAACATGGTTAACCTATTCCTGAGGAACATGAAAAATTGGTTGATTTGTTCTAGGGTTGGCCCACAAGGAGCTAACCATGAGGTATCAAAGACTATATAGGTGAAAGGGGAGAAAACAAGGATGAATGGGAGAAAAAGGGAACTGAACACGAATCCATCCATGCTCCAAAAATTTGATAATGGATGGGATCTAAAAGGTCTTAAATGAGGATTGTGTCCATTTTAAGATGGTACATTTAGCCCTCACTTTAGTCAGAGTATGATTTGCCTCAAACTCATGGTAAAGTAGATCAAAGAGCAAGAGATGATCTTATCATGACTAAGGAAATGAAGAAATCATCAAGCCTCCAATAGAATTGAGTCTTCATCATATTCAAAATCATAATAAGAGAGATACAACTATCAAGAAAGAGAGAGAGAGTGTGTGTGTAATCACCTCATCCAATAAGGTTTTTGTTCCTTATTGTGAACCACACCAAAGGGATATGATTGAATAGTCTAGCGGGTTTGTGTGCCTGATAGTCAATCCCATGAAAACAAAAGGGGTAGGATCAAATAGTCTAACGAATCTGTGTTCCTGATAGCCAACCCTACAAAATTTTCACCTTGTGGTGACTATACATCCCCATGATATAGTACTCCTATACAATGAGAATGGTTTTTGTATGTGCTGGGATATGTCAAATGGTTTGTGTGTGGCATGCTAGTCAACCAATCCAAGACATATAGGAAGAGTAACTAGACCTAGAAAGCTGTGTTATTCTAGTGTATTCTATATCTTACACTTGTAATGAAGAAAAAAAATTGAAAATAAGGGCACCATGTATGCCCCACCTTAAGATGGAAAAAATAAGTTCTTATTTTGGCATCTTAAGGAAGTGGTGAAGAAGGATAAATAAATTAAAACATCAAGATAGTATCCACAAGCAACACCTAGTCCAAGCTAAAGAGGTCACAAGTCCTATGAGGCCATAGAAGGGAAGAATTTAATAATATACCATGAAAGAAGTGAAGAAAGAAAATCCTTGTAAAGGATAGACACTTTGTGAGACTCCAAGGTAAGTGACTTATCTACCATGGAAACCAAATTGTGAGAGTGGATGTCACATGATAAACAAAAAACACATAACCAAAGAAAAAGTGGATCCTTGGGAGGATGAGAGAGATGAATATTATTCCCTTTCCCCCAAAGAGTAGGAACAAGACAAAAGAGGACCTATTATGCTACTCACAAAGCATACCATGCATGACAATGAGCCCCCAATGGATAGGCTAACAATGTTACATGGTGTGGAGAAACATAATAGGGACTTAGATATTGTTTAAAGAAATAATGATTGAAATAGAGCTCATCATAAGGAGATATGTGAATAAATTATTAATGATTTGTTTAATCTTGTAATGTAAATCTTAAAAATCATTAGTATAGTTATCATGATACCGGTGATAAATGCAAAATGCAAGATTCGTAAATTTTTTACTATGTTTCTTTCTACGTTTAGAACCTTAGCACAAATAAGTTCAGGTAAAATGATTTTTTTAATAAGAGGAAAAGATATGTTAGATGATGAAGGAGAGGATGTGGAAAAAGAATTAGATTCAAAACTTTGTTGCACAAATCCTGAATTATGATCAACAATGGTGTTGAAAGAATGTTGATGCCCCCCATTGGCTAAGGGCATTTGATTTTCTTGTTTTTGTTTACCAAATCCATTCTCAATGAATCTATGATAACCATAACAAGAGGCCATATCACTAGGTTTGATAGATTCATCATGAGTGAAAGTAGAAACAAAGTTATTAGAAAGATGAATTGTTTTATATTTTATGAATGAAAGATAATTAACTCTATACTCTCTAATAAAGGTTGGTGTGAAATCTAAGGATCCAAAATCATCTTCTGAAAGAAAACTTGTAGGAGTAGGATTGTCATTAGATTATTGATCTTGTTTTTCCTCAACATTTAGATAACTATTTAGTTTAGTGTCTGCATGAAGAGTGTACATCACATTGTTGTAGATAAACTTGAATTTTTTATGAAGAGTTGAAGGAATAACATGCATAACATGTTACCAAGGTCTACCCAAAATAAGGTTGTAATTAAGAGGTCCAGGCATGACATGAGTGAGAATATTCAAAATAACCAGACCTAATTTGATAGGTAAAGTGGTTATGCCTAATTTTTTCTTAGAAACATTATCAAATACTAGGCACATTGTCAGGTTTGACATTTGAAAGATTGGCTTTAATTTCTTTGAGCATGTCCATACTACAAATATTAAGCCTGGATCCATTATCAATTAAGGTTCTATGAATGAGGTTACTATTGATAAGGACAAATACCATAAGAGAATCATAATGACCTTGAATCTCTTTAGGAGGAAAATCATCATGAGTAAACACAATTTGAGAGGGAGTAGGTGTAGTATTCATGCATTGTAAAAAGGAATTGATGTCATATTGATTAGGAGGTGAAGTTGGAAGAGTGGCTAAAGATTTTTTCAAGGCTTCATGATGTATTATGTAATTGTGCTACTAAATCGTATTCCATTCTAAGATTTTGAGAAAGATGGGGTGAAGGGGGGGAAGAATGGGTTGAGAAGGTAGGAGAGAAGTATTAGGTTGAGGATTATTTCTTGTATGATAGGTGTGAGACACCACATGATAATCCAAAGAATTTCTAGGTTCCCCCTTAAGAGTTATGGAAGAACAACCTTTAAGGGTGATAAGAGGTTTATTTGATGGAGAATAACCTTTGAGAGTGAAAATAGGTTGAGCAACATTAACTTGATTAAGAGCTTTCTTCTCCATAGACTCATCACTAGGATCAGGCTATCGGGAATAGCTCGACCATGTCATCATGTTTCAGAATCAGTTGACCAAGTCATCATGTTATTGAGACACTTTATTAAATTCAAACTAGATTTTTATGGTAGATCTCTATTTACAAATTTTAGATATGTACCTGCAATTTTGAGATCCTGCTCTTGCACATAGAAAACTAGGTTTTGGGGTCGGGGTGGATAAGGGCTTGCCTTGGTCAAGTCCCAGATTGAGGAATCAACCTTTATTTGAAATATAAATGTGTAAAGGAAACAAGAAAAATGTAAATATTCACCTTTCATGTAGAAACTCTTGTCAATAAGGATTTTGTGATGCTTGTATGTTGTACACGTTGAATTTGCATTAACGAATGTAGGAAATATCCACAAATGCAATAGATCTACCAAAACCACATCATGGATCCATGGATGTAAGTGTGGATCAAATTAAGAAGATGAAGAATGCTTCAATGTAGATCTCCTCCCTTGATGGCCAACAATATGCTAGATCTTGAAGAGGAAAGATGCCCACAAAGGATCCTTGAATTTTTCAAGACTTGAATGCTTGAATGTTGGAATGCTTGAATACTTGAATGTTTGAATGCTCAAATGTGAGATTTCTATAGTCAATGTATGTGTGTTAAAATGAGGTTCCTAAGCTTCCTTTTATACTAGTTTCTAGGTGGGAAAATAAAGCAAGCCAACGAGGTCACCAAATTTTTCAAATTAAATCCTTGAGACAACACCAGGAGCGAGGCTCACAACCCCTAGGGAATAGGTCGACCTAGTCAGCCTGTTCCAGAATAGGTTGACATAGTCAACCTATTATGAAATGGATCTACATGGTTGAACTATTCTCAAGGAATAGGTCAACTTGGTTGATCTATTCCAGGGTTGGCCCATAGGGAGCAAGCCCTGAGGTCTCAGAGACTGCATAGGTGAAAGGGGAGAAAACAAGGTTGAATGGGAGAAAAAGAGAATTGAGCACGAATCCATCCATGGTCCAAAAGTTTGATAAAGGATGGGGGCTAAAAGGTCTTAAATGAGGAGTGTATCCATTTTATGACGATATAGGTTACATTGCAATTGAGTACCAATATTTAACCACACATTTTTGGCACCCATTGTGGAACTTGAATAAATTTTTGGTCCCATTTATTGCAGGATATTTTTATTCATTTTTTGAAAATATGAAAAATATCACACCCAATAGCCTAGATTATCATACGATACCCTAGTTTATCGCATTCCATGATGAGATTTATCATACCATAATATGACATAAGTTATTTTATCACATGCAGTTATGAGTTTCATCATATTACACAAAAAATCTGGTTTTCATCATGTGACTTTTTTAGTTTCATCATACGATAATATGGTGTTGACTGTATTTTATCATATAAAAAATAAAGATCATTTTTGAGGGTCTAGTTGCTTGAGTTTTTGGATTTTCATGCTTAATTTGGCTTTATCTTGGCCTTAATATTCTATCTTGTAGGAAATAATTGGTTTTTGCAGGGTATTTGAGAGAGAATTCGCTTGTGAAAGTCATCTACATTGCCTTATTTTGAGACTACTAATTCTTTGTGGTTGTAGGATGCTTTCCAAAGACATATTTGTTAGGATTAACAAGGTAGAAATAAAAATTACATGCAAATATAACCAATATCAGAAAAACACTAAACCACACAGAAGAGAACACAAGACACAAAGATTTAATGTGGTTCACCCAATCCTTGGGCTACATCCACCAACAACAAGTCCAATATTATTATTATCCAGTAATTACAACCTAATTACAATCCATAATCCCTTACAGCTCAATTCCACCACAAGTACTAAAATCATACATTATGAAATCCCTAACCCTAAGCCATATTATACAATATTTTGCCGCTTTAGGGTTATAATGAGTTACAATATGTACAGTACTTTCCTGGATAGTACTTTCCTGATTAGTCACCATAAGATAACAATCTCCCACTTGGTGATTGGTCAGTATCCACACTAAAAAAACCTCCCACTTGGAGACTAATCCTGTAGCAATATCGCTACCATATGAAGCTCCCATTGGATCGAACCACCTTGGACTCATTTGTTCCTTTAGTCTGTTTAGTCTAGAAGACCAACTGAAGCTGAACATGAGTTCAACTTCTCCCTTGTTACTACCTTTGTAAACATATTTTCTAGATTATCATCTGTATGAATCTTTTCCAGCTTTAACTTCCCATCATCCAAAATTGACCGAATCAAATGGTACCACAACTATATGTGTTTTGTCTTTGAGTGCAAAGAAGAATTCTTCGCAAGATGAATGGCACTTTGGCTATCTGTATGTAAACAATTATCCATCTGTGGATGTCTCAATTATTCCATGAAGAATTGAAGCCATATCATCTCCTTGGCTGCCTCTGTAGTAGCAACATACTCTACCTCTGTAGTGGATAAAGCAACAACCTTTTGTAGTTGAGAAATCCAACTCATTGCTATCCCACCAACAGTAAATACATAACCTGTAGTACTCCACCTACTATCTATATCTCCTACCAAATATGAGTCAACATAGCCTTGTATAGTAGTAGTAGAACCCCCAAAGTGTAAACACTTATTGGATGTACCTCTCAAATATCTGAGAATCTATTTGACTGCATTCCAATGCTTAATACTAGGGTTACTCATATATCGGCTAACGACACCCACTGCATGTGCAATATCTGGCCTAGTACATACCATAGCATACATTAAGCTCCCTACAGCTGAAGCATAAGGAACCTTAGGCATTTTTTCCTCTTCTTCTGATGTCTTAGGACACATCTCCTTAGTCAATTTCAAATGACTAGGCAAAGGTGTGCTGATAGCTTTGGCATTCTCCATAGAAAAACATTGCAACACCTTCTCAATATAATCAGCCTAAGATAGAAACAACTTCCTATTTTTCCTATCTCTAAAAATTTTCATACCAAGAATTTGTTTTTCTACCCCCAAATCCTTCATAGAAAATGAATGTGCTAACTGTTGTTTCAACCCCTTAATGTGGTCCATGTTAGACCCAGCTACAAGCATATCATCAATATATAAACATAAAATAATGTAGCTGTCATCATCCAACCTCTTAAAATAAACACAATGTTTAGAATGACATCGACTGTATCCATGCTCATTCATAAAAGTGTCAAATTTAATATACCATTGCCGAGGTGCTTGCTTCAAACCATATAAACTTTTTTGCAATCTGCACACCAAATTCTCGTTAAACTTGACCTCAAATCCTTGTGGCTAGACCATATATATTTCTTCATCCAAATCACCATGAAGAAAAGATGTTTTAACATCAAGCTGCTCTAAATGCAAATCTTTAGTAGCCACAATTCTTAAAACAGTAGGGATAGAAGTCATTTTAACAACTGGAGAAAATATCTCATCAAAATCAATACCCCTTTTCTGTGCAAATCCTTTTACAACTAACTTGGCTTTAAATCTTTTCTTACCTCCATCCTCTTCTTTTATCCTATAAAACCATTTATTCTGTAAAGCCCTTTTACCTGTAAGTAACTTACATAAATCCCATGTTTGATTTTGTAGCAAAGAGTCCATTTCATCTTTCATTGCATACTCCCACTGAAGCTTTATATCCACCTACACAACTTCATTATAACATTTAGGTTCACTAGCATCTGTTAACAAAATAGAATACAAAGATGGAGAAAATCTTTCTGGAGATCTACGTAGCCTTTTTGACCGTCTAACATTCACTGGGGTGTGTGGTATTTTTTTTTTCTTTTGTTACGAAGCATAAGGAACTACTGGAACATCATCTTTTGGAGTATCATCTAGTGCTACATAGTCATTTTCTTTCTTCTCATGCTGCTGCAACAGATCTTTGTACAATACTTTCTCATTGAATATGACATCCTTGCTTCTTACAATTTTATGATTTTCAAAATCCCAAAGCCAATAACCAAATTTATTAATGCCATATCCAACAAATACACATTTCTTTGACTTAGCTTCCATCTTGGTTCTATTTTCAGAATCTATAAGTGCAAAAGTTTCACAACCGAAGGTTTTGAGAAAAGAATAACTCACCTTCTTACCACTCCATGCTTCCTCTGGAATACCATAGTCCAAAGGAGTAGAGGGGCCTCTATTGATTAAATAAATAGTAGTGTTCACAGCCTCTACCCACATGTTTTTGGGTAGCCTAGCATGCAACCTCATACTCCTTGCACGCTCCATTATTGTCCTGTTCATGCATTCAACCTCTTCATTTTCTTGTGGAGGCCTTGGTACAGTTTTCTACCTACGAATACCATTAGAGGAACAATAATATTCAAATTCTGTGCCATAATACTCACCACCATTATCAGATCTGAGACATTTTAATCTTTTACCAGTCTCATTCTCAACCAAGCATTTCCATTTGTTAAAAGTTTGAAATACATCATATTTCTGTCTAAGGAAATAAATCCATACTTTTTTTGTTTCATCATCTATAAATGTAACATAATACAAAGAGCCACCAAGGGAAGATACCTGAGCTGGTCCCCATACATCTATATGCACAAGCTTTAATCTCTCATTTTTCTTTTCCTTCCCACTCTTCACAAAACTAACTCTTTTTTGTTTTCCATACACACAACTCTCACAGAAATCCATATTGACACATTTCAGACCAGGTAAAACTTTCTTTGAATGAATTAATTTCATACCTTTTTCACTCATGTGCCTGAGTCTGTTGTGCCACAATGCTGTGTCAGAATCTACAACAATGGTTTGATGTTCTTCCTGCTCAACTACAACCACTATTCCTGAACATTCATTATCTTCTGAAACAATTAAAGTAGAAGGACTAGTATGGACTGTACAAAGATATAAGGTGCCTACATTCACACCTTTTTCTACTACTAAGAAACCTTTTGAAACCTTCCAATTTCTATCATTAAAAGTAACTGTGCAACCCTCATCACCTAGTTGCCCTGTTGAAATTAAATTCCTACTCAGCCTTGGAACATGTCTTACCTCTTGTAGTAGCCAATGATTCCTATTCTACAACTTAATCTTAATTTTTACCTTTCCAACTATCTAAAAAGGCTCATTATCTCCCAAATAAACTAGCCCAAAATCCCCTTGGACATAATCAAGAAAGTAACCTCTGTGGGGTGTAGCATGAAATGAAGCCCCATAATCTAAAACCCATGAATTATCAATACTTTCTAAAGAAAGAATCAAAGCATCCTCTTCAGATTTATTACTTACCACATTTACCTCCTTGTTACCTTCTTGGTTTTCTCCTTCTTTATTCTTCCGAGACCAGCAATCTTTCTTCTTATGACCTGATTTTCCACAGTACCAACAATCATTTGGCCCTTTGGATTCAGACCTCTTTCCCTTTGATTTTTCTCTTGATTTCCCATGATTTTTAGAGTTGTTTCCTCTCTCATTGGTTCTACCCCTTCTTTGTGCATTTAAGACACTACCTGATGTGGATCCACCTGAGCTTTTCCTATGAATTTCCTCACTCAGAATAACACCAATAACATCATCATATTTTAGGGTATTAGAACCAGAAACATAATTACTAGCAGCCATTACCAAGCCATTCTAGCTTTCAGGCAAAGAACACAAAATCAAGAGAACCCTGACTTCATCAAAAATAATATTGACAGAAGTTAATTGATTGGTAACTGTATTCAACTCATTTAAATGATCAGCAAATGACCCAGCTTCCACCATTTTCATATTAAACAAACACTTCATGAGAAATACCTTATTTGAAGCAGAGGGCTTTTCATACAACTTTGCTAGGGTTTTCATCAAATCTTTAGTCATCGTTGCTTGTGTAATATTGAATGCCACCAATTGTGCTAGGCATAATTGAATACTACCAAGAGCCTTTCTATCAAGAATTAACTAGTCTTCATTAGAAATGCTTGTTGGTTTATTGGCTTTTTCTTCCCACGATCGCCATAGATCCTTCTGATAGAGATAGTCCTCCATTTACATTTTCCATAACTGAAAGTTCTACCCATTAAACTTGTCAACCTTTAGCCTACCCTTATCTACCATTGCTCCCACTCAACTGTGAGACTCCCACTAAATCGTGAGATCTTCCTACAAAGGATAACTAAAAAAACAACCTCACTCTGATACCACTTGTTAGGATTAACAAGGTAGAAATAACAATTACATGCAAATATAACCATTATCAGAAAATAGTGAACCACACAGAAGAGAACACAAGACACAAAGATTTAATGTGGTTCACCCAATCCCTAGGCTATGTCCACCAACAACGAGTCCAATATTATTATTATCCAGTAATTACAACCTGATTACAATCTATAATCCCTTACAACTCAATTCCACCGCAAATACTAAAATAATACATTATGAAATCCCTAACCCTAAGCCATATTATACAATATTTTGCTACTTTAGGGTTATAATGAGTTACAATATGTCGACCCAAAAATAGCCAAAAATATGTCAGCCTCAAAAAAATTCACCTCGAGGGCTGCGCCCCTAAACCCCCACTCGAGGCCCGCTGGAAAGGTCGGGAGGAAAAGTGTACAGTACTTTCCTAATCAATCATCACAAGCTAACAATATTTTGAGATTACTAAAGCTATGTTTCTTGTATATTTCCTTGGAGATACAAATAAACATTGTTCCTTCATAAATTTAATTTTCTAGGCATCTAGCTTAACTAGGGAGGCTTCTTTTCTTGTGACTAGTTGGTGTATGCACCCAAAAATGGTCACCTAGATTTTGGGCCCCATTTATTTGATTTATCAACCCTGAATCATTTTGATCAATAATCAATATTTTCAACATTATCAATTTCTTGATCAAGTCTTAATTTTGATCATATATTGGATTTTTATCCTATGGGCTAACCATTTATCCTAAGCCTTTATTTAATTAAAAGAAATTTCTTCCCATTTTATTAAATAAAAAGCCCCCACTTTCCTCTTATCCTAAGTTGCACAAATAAAGTATTATTCCTATTTTATAAAAAGGAGAAAAGCACTTTTTGTCTCATATGGACATAAAGTCAACTCTTATTTTCTTATTGGAGGATACTTGTGCACATGGATTGCTCCTCTTTCAAGCTCCACCGCTGATTAAGACTTTTGCCTCTTAATCTCAATGGTCCATTTCACCTCATTTCTTATAAAAGGAGAGCTCTCTCCTTCATTTGGATATCCATCTCTTTCATGCTAATGTTATGCTGCAGGGTTTCTAGGTTATTTTGGAGCTCTTTGAAGACATATTGCATCCAAGCTTTGAAGATCTTTGTTGCATCTCATTTTAGTGGCATATTTCCTTTGTTTAGCTGCATAATCATGGCATAGTAGCTTAGTTTCCTTTTATGCAATAGATTAGCTTCACATAGCTTAATTAGGGGAATTGTAATCCATTGCTATTTCCTTTCATAGTTGCATTGTACTTTCATTTTGATAGATTAACCTTGCATATTCATATTAGTTTGCATTGCATTTTCATAGTGATTCTTGGGGATATTGGCATTCTTGCCCTTGTCTTCATTGTGAATCTCTCATTGTATGGTTGACTAGCAAGGTCACAAGCTCAATGGCTCTAGTTGAGAGCAAATCCATAATCTTGCAACTCTATGCATAGAGAGCTATGGATCGATTTGTAAGGGCTCATTCTTGAGTTTCCTTGCATGTAAAGATTCATAGAAGTGCACAACTTTTGTGTGTACATTTCTGGCGCCCACCGTGGGGCAGAGTAGATTAGCTTTGTCCTTTAATTTTGTATTTTTCATCAATTTTTTGGCATATTTTCATCTTAATTCATGGTCTCTGGTTTTATGTTTTGAGTTTTCTGTGTGCAGATTTTACCCTTGAGAGTTTCTGTGCATTTGTTCGCAATTGTTGCACATCCGTCATGATTTGTTGCGCATATACATTTTCTGCACTTTTATTTCTTTGTTCTGTGCATACATAAAGTTCTACTACGCATACATATTTTCTGCGCATTTACCTCATTCTGCTGCGCATTCATTCACTATTCCTGTGCATCCATTTCTGGCAGTTTTCCAGCATTTCCATTTTCTGCCTGTCATACTTTCTGCGCATTGGTTTCACTATTCTGTGCATCTATTTAACATTGCTGCGCATTTATAGTTTCTGTGCATTTATTCTTATTTGTTGTGCATTCATTTAACTATCCTGCGCATTAATATATTATGCGCTAACATTTCTATTTGCTGCGCTTTTATTCACTATTTCTGCGCATCTGTATTGTTGCCTGTACCTGACAGTGAGTTGTTTTGAGCCATTTTTGAGAAATTTTTGCAAATGACATAAAAAATTGAAGTGTGATATATTGTTGGAAAGGTTTTTCCAAGCCTAATCCAACCATGATGGTTTCATTTTCAGATTTTGTCATTTGATCAGTTATTTTTGCAGATTATCTAATTTTTCATGTGCTAACCATTGTTAGATTTTGGGTTCTCCTAACCTCTTGTTGGTCTAACAAGTTGTTTTGTAGGTGCTCCCATTGCTTGAAATTTGCCAAAAAATGCATGTCAAAGAGGGCTACTAATGGTTTTTGTAGGGCTACCCTAAGCATAAAAAACAAAAAGAAAATCTTGCTTGTTTATTTGCTTTCCTTTTAAGTGTGGCAAAAATTAGTTGTTTCATTTATTAGGCACTTAATACCTTGTTGTAGGAATTTTGAGGTGGTAGGAGAGTACGCTCTTCACCCTTGTGGTGAAACAAAAATCTTGACCCATCTTGGGATTTTGAAAGCAAGGGGGTAATTAAATTTTTCTTGGTGTGTTTGGGAGAAGTTTTTGAGATAGGGGAGTATGCTCTTCACCCTTGTGGTGAACCAAAAACCTTGAACCTCAAAAATCATCCATTCTTTGTTTAGTTTAGGATCCTTTAGCGGGCTTGCTCTTGAGCAACCAAGAGGAACGACCCAAGTGGGGACAACCTTGTCATCATTTTCCTTGGTGGCGAGTGATTCCAACTCACTATAATCTCAAGGCTATTGAGGACACAAAACCTTGGTAGACATAACACTTGTCTTCGCTTGATGTGAGCAACTCATGGGATTGTGACCATGGGGAAAGCATTGAGCAAGAATTCTTAAGGTACTCTTAAGGCCGCGAGGTCCTATTCCTCTATGAGGAGCAAGAGGGGTGTTATGAATGGAAGCCCTTATTAAGAACCTTTAGATAGAAGCCACCTTATTTAGCCGCTTATCTTCTTAGTGCAAGGATCGATCCAAGTGGAACAACCTGGATCACTTTAAGATACTCACCATATGTGTTCCTTTGGTTGTGTCTTTGACACTTCCATGACAAAGCCAACATCTATCATGGGTAACCACTTTGTGTGAGGCAAAGGGACACCAAGTTGTGGGCTAAGCTGGTAAGTATTGAGCCTTGACTTTTTAGGATAGATTTGCTTGAATTGTCTTCGATTATGTGATACCAGTGTAAACATTCTCAATATACAAACAATCGGTAGCATTCATAGGATGCAATTTTATTTTGATATCACAAGTGTTTGTCTTGGCAAGGTTGCTTTTGCCCTTGTTTCAAGTGTTTTGAGACATGTTTGATCCCTCACTATTCGCAAACTTGCCAAAATTCTGTTGATATTGTGATTGAGATCGAAAACATCAACCCTTAGATCGAAAATTTTGACCAAACAGACCCAAAAATGCAAATTTTACACAGTTCTGGTCAAGAGTTAAACAATTTTGCAATAGTATCGCCTACTTTGAGAAGAAGCATCGTGCGATAGTTCGCCCCTACTGGACTATCGCCCAACCTACCTGGTGTTTATCATATGGGATATTGTGAGGTCTATCACTTGGTATAGGGTGGAGTATCGCCCAGTTATAGGTGTATCACCCTGTTAGCCTGGAGTATATCACCTGGGTAGCTTCTGTCGTGCTTTCAGTTTGGTTAGTTTCAATTGTTGTTAGTCAGGTTAGGTCTTTGAGTAGGTTTCTTACTCTGTCATTAGAGACCTATCTTCACTCTAAATCTTTGGTTTTTGTCCTCTAGGAATAGCATCAATTGGTTTACAAGGCCACTTTTGAAATAGTTGCCAGGTTAGAAGGTTATTCTTGGTGAGAAAGCTTATCTCTAGAATTGTTAGCTACATTCTTGGAAAATTTTAGTGCTCTTATTGTCCAAATCGCTTTCATTTAAATCTCAATTTTAATTATATTTTGGCCTAGTCCAACCTCCTGGTTCAAAAGTGCAAGGGTAGTTACCCTTTGATTTGAAGCACCTCTTTGACAGTGTTGGTAAAGCCCCTTTGATATTTCTATCTTTTCATTTCTCTTTGGACAATAGAGAACTTTGATTATCCTAGTTTGGTGTTGACACTTTGCGAGGTCACCCTATCATTAAGAATATTTTTCTTTCATGTCAATTACAACAAGGTACCAAGTCAATCAAGGGAAGTGACCCCCTGTTGTCTTTAGCCAGTTACCACCAGTTAAGACTCATCAACATCACAACGGAAAAGAACCCCTTTTCGATCAATCTCCTAAAAGTGAATGTGAAGTTTGTTTTAACCCAAAAGGTAATCCTAGTGAAGTGAGCACCTCTTTAGCACCACGTTCATCAAGTATGGACATGAGTTACACTTTCACTCGACAACAAAGAGAAGCCATGAATCAAACTCTTGAGGATATCTTCCAATGGCATAGGAGAGAGTATGGTGGTTCTTCTTATGCTAGTCCACCTGGGTCACCTCCCAACAACACAAGATATTTAGATGATCACCAATGAGCTGAGAGACATTATAAGCAAACTCACTCAGATTCAGGGTCACAACATGAGGACCAGAACAACGAATCTAGTGACCATCACATCAACGCAGCCAACATAATAAGGCATTCAAGACAATCTTCTCCACTTAAAGATACCTCTCGATATGCAAATACAAGGTTGAAAAGCATTGAAAGGGAGAAACAAGCCTATCTAGATGAACAAGCCGCCAAAAAAGAGAAATTTAGACAACTAGAAGAAGAGGAACGTGCATTATTGGACATAAGCAAAAGAGTCACCTAAGAAGAAGAAGATAGGCTCCATGCACAACAACTCCAAAATTGATTCAATGGGAGGGGTACCAATAGTGGGACCAACTCACCCCCATCTACCCCCTCACCAAGTCCTAGAAGAAGGTCAAGGATTCCCTCACGATCCCCAAGTCCTAGAGGAAGAAGGACTTCAAGATATGATCATCATAGGAGATGATCACCTCATAGACATTCAAAGAAACCCTCCCAACAAGCACATCATGGCTCACAACATGGAGGAAGCTATACCAACTTTGATAAAATGGATTTTATGACTATGCAACAAGAACCATCTTTTCAAGCATATGTAGAAAGGTATGTGGAACAAAACAAGGATCAGTTTCTAGAAAGTCTCACCAACAAAGGTGCTAAGGTCCCATACAATTTTGATGTGGACCGAAAGGTAAAGAAGTAAGATCCATCAACTAATGAGGTGATCAAACAACTTCAAAGGGATATAGAAAGGATGAGGGCACCTAAGAGAACATTTAATTTGGATTCCATATGTCCCAACCCAATCGACAAGAGTGTGGTGTTGGTTGAGTTTCCTAAGAAGGTGGAGTTTCCTACCTATGAAAAATATGATGGTGTTGGTGATCCTCATGACCATGTTAGACAATTTTATATAATGAGTTTTTCTTTTCACCATGAAGACTCCTATTTAATGAGATTATTTCCAAGGAGCCTCAAGGGTCAAGCCATGGAGTGGTTTACTAACCTTACTCCTCCAGTTAAGACATTTAAAGAGCTTGTGGAAAGATTTGTTCAACATTTTGCTTATAATCTATCATGGTCGGTCACAATGCTTGATTTGTGCAAACTCAAACAAAATCAAGGGGAACCTTTTGTCACCTTCCTACAAAGATGGAGACGTTTGTGCTCAAAATATCTAAGGACAATTCTTGAGGAGGAAAGAATAGACATCATTGTGAGCAACTTGATACCAGAATTAAGATATGAAGTAAGGAAGCTGTCATTTAATTCTTTTGATACCATGGTAGAGGTGGCATGTCGCATAGAGGATGTCCTAAAAGAACAAAGAATTTTGGCTAAATCAACTAATAACAATAATAGCCACAACAACAAAAATAATGGTAATAAGGACAAAAAGAACTCTTATTGGAATAAGAATAAGTAGGTGGTTAATGACGGAGTTGTTGACTCATCACAACCTAAGAATGAAGTAGTTCTTAATCTCTCTCATGCAACTCAAGCTATGAAGCTCCAAATATCTTTTGGACAACCAGAGAATAAACCCAAGTATCAAGGGAGACCTAAAAAGGAAAAGAGACAATTTACCAAACTTGGGGACTCCTATGCAGATATTTTCAAGACATTAATTGCTCACAATTTGGCACACCCTCAGGACCCTACCAAGCACCACATACCAGATCCTAAACCTCATTGGTGGGATGAGAAGGCCTTTTGTGTCTTTCACAATGGAATTGGACATGATATAGAAAATTGTTTTAGACTTAAACATCTTGTTCAAGACCTTATTGAGAGCAACAAATTACAATTTGATGGTTTAACCACTAATGTGGATCACAAAGCTTTTAAAGAACCCTTGCCCAAATATGAGAAAGTAGAGAATTCTAACAACAAGAATGGCAAGGCTGCTATCAACTACACTTACACAAATGCTGAAAATGTTATTAACATGCTTGAAGTGGCTGATGATAATGTCAACATGATGAGATGGAAAAACCCTTATGGATATGATGTGGATTCAACTCTTATGCCTGATGAAGGACCCATTGTGGTACTAAGAGGTCCTCACTCACAAAGGATTTCCCAACCCCTCAATGCTATCACTAGAAGCCAGTCTCAAGCTCCCATTGTTATTAGAGGTCCTAACTCTAGTAAGTCTAAGAAGCCAGTGTCAAAGGGTGTTCTTCCAAAATCTGTTGTTGGTCCTGAGTTGAATTATAATCTTGTTGACCAATTACAACGTACACCAGCGTAGATTTCAATCTTTGAGCTTTTGGAACTGTCCACTAAGCATAAGCATGTCCTTGAGGATGCCTTGCGAATGGCTAATGTCCCTAATGATATAGATGTAGATCAATTCTAGAATATGGTCAACCACTTGGCTAGCCCTCACTACCTTACATTCTCAAAGGAAGATGACAATTCATTAAGCCACCCACACAATTTGGCCCTTCATATAGAGGTTATGATCCACAAGACCTGTGTCAAGCGTGTGTTGATAGATGGGGGTGCTGGGCTTAATATTTGTTCTTTGAGCTTATTGAAGGCCTTGGGTTATTCAGAAGAAGTCATTGACACAAGAAAGAAAATAACTATCAAGGCTTATGATGAAGCAGAACATAGTTCTAAAGGATTGGCTGTTCTTCCTATTCGAATTGGTCCTATAGAGAAAGACATTTTGTTCCAGATTGTTGATGCCAGTCCTTTGGCTTACAATATTTTGTTAAGTAGACCATGGATACATGAGAAGCAAGTGGTCCCATCTACCTATCATCAGTGTGTAAAATTCCCTTACAATGGAATAGAAGTCTGCATACCTGGAGATAGCACACTGTCAGTCAACACAATTTCAGCAGGGTCTCACATTCCTTTGAATAGGGAGGCTAACACTTTTGATACTGCATTTGAACAATGCAAGAATAAATTCAAGACCATAGATCTTGGTATGGGGGATTAAAAATTGGATTCATTTATAAAATTGCCAATTTCCCCTAGGTCTTATGGTAGACCTTCTCAAGAAATGAAGCCCTCATCTTCGGCCATGACATTGTTCAATAAGTTTGTGGAATCCTCAGTTCTGATTCAAGAAGAAAAAGAAGAGGTTGCTATTAGGGACTGGATTTACCGAGAAGTGAAATACCTACATAATGAGAATTTTGCACCTTCCCCTAGAACTTATGGGAGAGGGTATACATTGGTCAAGAATATGGGTTATCCAGGATAGGGTCCCCTTAGTCATAGGTTGGATGCTAGGGCTTAACCTCTTAACCATGCCCTTTTTGGATGAAGGAATAAGTCAACAGTTGGCTTAGGTTTTGAAAATAAGAAACAAAAAAGTGTCCTTGTCTTAGCTACGATGAACAGTGACAATGACTTAGACTACACACCTAATCTCTCTAATCAACAAGACATGTCTGATGATTGGGTGCCTTCAACAAATATCCTTTGGGGAGATTCACAAGATTTGACAACTGGCAGTATGAATGCTAGATTGACAATGGAAAGTGTTGCTATCCTAGCTGCGATGGATAGTAACAATGCTAGTATTAGAGAAGGGGAAACTCTTCCCAATATTGAGGCTTCTACATCACAAGGCCCAAATAATGATTCAGAAATAGACTCACATGAGTTCAAATGGGACTCACTTTTAGATGCAACAGTTGATTTGGACATGGATGTTGTCCATACTTATAGTACTCAACTCGATGTGACCAATGAGCCTAGTGTAGGACTGGAGGATTGGACTCCTCGAATTGCCTTAGTGGACGATGCTTCATTTGATAGGACAAATCCTGACTCAAGTATCTTAGGAGGGGACTAGATGAATCCTGATTGTATGGTCACCAGAGATAACACCTTCCATATAAACAATGTTGAACCCGTCATTGACCTACCCCTTGTTCACTATGACCTAATCGACTGGTCTCAGTGCCACCAAGAGCCTAGACTCCTCACCTTTTAGAATGATTACAAAATTGCCTGCTATCTGAATGCTCTTGAACCCATGGCCTCTTCCACCAGTGAACTGACAACAAGCATGACAGAGCCTGATATTAAGTACCTCATTCTAAAAATAAAAGAAAAAGAAAAAAAGAAAAAAAGGTCTGATGGCAAAAACCACCTTGTGGCGGTATCAGAACCAAAAATAGTAAAAATAAATGACGTATCCGAGGGTGAAAACCTCTTTGAGGTGCCTAAGGATGGGGTACTTAATAACTTGCCAAGTTACTTCCAAGACAGGTCATCAGTTCTTATTGAGCCTATGCAACCAATGAATTTGAATATAGAAGAGGCTCCCCAAATAGTGCACCTAGCTCAGTCTCTATCAGTTGGAGAAAAAGAGGCATATACAAAATTTTTGCAAAAGAAGAAAATCAACTTTTCTTGGACATATTTTGATATGCCAGGGCTTGACACTGATCTTATTATGCATCATCTATCTATAGCTCCAAGAATAAAACCGATTAAACAAAAGTTGAGGAAAATGCATCCTCACATAGCTCTTCTTGTTAAAGCTGAATTAGAAAAGCTCTTACGTGCAGGATTCATTCGAGCTATCAACTATGCTGAGTGGATCTCCAATATTGTTCCAGTTTCAAAACATGATGGGTCCATTCGCATTTGCACAGACTTTAGAGACCTCAACAAAGCATGCCCAAAGGATGACTTTCCACTCCCTAACATAGACATGATAGTGGATATGACTGTGGGCAATGAGATATACTCTTTAATGGATGGTTTTTCCAGATATAACCAAATAAAAATAGCTCCCGAAGATGAAGAGAAAATAGCTTTCACATGTGCATGAGGAACCTATTGTTGGAATGTCATGCCATTTGGCCTAAAGAATGCAGGAGCAACATACCAGCGAGCTATGACCACAATTTTTCATGATATGATGCATAAGAACATGGAAGATTATGTGGATGATACCTTGGCTAAATCTAGGAAACGAGATACACACCTCGATGATTTGGAAGTGATTCTAGATTGCATGGAACAGTTTCAGCTTAGATTGAATCCAAAAAAGTGTGCATTTGGAGTTGCCTCAGGTAAACTCCTAGGATTCATAATTTCAGCAAAAGGAATAGAGGTTGATCCCAAAAAGGTCCAAGCTATATTAGATATGCCACCTCCAAGAAATATCAATCAAATGAGAAGTCTTCAGGGCTGTCTTCAGTCGATCAGGAGGTTTATTTCTCAGCTTGCAGATAGAGCACAACCTTTTAATAAGACATTGCATAAGGGTGCTTCTTGCGTGTGGAATGAGGAATGCTAAAAGAGCCTAGATCAAATTAAACAATACTTGGCTAATCCTCCAATTTTGATGCCGCCTATTCCTGGGAAACCATTGATTTTATACATTTCAGCAATAGAGTCTTCCTTAGGGGAATTGTTGGCTCAATTAGATGATACTGGGAAAGAAAGGGCTATTTACTACATTAGTCGTACCCTAGTATCTTATGAGATCAATTATAATAGCATTGAAAAGTCTTGTCTGGCAGTAGTGTTTGCTTCCCAAAAGTCGCGACACTATATGCTCGCTCATACTATACATTTGGTTGCAAAAATTGATCCTCTTAAGTACTTGCTTAGTAAGGCTGCTCTCACAGGTAGACTTGCT
The DNA here is from genome assembly GCA_027943335.1 of Chamaecyparis obtusa. Classification (NCBI taxonomy): domain Eukaryota; kingdom Viridiplantae; phylum Streptophyta; class Pinopsida; order Cupressales; family Cupressaceae; genus Chamaecyparis; species Chamaecyparis obtusa. The sequence goes on along the minus strand of BSBK01000135.1, from coordinate 664,552 downwards.
AAGTGGATGATGGTTTTGACTGAATTTGATATAGAGTACGTTGAGAGAAAGGCCATAAAGGGGCAAGCTATTGCTGATCAATTAGTTGATTTCCCAGTTAAGGATAGTATGCCTATTTAGGTAGAGTTCCTAGATGAACACATATTGTATATGACTACCCGCACTTGGAAGATGTTCTTTGATGGTTCCCACATGCAAAATGGATCAGGTGCTAGAATATTATTTGTCTCTCCACATGGGTACAACATTCCAAAGTCTTACAAACTTTTATTCCCATGTACAAATAATATTGCCGAATATGAAGCTTTGACCAATGGATTGAAAATGGCTATAGAATGGAACATAACCAAATTACATATCTTTGGGGATTCATAGCTAATTATCAACTAAGTCAATGAGGAGTATCAAACTAAGGATGATAAATTGGTACCTTACAAAAAGATGGTTGAATCATTGAGACGTTACTTTACATTTGTGACATTTCAACAGATCCCCAGGACAAAGAACAAAGCTGTAGATGCTATGGCTACATTAGCTTCACTCCTACAGTTGGAACAACATGAATCTAGATTTGAATTCCTGGTGGAAGAGCTACACCATCCCATATTTGACTCATCTGAAAGCCATGTCATTTGTACCCTTGTCACACATGAATCTTCCCGATATGGTGTTATCTATTCATAGCTCTGTGATGGCATCATGCCCAACACATTCAACCATTCTAAATGCCGAAACCTTGTCTGCAATGCCTCCCACCACACCCTTATCTTTGGTGATTTATATAGGAGGGGTTTAGATGGGACACTCCTTAGGTGCTTGGAAAAGGAGGAATTTGACCAAGCATTAACTGACATCCATGAGGGCATTTGTGGTGGACATTCCAATGGTCTTTCCATGGCCCGAAGGTTGCTTAGGGCAGGGTATTATTGGCCCACAATGTAGATAGATGCAGTAGCCTTTGCTAAGTCTTGTGAAAAATGTTAGAAACATGGAAACCTGATTCATGCTCCAGGTAGGGAGCTGATTCCTTCCATTTCTCATTGGCCATTTCAGCACTGGGCCTTTGATCTAGTTGGGCAGATTCACCCCAACTCATCAGGTGGACATAAGTTCATTATTACTACTACTGACTACTTCACAAAATGGGTGGAAGCTGTGCCACTTTCTGTGGCTTCAGGGAAGATGATCTCTTTGTTCATCTTGAATCATATTATTTGCCAATTTGGAGTACCTTCTGAGATTATCACTGATAATGGAGGTCAATTCAAGAATAAGGACCTAAAGCATTTATGCAAAAAGTTTAAAATCAAGCAACATTGGTCCTCCATTTACTTTCCACAGGGAAATGGATAGGCAGAGGCTTCCAATAAAACCATCCTTAAGATTCTTCATAGGACAGTGCACAAGAATGGTAGGGATTGGCACTTGCAAATCAATCCAGCACTATGGGCTTATAGAACTAGCATTCGTACACCTACAGGAGCTACTCCTTTTGCTCTTACCTATGGCACTAAAGTGGTGTTTCCCTTAGAAGTAGAGATACCTTCACTTAGAGTCTCACTCAAAGGATTGATAACAGATGAGGATTACCGCGCCATGAGGTTACATGGACTTGAACTTCTAGATGAGAAGCGTAAGGCTTCATTTGATCATATGAGAGTGTATCAGAAGTGTATGTCCAAAGCATTCAACAAGAAGGTTTGCCCTAGGGAATTTCAGATAGGTGATCTTGTTTTGAGAGAGAACCCTAAGAATCAACAAAACAGAGAACAAAAGGGCAAGTTTGAACCTAATTGGCTTGGACCATACATTATTACAGCTACTTTTGGTACCGGTGCATATTTACTATCAGATCCTGATGGAGAACAACTCCCTGATCCCATCAACATTTTGCACCTAAATAAGTTCTATCCTTGATGCCTATTTTTGTCTAGGGCATCCTTTGTACATACTTTATGATCTTGAAAAAATACTAAAAAAATTCATATATGATGCTGAAAAAATCCTAAAAAGCATAAAAAGTCCTGAAAAAATACAAAAAAATCAAAAAATGCAAAAAATTCAAAAAAATAGAAAAAGTGCCTTGGTGAAAACCTGGAAACAAGCGCCTTGGTAGCAAAAAATACAAAAAAATAAAAAAATAAAAAAATAAAAAAAGATTCCAAGTGGTGAAAACCTGGAAACATGCGCTACTTGAGGCCTTTACACCCTTGTCTTTTAGCATACATCCTCGACACTTAGCCTTTCTCCATCATGTCTTGACCTTATTTGACTTGGTCTGGAATCAGTCTTTGTCTTTGCCTAGGGGGCATACCTATTCACATTGGTCTTTTAGGTGCATGTGTCTCTTGGGGCATTTCACAAAAGGTGTTTTTCAACACCACCCCAAACAGTGTTTTTCAACACTACCCTTGCGTCGAGTGTTTCTTAACACTTATCATATGTCTTACCCAATAGTCTAAGTTTGATGTGATATTTCTCATTTGTAGATGCAATGATTAGAGTCTGACTCTATGACCAACACACATGCACTTAAACAATTAACTTGTTGAGATATGTTGACTTTATTTTTCTTTGTGTGCTGTCTATGAGGATTTCTTTGATGAGTGGTCTCTCCTTGAGAAGTTTTTGATGATGCATAGCTAGAAGACTGAGGGTATGAGAACATGTTTTCTTTCTTTATCTACTTATGGTTATAGTTTGTTGATCCTAACTATCATGAGCATTTATGCTGGTCCTACTTGACACTATGGATTGACAAGGTATTATCCTTGACTATTTTATGTGAGTGCATGCTTCTAGTTATCTTGACTTTCATGTGTCTTGATACAAGCATAATCTCGCCATAACAAAATTAGGTAATCTCACTGCACTAGTCATCTTGACCTACATGTCTTTGATGCCTAGGTGAGATCCCCACATTTCTATCTGATATAGATCATATTCAGATTCACATAGTCATACTAGTGTGCATTGTATGATCTTACGGTGCTACCTAACACTTGATGATGATAATTAGATGTCTATAGGCATTGTGACCTTGCAAGTCAACCACTTTCATAGTAGCTTTCATTCTTAGGCTCATCATAGTTTAGTTTTTGCATCTTGCATATGGAGAGAGCTCTTCTTTTTATCATCTACGGACTAGTTGGTCAATTGTGCTCATTTTCTTATTCTTCTTGATCATATCTTTCATTTCTAGTCTTTCATATCACATCATTTTCTATCCATTTTCGGACTCAAAATCAAAATCTGAGTCACGTTTCCAAATTTTCTCATTCTTCTACATAGTTGACTGACCTTTTGAGGCATAATTCTTCGATCTTTGGTGGAATTTCTTCCTTTCCATGTCTCTCGAATTTTCTAGTCTTTCATTCACTCTATTTCTAGTCTTCTATTTCTATTCTTCTACTTCCTCACTGGGGCATGTTTTCATTGCCTAATGGTTAACCTATTGACCCTTACCTTCGATTGTGATTTCATTATGATTTGATCATCTTTATCGATTTTGTTGTTCCTCTTCATCTGATTTCAATTTCGATTCTGAGGGGGCAGTATTTATGGGATTCTCATCTCCGATTCCTTGATTTTCCTGATTCAGACATCTTTTGTGAGCTTTTGTTCAAATTTGAGATTCTTATCTCTTACTTTGAATGTGATCCCAAATCGATCTCATGTTCAAAGGCCTTTGTTTATGCTTTGTCCGGATGTGATCCCAAATCGACCTCATATCTGAGTTGTTTTGTGATCCTAGATCGATCTCACATTTCAACTTCATTCTTTGACTACATGTGTTCCCAAATCGATCACACATTAGTCAAAGAGGGGCAAATGTATACACCCAAAAATGGTCACCTAGATTTTGGGCCCCATTTATTTGATTTATCAACCCTGAATCATTTTGATCAATAATCAATATTTTCAACATTATCAATTTCTTGATCAAGTCTTAATTTTGATCATATATTGGATTTTTATCCTATGGGCTAACCATTTATCCTAAGCCTTTATTTAATTAAAAGAAATTTCCTCCCCTTTTATTAAATAAAAATCCCCCACTTTCCTCTTATCCTAAGTTGCACAAATAAAGTATTATTCCTATTTTATAAAAAGGAGAAAAGCACTTTTTGTCTCATATGGACATAAAGTCAACTCCTATTTTCCTATTGGAGGATACTTGTGCACATGGATTGCTCCTCTTTCAAGCTCCACCGCTGATTAAGACTTTTGCCTCTTAATCTCAATGGTCCATTTCACCTCATTTCTTATAAAAGGAGAGCTCTCTCCTTCATTTGGATATCCATCTCTTTCATGCTAATGTTATGCTGCAGGTTTCTAGGTTATTTTGGAGCTCTTTGAAGACATATTGCATCCAAGCTTTGAAGATCTTTTTTGCATCTCATTTTAGTGGCATATTTCCTTTGTTTAGTTGCATAATCACGGCATACTAGCTTAGTTTCCTTTTATACAATAGATTAGCTTCACATAGCTTAATTAGGGGAATTGTAATCCATTGCTATTTCCTTTCATAGTTGCATTGTACTTTCATTTTGATAGATTAACCTTGCATATTCATATTAGTTTGCATTGCATTTTCATAGTGATTCTTGGGGATATTGGCATTCTTTCCCTTGTCTTCATTTTGAATCTCTCATTGTATGGTTGACTAGCAAGGTCACAAGCTCAATGGCTCTAGTTGAGAACAAATCCATAATCTTGCAACTCCACGCATAGAGAGCTATGGATCGATTTGTAAGGGCTCATTCTTGAGTTTCCTTGCATGTAAGGATTCATAGAAGTGCACAACTTTTGTGTGTACAGTTGGGTAGTAGGAGAGTATGCTCTTCATCTCCTAAAGGCCGAATCAAAAATCTTGGCCTACTTGGTTTTTCACTTGCAAAGAGTCTTTGGTAAATGAATATGTTCTTGATGTTCTTGGGAGAAGCTATGGAGTAGGAGAGTATTCTCTTTTCCCTTGTGCAAAATAAAAAATCTAAACCTTCACTAGCCTATCTACTTCTCTTTTCATTTTATCTTTAAAGGGCCTGGCATTGAGGTAAAAACTCATGGGAATGACCCAAGTGGGACAAAGAAAATTCATCTCATCCAACCCACTATAAAATTTATGCCTTGTTGGCCAATAATCACAAGGACGTAGCTATTAAATGTGTTGAGTCACTCGTTTGACTTAGAGAACACATAGAGAGTAATGTGTAGGGTCGAGAGGTTTCAATATTTCTTGCAAGATTTGTTGGAAAGTGACATTTTAGAGTTATATGGAGCACTTGAGGGTTTTCATTTAGTAATGTGTAGGGTCGAGAGGTTTCAATATTTCTTGCAAGACTTGTTGGAAAGTGATGTTTTAGAGTTATATGGAGCACTTGAGGGTTTTCATTTATGGTAAAACATCTGATATGGTGATCGCTTGGAGTTAAGTACAGTTTTGGAGATACAATTTTGAAAATGACTAAGTATAGAAATAGAAGTACAGAGTAATAGTACTATTTTGGACATCGAAGATAGTATATGATAGATGATGACTTGTGAGCTTAGTAAAAGACATTTTGGGATATGTATGACCTTTAGTTAAGGTTGCTTTTGTTTTGGTATTGTTATCGGTGAGTTACAGTGATTTGAAGACATGCAAAGATAGAGGAACAATGAAACAAAGCATATGAACAATTGCAATGATTAAGGGAGTATAAGATGGAATCATAATGTGCTAAGATAGATAAAGATTGTGGATTACTGAAACTTTGGTAATACAAGATTTTCAACTTAGTATTTACTCATTGCATTATTATTTATCCTATTGTGTATTGTATTTGAGAGCCAGCTAAATGATAGAACACACACACACACACACACACACATGAAATTTTTGTAAAGAAAAGATGTGATTATGAGAGACAGTGATAGAAAGATAGATTGATGGTAGATGCGAGATTAGAGGTTGACAGATGTTAAATTGAGAATTACAACTGGAACTATCAAAGCATAGAAGATGCTTGTTTATGTTCATCATTAAGAACACTTTGTAACTGAATTATTGGTTGTAAGAGCTGTAAGCTCAGTACACCCATAATAGGGTTTCATATACCTTTAACAGGGTTGATATTCCTTTAACAAGGAAATGTACTATGTAATACTCAGCTCCTAACATGGCTAGGTCTTCTAATAGAGAAATTATACTTTAGTGCATATTTGTGGGTACCATCCCTGCCGAGGTTTTCCTTTGGCCAAGGTTTCCTCAACAACAAATAATGGTGTTATGAGTTATGTGTTATTTGCTATGTAATTTTCATTTTTGTAATCTTATGGTTTATTTGGAATTGGTTTAAGTTCAATTTAAAGTGTTGTAATATTGATTTACCCCCCCTCTTAGTATTACTCAATCCTAAGAATTAGTATCAGAGCTATTGGACCTTAGAGACACTTGATGACCTTGACAAAGAAAAGGCTGAGAATGGCGAATTGAAATTCAAATTAAGAAGACCAAAAAGTTTTATCAAGAAACTAAAGGAACAACTTGAACTTTCAAGAAATCAGAGATAAGACCTTATGGAAAAGGTCAAGGATGATTCAAACAATGACACATCAGACCAGTTAAAGAAGCTTAAGCAAGAAAAAGAGGAAATTAATCTTTTGATGACTAAAGAAATTCAACATGAAAAGAATGCAAGATACAAAGTTGAAGAGACCTTAAAAGGAGCGAACATGTAGATAGGACAAATGAAGACTGAACTTGATCACTACAAGGACAAATACCTAGAATTAGAGAAATACAATTAGATCATTAAAGGAGAACTCATTCAAACCAAGTTACACATTGAAAAATTACACATGAGTAGTGATAAGATTGATGAACACATATAGAGACAAAAACCTAAAGGAGATATGACTGGAGTTGGATACAATGAAGGAGAATGCTCTAAGACTCATGAAGAATCACATGAAGTGAAGATTGAAGAAATACCTACTTTTAAAGAACCTAGAGATCAAATTAGACCTTTCAGAGGTAGATGCTATGGATGAAACAAACTTGGATACATGAAGATAGATTGTAGAGGTAAAGGCCCTTTCAGACCCTTTACTAGTTATTGTTATAACTGTTATGCATATGGACACAAGAAAGAAGAATGCAAGAAACCTAATCAATTTGGAAGCAGACAAGATTACATCAGATAAGAATCAACAACTCAGATTACATGCTATAGATGTAATAACCTTGGGCACATTGCAAGGTTTTTCAAACTACAAGTTAATCAAAATTGAGGACAACCTACATGTTACAAATGCAACAACCTAGGACATATAGCAAAGTTTTGCAGGTATAATGGAAATGACAATAGAAGAGGACCACCTCCTATGGTTATAAAGAAGAATATTGGTGACAATGGTAAAAGTCTTGGTGAGTACATGGATGAATTCAAGAATTATTTTAGGAAATCAACAGATGAGGACAGTGGTAAGACATGGAAAGTCAAAGAATCTAATGAGGTATTAGTTTAGGGAGAGACAATAGATGCTACTGTTCCTTCTCCTGATGCTAACATTCCTACATCAACCTAAAAGGCCAAGGATGGCCTTAGGGGGAGCATTAATGGATGAAGATAATAGATTATATCCAGCCCCTGATTCTGAGGAGTGAGCTCATGCAAGCTTAGTTATAATGTATATAGACTCTATGGAACCTATATATGTGATCACAATATCTAAAGATTCATATCATATGAGTAAGAATTGTGATTGACTGGACAATATGCAAAGTTGAGTTAATTGAGTAAAGTACATTTTCTCACTTATCGATGAATAAAAGACCTCAAAGATACTTATTTCTTCACCACTTGATGAGTAGCGACCAAGGAGAGTAGAGTTTAGAGTGGATCAAACTACCAACCAGCTAGATTGCATGATTGAACAAAGTGAAAGTTCCAAATTCAATGTATTTAAGGTATTTAGACCATTTACTCAAGCAGAAGCTATGGATGCACCAATCATTTATGATGTTGTGGATAGACCTAGATACAAATTTAAGAAACATCCCTTTAAATCTTGTGATGACGACCCTGAAGGAGCCTTTTCCCAAAATCCATATGACGTCCTGCATGTAGAGGATATTAGGGCATACATACATTGAAAATATGAGACAATAGGTGATGAAAAGATATTCATAGAAATGGATGAAATGATTGAACAAGATGGTAAAATGAAGGATGAGTTCAAACACCTAGATGACCTAACCATTATGAAAATGACCACATGAATGAATTCAACGAAGAAGAATGGTTCAAGATTATACTTAGCAAAGTTCATGACTAATTTATTTAGATAGGAGAGAAACCTGTAAAGATTTTTAGTCAATTAATTCATGACATTACTGGGTAGGACAATGCTGGAGTTATTCCTGTAGTAGAAAAGAATATCAAGAAACAAGTTGAAACCCTAAAACACTCTAAATGGGACAAGCAAGCTATGACAATGAATGATATATTCCAATAGGATGTAAGACTAGTTGTAATACTTCTAGGATACAAAATTTATTACAATAGTAGACCTAATTCTATCTCAGTAGGAGTTATTATGATGGCCTATAGGATGGTGAAAGAGAATACAAAATACAACCTATGCGAGATTCTGGCACAACAATTTTTAGAGAATGTTTAGATAATCAAGAAGGATAAATATAAGGTTTTTAGATTTGGCTCACTTATAGTTCACAAGTATATATGTATCATCTTAAAATGGAAGCACTTCCATCTTGATAGGTTTAGCACCCTCTTTTAGTACATTTATCATGATAGACTTGCATTTAAGATGCATTTTGCACTTGATTCCTTCATTTTAGGTGAAATTAGGGTTAGGATCTTGAGGATTCTCCTTAATTTCCCTTCTCTATGGATCTATTTTATAGGTAGGATCTAGGCATAGGTCCTCCTAGCCTTCATCATGTTCATCATAGGCCTCTGTGTCTTTTCCTAGCACTCTTACATGTTTTGCTATCATTTTCAAGTCTCTGGGCATCCTCGGCATCCCCTATTTTTGATGCAGATTGGATTTGGACCCCTAGGTCAAAGTCAAGGTCATCCTTGACCTCTATCAGGATTTGATCCCCCTTTTCAAATTTTGGTCCCAAAGGACCCCAAAATCAATGTCAGGTTTCTGGATCTAAATGCGGAAGGGTTTTAATTTGAAATTCATTTAATTATTTTCCCTCCTTAGTTGGTTATTGTGATTGGACCATAATTCAAGGTGAAATTTGAATTATGGGCCTTACATTTCCCGAGGAGCCTCACCTTGAAACCTCTATATAAAGACTCTCTCTTGCCTTCATTTTGAACAACTACACATCAAGCATCCATTAAGTGGAGGCATAATCAATTGATGCAAGCAAGTGATGGTGAAGTGAAGATGCAAGATTGCAAGAGGATGATATAGAAGATCAAGCCATTGTTGATATCAAGCATTTTTGTGAAAACACCATTGTGAACACCTATTTGGAGCAAGAGAGATCCCTTCTTCCTTGATCCACCATTTTCAATATTCAAGCATTCAAAGATACAATCATGGGGTAGCAATTATGAATTATGGTGAGAGTACTTTAGCCTTGGGGGCTTGGTATGCTTTCTTACCACATTCAAATCTATGCATTGTTGTCTCATATCCATTCATGCTAGGGTTTTAATCTAGAGGATTAGATCTTGGCATTACACATTCAATACACACACACATTCTATTACATCTGGCTTTTCATGGAGGTGGAGATCACCAAAATAGGGGTTTGAATAAGGAAAAAACCTATATAGCCACCCTAAAACACCATTTTTAGATATCTATAGTCGTTGTTGAGGGAGTTGCAGAGCAAATCTGAGTACCCTTTTCATCAAACTTCTGGGATTTGCAGACATAATTTCTATCAGAGCAGTTTCAAGTCAAGGATGACTTTCAATGGGGGTCAAGATTGTACCCCGGGTAAGATCTTACCCCGGTCCTGGCATCAAAGTCAACTTTCCTTAGAATTAAAAAAGATTTCTGGGTTTTCTCTATTTTGGTTTTCTGGTCCCGAATCTAGTTGCAGAACTTTCTAAAACTGAACACAGACATTAGAAAATAGGTATTTCCAGATCATTTTTATTGTGAGGTATGTACTTTATCTTATCTAATTTCAAATATTTGTAGATTTACATTGCTATCAATTCATATACATGTATTGTGGAGAATGTTGGTTTAGGATCCCTATTAGGTACATTGTTAAAACCCTACCTATCCACATTTTCTTCCATCACATTTTGGTGAACCTGTTTATGAAAACTTTTTCTTTTTGGTGTTAGATTTAGATCTTGCATGCTTATAAAATTAGATTTATTTTGTGCTCTTACATTTATATTTCAAAAATACAAAAAAATTGCAAAATCTCTTTAAAATACAAAAACATTTACATTTTCATGCTTTTAGTATTTATTTGTATTCAACATGTATGATTCTTTATTGTACAAGAGGATAGATTCCCTAATGAGGTACAAGGTAGTGAGGATGAAAATTGTCCGAATGAGATCTTCATTGATCCTATTCCTATTTCACTCTCCTCCAAAACCTCTCCAATTGACCTTTACCATAGGGTGTGTGCACGGTTACCTTCATATCCCACTATTTGCAACATTGATAAACCTAAAATGATATATTGTACACCTTTGATGATGGTAAAAGGATGTCCTCGAATAAAAATTAAGGGTAAACCTAGAGATCCTTTGGATTTCTTTGATAACATAGATTCTGTTTCACATGCTTATCGCACATGGAATAACCCTTAGCCTACCGCTCTAGTTTCTTTACAACCTTCACAACCTATGATTCCTCAAGCTCCTAGGTTTCCTTCTACCTTCAAGGAGTATGACTCAGTTGATCAATTACATGCTACTCTTGCTAAGATATCTTTTTTGGAATTGCTTCAAACTTCCCCGACATATCATGAGGCATTGCAAAAGGCTTTATCCACTCTTCCTGCTTTGCCTCCTAATCAAGAGAACATCCATTCTATTTTAGAGTGCATTCATACTATACCTTCTATACCTCCTATTGTGTTTTTTGATGATGACTTAACTTCTCTTGAGGTGCAGAATCAATATGATGCTCTTATGGTTGCTATTTCTATTAATTAGAGTATCATTAGAAGAAAGTTAATTGATAATGGATCTGGGCTTAATGTTTGTAGTATGGATATTCTTAAGGCAATTAAGACCGATCTCACAACTATTCAACCTAATAATGTCGCTATACATGGAATTGACAATATTGCAAAGAGAACTTTGGGCATTATTACTTTACTCGTTAAAGTTGGTCCAATTATCCTAAATATGCCTATTCATGTTATGCCTAGACCTCTCAATTATAACCTTCTTTTAGGAAGACCTTGGTTACATACTATGCATGTAGTTCCTTCTACTCTTCATCACAAGGTTAGGTTCATTTATAACAACTTAATGTACACATTACATGCGGATGATGCACCGAATCCTTGCCTAAATGAAAAATATGCTAAAATCTTTGAGCCTCTCCAACCAAGCAAAGAGATTGAAAAACAACCTAAGATAAAACAACCTGAAGCTCCATCTTCTTCTTTGACTGAGGATGATTGGGGAACATTGGACTTTAATCCTACTTTCATTGGAGAATATAAGGTCTCTGATTTGGAATTCATGAAACAACAAAATGAATTTGAGAAACAAGTTTTTACTCCTTCCTCGCTTTTTGAGGGACTAGAAAGTAACTTTGTTTCCACCTCGATTGAAGAAACAATTGAAACAATAAAGCCTGATTGCTATGATATTGTGACATGTGCTGCTCCTTGGACTCCATCTGATATGGTTGATAGATATGGCTCTGGTTATCATCTGCTTAAGAAATCAGGATTTAATGGAAAGGATGTGGTAAATATGAGAAGGGTATACAAGTACCTTTGGATAATGAAATTTATGATCATACTTATGGATTAGGATTCAATCCTTACAGACAATCATTAGATTTTCCTCCTAATATTAATCATATATGTGGCAGATAGTTGAAATTGGTTAACCTACTCCTCCTTGACATTAATCAAAGACCTACTTTGGATATTTTTCCCAAAGATGAAGCATTAGCGGAGTTTTTAGGGGTTTATGAGGATTTAACTAAGTTTCATCATAAATGACGGAAGCCTTATTGTTTAAGTACCAACGCTTATTTTGGAGAACATGATAAACATGACATTTCTCCTTTACTAATGGATTCTCTGATACAAAGTGATTTGTTAATAACTGAGACTATTGATATTCAAATGGATGAAAATGACTCTGAAAAGATGATAAAAATTAGGAAATGTTTGAATCAGGAAGAACGTGATCAGTTGGTTTCCCTTTTACTTGAATTTAAGGACATTTTTGCTTGGAAATATTTGGATATCCCAGGTATAGATTCTAAGATTGTTACTCATAATATTGTTCTAAAACCAAATGTGAAACCTATAAAGCAGAAAATTTGAAAGATGAATCCACGAATTGCTTTATTAGTTAAAGCTGAAATTGAAAAGTTATTGGATTCTGGATTTATCCATTCTATTGATTACTTAGACTAGATTTCAAATATTGTGCCTATTTCAAAAGGAGAAAATAAGATAAGGATGTGTACTAACTTTAGAGACTTAAACAAAGCATCCATAAAAGATGATTTCCAGTTACCTTATATTGATATGATTATGGATTCAATGACAGGTCATGCTTTATTATCTTTTATGGATGGATTTTCTAGCTATAATCAAATCTTTATTCCTCCTGAAGATCAATTTAAGACCACATTTATAAGACCACATTTATAACCCTTGGGGAACATTTTGTTGGGTCATGATGCCTTTTGGATTAAAGAATGCGGGAACAACTTATCAACGAGCTATGACTTTGATTTTTCATGATTACATTCATAAGATTCTTGACGATTATGTGGATGATATCTTGGTGAAGTCTATACAAAGAGACAATCATGTTATTATCTTACGATAGATATTTGAATGGATTAGAAGTTACAATATGAGATTGAATCCTAGGAAATGTGTCTTTGGAGTTGATTCTAGTAAATTATTAGGATTCATAATCTCTAAGCGAGGCATAGAAGTAGATACTGAAAATATTGAAGCTATTGTTAAAATGCCTCCTCCTAAGAATATTTCTCAATTATGAAGCTTACAAGGAAAAATTCAAGCTATTCGTGACTTTGTTTCAAACTTAGCTGATAGAAATATTCCTTTTACTTCCTTTCTTAGAAAGGATACCACTTTCTCTTGGAATGATGAATGTAAACAATCCTTTGAGAAATTTAAGGAGTATCTCACCAATCCTCCTATTTTGCAACTGGCTAAATTTGATAAACCCTTTCATTTGTATACTTCAGCCACTCCTAAAGTGGTGAGTGCGTTGTTAGCTCAAAATGATAGTGAAGGTAAGGAAAGACCTATGTATTAGATTAGTCAGACTTTATTGGATTATGAAACAAGATATACATGTTTGGAAAGACAATGTTTAGCTGTAGTTTATGCATGCCAGAAACTCAGACATTATCTTATAAATGCCGAAGTCAATGTGATTGTTAAATTTGATCCTTTGAAACATCTTTTCTCACAAACTGATCTCTCTGGCCATCTGGCAAAGTGGGTGATGTTACTTACATAATTTGATCTTAATTTCATTTCTTAGAAGTCAATTAAGGGACAAGATTTAATGGATTATTTAGCTAAAGCTCCTTGTCCTCATTTTGATACATGCTTTACTTCAATAGAATTCCCTGATGAAAATATTCTAGCTATTCAATAGGATGATGTTTGGGAATTATATTTTGATGGCTCTAGATGTAAGACTGGTTCTGGTGTTGGTATCATCTTGATCCCTCCTACAAAAAAATGAATCCCTTTATCATACAAATTAATCTTTCCTTGTACCAATAACATTGTGGAGTATGAAGCTTTTATAGCTAGTCTACAAACAACTTCATTCGTTAACATCAAACACTTGCAAATATATAGAGATTCATAATTGATTGTTGAACAAATTAAAGGAGGTTATTATATTAAGAATGATAAAATGACACAATATAGAGATTTGGCTCTTGATGTGCTTTTGTAATTCTCTTCTTATACGATTCAATCTTTACCTAGGAAAGATAATCGATATGCAGATGTCATGGAAAGTGCAACTTCTTAGGTTTGTCTTGAGAATAATGCTGAAAATTTTCAATTTACTATACAAACTCTTAAACCCTACAATTTCCAATAAAGTTACCTCTGATTGTTTCAATTTGCATTTAGATGAATGGTATTCTCTTATCTTTCATTTTTTGAAAGATGGTACTTTTCCTGAATCAGCAACAAGGAACATGTGTAATCATATTAGGAGGCTTGCAGCACGTTACATCATTCTAGGAGATACACTTTACAAATGCTCTTATGAAGGTCTACTATTAAGATGTCTCAATAGAACCAAAATTTTAGTAGCTTTGGCAGAAGCTCATTCTGGTTCTTGTGGGGGACATTTTGGGGGAAAATCTTTGGTCAATAAGTTGCTTAGAATGGGATATTATTGGCAAATAATGGAACAAGACTCTTTTATGTTTGTTAAGAAATGTCCTCAATGTCAACAACATAGTAATTTGATTCATGCTCCTTCTCGTGAGCTTTGTAATCAAGTTTCTCCATGGCCTTTTAGTATTTGAGGTTTTGACCTTATTGGAAAAATCTCACCAACTTCTTCTCAAGGACATACATATATCCTAACTGCTATAGATTACTTCATGAAGTGGGTAGAAGTTGTCCCTCTCCATTTGACAATAGCAGATGTTATTTGTGATTTCATCCTTAACAACATCATAACACAATTTGGTATCCCTTCAACGATAGTTTCAGATAATGGTACCTCTTTTAAGAATAAAGAAGTTACTAAATTCTTGGAGAAATATCAAATTCAACATAGATTTTCAACTCCTTATTATCCTCAATCTAATGGTCAAGCTGAAGCATCGAATAAAATCATTGAACAAATCTTGAGAAAAACAATTAACAAGCATGTGAAAGATTGGCATACCCAACTGACCTATGCTTTATGGGCTTATAGGACTAGTGTTCATACTGCCACAGGTACTTCTCCTTACAATATTGTCTATGGTACTGTGTGTGTGAGTTATACACCTTCATGAAATAACAAGATTTAAAGAGAATTTACACTAATTAGAGCAAACTAATCTAAATAATGCACAATTAATCTATCAACATCTCATGGATCTCTAAAATAAAGTGGTAAATGAGGCTCTCAGCTATGATCCTCACTAGTGACACTCTAAAGATGAGAATTAAGCTATATGATATGCAATTAAGATCTATTCAATCAAATTCTAGCTCTATTTGATGAACAATCTACTATGATCAAAGCAATTAAGCTATTAAAATTGACAAGTGAGTGGTGTGGATGCAAATTGCAAGAGCTTTGCTGCAATTCAAAGATATGGAGTGGATCCTTAATGCCTCAAAATGTTTTCTACTTATAGGATTTTCCCAAGGGTAGGGGGTAGAGTGAGTTGATCATGGTTATGCTTGGGTAAAGTCAATTGGCTTTGCTTTGTCCATAAATGGGGGAACAAGGAGGGGACAATCATTTAAATGGTTTCAAAAGGCTGGACCATTTCAACAAAAGTGAGTGATTTGTGTCCATTTTGTCTCCAATTTGCTTTGTTGAGGGAAATTATGATTTATTAATTAATTAAAGTAATTAAATTTAGCCATGAAGGGTAAGAGGTTTATTTTGATTTTTGCTTTCAACAACTATGTCATTAATTGAATTTAATCAATTTCGTAGTGTTTTTCCCCTTTTCAAGCTTTATTTAATCATTTAATCATTTAATTGAATTTTCCTTTGATTTGAATTGCCTTTGTTCCATTTATTGATTTTTAGTGCTATTTTGATGATTTGATGCACCTTTTTATTGATTTAAGCTTTTGGCCAATTTTCCATGTCTACAAATGCCCCTCTTTGAGTCAATGTGCGAAGAACACCGATTCAAAGATTCCCTTGGTATGATGATTTGATTCTGTTCTGGTTCTATGATTCCTTGATACCTCTGATAGTTGGTACGATGATATGATACTGTCTCTGATAGTGATATGCTGCCTGATATGATATGATAAACTTATTTGATACTGATTTGCCTCCTGATATGAAACTGATATGATATGATACTGATATGATAACCTGATATGATATGCCCCACTGATAAATGTTTTTGATGTGATGCCAATTTGATACTCTGATGCCCCCTCAGAAATAAAACATATTGATTCCTTGATTTGAAAGATTTTGATTGATTGGTCCAATATGTTTTCATTTTTGAAAAATATTGATGATATGCCATGACTTGCAATTTGCACATCCAAGATAGATAGGTTTGTTGTAGTTAAGAGAAACAAGTGATTAGAATACCAGGATAATGGTACCAATGAATGTGATTTGTCAATCTAATAGGATAGGATATTGATAAGATAAATCAATTAGTGTGAAAATCGATATGATTTGATACTGCTTGCTTCATTCTCAGGACACAGAGACATGAACAAATGGTACTAGGTGTGATTGCTTGATACTTTTGATAGCATTGATTGACTTGAGATAACTCATTGATATAGAATACTGATATGATTCCCTTGATTTGTGAAATAGGTACATTTTCGTAAATGATATATATATGGACCTTAGCTTTCTTGGATATTTGGATTTAAGTCATGGTTTGACCCAGCTAGAGTATAGGTTATGGAGATGATTGATTATGGAGCTCCTTCAGTTTATTAATATCATGATATTTTAATTATTGATCAGGACTTGGATGTATCACTTTGATGACATTGTATCTTGATTAGATAGACTTTATGGATCTGTGATGTTATGGACACTTTTTATTTATGGACTTCCCTTGATTCTTGATTGAACCCCCCCATTTGATGATTGATCAAGATTTTGATTGAATGAACCCCCTTGTCCTTGGAAAAATACTACAAACAAATGCACATGCAATTAATCTAACATGATAATGCAATTAACCTTCCATGATAATGCAATGCAATGTAGCTAAGTGTCACTATCTTTTAGCAAATAAATGCCTTGAGGATAAATTTTCATCATTGAGCATTTTGGGACCAGAAAGTCAATACAATCATCACTACCCACTGACATGATGATATGAATATCACTTTTTATCACATTTGGTAACCTCCTTTTTGAACTAGTACAACCCACACTAGTCGAATAAACCAACTATGAGGGTATGAATACCAGTTTCAATGAATTCAATGTTGCATAAACAAACAAAGGTCAACCTTCCACCCTATATGAAAGTCCTCAATGGTTCTTTGATGACCACGTCATTAGATGAATTCACATAAGTTATTGGATATCCCTCAAGACAGTCACTCAAAGACAAGAAAAATATCATGTCTCCATAATCACCAATCTAGTCGAAACCTCATCGATTAGCTAAAAAGATGTGATAAAAATCAATGTAAGTAAAGATCATCAAAAGAAAGCTTCAAGTGTTTTGCATTGTTTCCTGATTTTTAAAAAGTATTTCCAAGCATTCTGATCTTTTTAAAGTGTTTTGTCAATTTTTTAATCCTGAATAATAAAGTCAATGAAGGCTCATGGATCAAGTTGTGGTAATCAAATTCTTGGTTAGTGAACAATGATATCCATCAAAGGTTCACGAAAATCTCTCTCTTCTAAAATTCTGATCTCTCTCTCTGATGTGATTAAATGTTGTACTATTGAATCCTTTTGAAGTTAATGCCTTGCTTCATGTGAATTCATGCTTGTTTTTTGAAATCCACTGATCAAGATCAAATGCCCCAGTTGGATAGAAAAAATGTTGGACTTGGACAAACTTCCAAAATATTACCGAAGCTCGGTTTATGCAAGATGCAGCTCAAAGCATTTTATGCTTTCCTTTTTACCAGCTCTCAAACAAGATCACCTTGGTTTGCCCCCAATGTCTTAGCAAGATATAGGACATGAAGGATGGATTTTCAAGCTGATGGATTAGAAATGGAAAGGCTATGATGGAAGAAGTATGCGAATGTGACCCATAGGACTATCTCCTCAAGAGTACCCAAGCTAAGGAAAAAATGATATAGCAATGTGAAGCTTGTTTTTGGATAAGCCATGGAAGTCAATTGTACAGGGCTAGATAGTGTATAGGATAATGATCTACTGCCATGAAAAGGAGTGATCCAAAAGAGTGGACATGTCAAGAAGTTTTTTATAACAATTTTTTTTTAAAAGTTCTTCATCTTGATCAAGACCAAGGGTCAATTTGGGTAAGATGTGTATAAGATAACACAATCATGATAAAGGAGTGATGGAGGCTATGACAGGATGTTTTGGGATTATGAAAAGACTATCAAGGAATGATGAAGGTGAATTTGGGATAAGCAAGATCATGATAGGGTAACATGGATGCAACAAGTAAATAAGCTGATGGAAAGGATAACGAATGTTAAGATACTTGATGCTCATGGATGTGTTCAACCTTGTCAAGATTAAAGGTGAGAGATGGAATATGGATGCAAGTGAGATAAATGATAGGAAGATGAAGGATGGCATGGATGAAACTTGCCCCCAAGTGTAGAGTGCAAGAAGGAAGAATTATGCATGATGCCTATTTACCAAGTTTTGATCATGGTACTTGTCTAAGGTGCCACAAGAAGTGGTTTTTACCATAAGATAGATTTATTTCTCTTTATTTTTTGCTACCAAGGTGCCTATTGCTAGGTTTTCACCAAGGCACTTTTTCTCTTTTTTTATTTTTTTATTTTTTTATTTTTTTGTATTTTTCAATATTTTCCCAACATCAGAATCTTTGGACAATGCTCCTTTGAAAGATATGCTATAATAAACCATGGGTATGACTAGGATTCTCAAAGATATTGATAAGAGGGATGGAAGTATGGAAAGTATGCATTGGAAAATGAATGTGAGGATAAGAAGAAGGTATGTTGTAGATGGGAATGTTGGCAAGATCAACTTTGACACACACTTTGAAGAGTGGTGGAATGATGGAGGAATGATAGATGAAGGAGGTAAGGGTCCTTTTGAGGTAGTGGATTTTTGAATATGAGAACCCAAATTAGACTTGGAAAGTGGAGGATGTTTGGAAGGAGATGGAATGGAAGCCTTTGGAAGCTTGAATGCCAATTTTGATTCTTCTTTTGTGTGCAAGTCCTTCAAAAGTGACTTGGGAATCCACATAGTCTTTGATTTTTCTTTTTGCTTGGTGGACCTTTGCAGCCTTTTAGATATTTCATTTTTCTTTATGGACCTTTGTGGTCTTTTGGATATTTCATTTTTCTTTTCATTCACATGTCAATTAGATGGGACATTGTGATTTTTATACACATATGGATTCTTGGATTTATGATTTTTATGTTGCACATCAAAATTGCTTCCAAAAGACTTAGGAATTATGGATGAATAGGAAGAATATGGAGGGTTCATATGGATTGGTGTTTGGACATTCTTCAAGTATTTGTGCCTTCATTGATCTTGATACATGGTAGGGTAAGTGAATGGATAGCTAGGGATGATAGGAATGGTTGATGGGGGAATATATGGACCTAGTATGGATGGAAGAGATGAAGACTTTTGTTTTGGGACATAGGCACCCAAAATGGATTTTGAGGATAGTGAAGGAATATGGTTGCGTTTGAGTGGAGGGATATAAGGTGTGAAAGGGATATCAATATCTTTGGAAGGAGTTGCATCGCCAAAATTCTCATCTTTAAGATTTATCTGTTTGCCAATAGGCTCATAAGTTGCTTTGATAGGAACACATTTAATAGGCTCAACTGATGCTTGAAGGGATTTATTATCATGCAAAGGATCTGGAAGAATGATGGTTTCTTGAGGTGAACATGGAGGAATATGACAAGGAAATGATGGGATACTTGTCTCTTGATAAGGACCTTCAAATGGTATAGAAAGGGTCTTTTGTTCTTGATTTTCAATATGCTCATTGGAAATTGTGGAAGGGATATCTTGATCTTGCTTGGGAAGTGGAGAAAATATGGGACTTGGAAGGGTACTTTGTTCTTGGAATGGAAGGATATCATCTTGGAAGCCATGAAAGAATGCAAGGGGATCATCACAAGGTTTGAGGGATATGAGACCTTCATCAAATAGGGGAGGGGATTGTATATAATCATGATCTTGATCTTTATCACTATTTATCTCTTTTCTCTTTGGATTATCTTCTTGACATGGAGCCACTTCTAAGGATAAGGTAGATGTTTGGATATGTATGGGGGATGTTTGGAGGTATGATGTAGGATCCTCTTGAATGGGTATAATAGGCATTAAAGCACATGAAGCTTTGGGATCCAAGATCTTTGAAGCATGGAAAAGGTCTGCGACAAGATGTTGTAATACCCCAAAAATGGGCTATAGGTTCATTAACCTCCTACATCCTCAAATTGAATGAAATCAACATCGAAGTCCTAACCTAAGGCACATCTAAACATCATAGAATCCTAATTGATTATCTTAAATTCTGCATCGGGGAATATTCCTACCAATATTCCTAATTATCTTAATTATCTTTAATTTAATGATTATTTGGCGATAAATCACATTTATCCTAAGTTTGATTAATTGAATATTTTCATATTTAATTAATTAGATTTAATATCTTGCCACTTAATTGTGTAATTAAATTTAATTCTATCTATTATTAATTGTATTATTTAATTTTGACAATAAATCCAATATCCTATGAATAATTGATTAAATTTTTATTTAATTAATTAAAGCAAGTTGTCATTATTTAATATGATGGTTTTTAATAAAAGTTTGAAAAAATAATTGATTAACCCATAAATCAATTATTTATTTTCAAAAATCAGTTAAGTTGAGCATAAATCACTTTATTTATTTAATTAATTCATAATTATTATGCACATTCAAAAGAAACAGTTAAACTCCAAATTAGAAAATCAATGCAAAGTGTTGACTTTTTAGAACTCAACATCCTTTTGGAGTTCAAAAAGCTGATCTAAACTCTAATTTGAGTTAAAAAGTTGTTTTTGCATGATTTGCATGTTTTTGTGAATTAAATTATCTTTATTATCAGATAACTCAAAAATCAAGCTGAGTTAATCTGAGTGATTTATGACTTTTTTCCATGCACCTCCAAAGCCTTGGATTTCTATAAAATTAAAGCCTCAGCTCATCTCAAAGCATCTCATATTTTTGCACAATCACGTTGGAGAATTGGAATTGGGAAAATCAAAGCTCTTACGAATCGACACCTTTGTGAGATCAATTTCAAATTCATAGCTTTCATATTATTGTTAGAATTTTCATTCTCATATCATATCATTTCTAGATTAGCATTGCATATCAATTTCCATATTAGCATAGATTCATATCAGTTTTTCATTATTATTGCATAGAAAATATCAAAAAAATAGATTAATTGCATTCATATTTCATATTAGTTTGGCATTCAAATCCTTCGTTTAGGTGTCATCTAGGTCACTGACCTCGATAACAATATGAGAACATTAATCTCGCACCTACTAAAAGGCAGTAAATCACTTGGTTAAATTAGATTTCAATTTTGCACGATTTTGATTAGAGCTAACCTCTAATGTTTTACTGAAGTGTTGTGTCTACAGATCAAGTACAATTTTCACACACATAGATGTAAGTTAGCTTGGGTTTCTTTTAGAGGTAGCCCTTGAGGGTAGACATAGTCAATGTGAAAAGTGTCATCGTTAGGCTCATTCTTTGATGGAGGAATTTTGGATAGTTGTGGAGCTTTGGGAGATGAATGAAAGATGAAAGGAATGCTAGCTATGGGAGGGTCTTTGCTAGATAGAGGTTCATGAGATGGATGAAGGATGAAAGGCATACAAGTCATCTAGGGAGAAACCTTGCTAGGAGATGGACAAAGGATGAAAGGATTACTCTTGCTATATGGAGGTTTATTATCTTGCTTGAGAGTGGTATTTTTCACTCCATATTCTTTATTATCTTGATCACAAATAGGTTGATTATGCAATTTCCTTTGATCTGAGAAAACTTTGTTTCTCTGAAATGCTTCTTTTTGTGAGGAGGATGAAGATACGGATGGCCCATCATCATAAAGGAACAACCAAATTGATCTTAATGATGGCTCTTTATATAAAGTATCTTTTTGTTTTTCCTCATCCTTTCTTAAAGTTGACGTGTCATCATTATGAGGAAGTTTAGCTTTTGATTGAGCTAAATAAAGGGAATATGCTTCATTACACTTTTTCAAAGTTAATTCCATTGCTTTGATCAATTCGGTATTTTTGGATGCTTCTAAAATTTGATCGTCGAACATTCCCTCAAATAGGCTCATCATTATGGATCAATCCTTCCTTCTTTAATTTCAATCTGGTTGGGTTGGTTTGGAATGTGTCACAAGTCTTGATCAATTTGTAAGATTTAAAAATTTAATTGTATTTTGATCAATTACTTTGAAACTTCTTGTTTGAAAAGTTGAAAACAATCACAACACACACATCAATAGTTCACCATATCCCTAGATCACTCTAATGTGTATATTCTTGAACGTTTCCACAGGTTTGATCACAAGAAAGACTTCCAAGCAAGCTACCTAGCACAAATTTGGCTTTTAAATGGCTCTATTAGGTAGTTTTTGCTATTTTTACCATTTTGTAGTGTGGATTCCATTCAAAATGGATTTCAACCGTTCATCCCCCAAGTATGTTAAAGGGCTTCCCACATGCACCGAAGTACGATTTTATGCAATCTGTTAAGACTACTAGAGGAAGTTCGAAGGGGCTAAAATCCTTTTGTTGTGCACCCCATTAAGGATACACGCATTTCTTTTTATAGTGGGTCAAATTCTCACGGCAAAAGCAAGTGTATCCCAATTTGGGCTGTCCCTCTCACCGGCCCTTTAAGGCAATCTCGGGTGGCAAGCCCACTAAGTTTTAAACATGTTCATTTGAAAGCATGAAAAGTGGATTTGGTAGAGCAAGTTTGGGAATTTGATTCACTCAAAGAGTGAAGAGCATATCCCTATTGCTTTTCCCTTATCCCAAACACTTACAATCAATTTGGTTCTTTTTCAACCCCGTGACAAAGGGGTTCTTAGAATTGAGGTGTTTGTTCTTTCCCTTTTATGATTAAACTATGTTTAGAACTTTGAAATGCCACAAGCTAAGGGAATGTGCAAGCTTGATAAGAAAAATACCTTAAGTGATGCTAGCAAAGGCTAGGCACATTTTTAAGTAGTAGTTTTTCTCATTTTCTCTTCAAATCCTTCCCTTACTTAAGTTTATAAGCCTCTAAAATAGAAAGGTATACTCTAAAAGAGCATGTACCTGAGATAGAAAAACTAGTAAATTTTTAGATGCGCTTCCTGATTTATCAATTTAACAAAATTACAAGGCACAGTCTACGCGACATTATATTGACTGCATGTGAGATTTATTTAACAAAGCACGCGATTTCTTTAACCGTGAGCGTCATCTTATGGATCCAGCGAGATTAAATTGATCATAGGCGGTATTTAATTATCCTATGCGTTAAATCATTAATCAAAAGCGTAAGACTGGTGAACTAATCGCAACATTCAAATAAAGCAAAGCGACATTTAAATGATAGAAAGTGATAAATCAAATGAAGAAGAGAGAAAACCCCCTTTCTTCCAGATGCAAAAGTATTTCACAGTAGCGGCTTTTTATTTCATGTACGTGACATTTAAATTGTCAAAGACATGGAACCTTTATCTGGATCGTGACACCTTAATGACCGGACGCGTGGTTTCTTTCTATCATGCGGTACTTCTTTTCTCTCAGGCATGAATCTGCAGGCTAATCAACGTAAGTGTCTAGACTATAGGCAATTTTTAATTTCCCATACGCGACATTTCTTTGCTTTAGGCGTGACTTCTTTACTGGCAGGCATGATTTCTTCTCTGCAACCTACAGACATCAAGCAAATTTATGCAATTCTAGCCTAAATTTTGTAAATAACGTGAAAATATGATGGATTTAGAGGCCTAGAGCCCCACGGTGGGTGCCATTTGTGTGTGTGAGTTATACACCTTCATGAAATAACAAGATTTAAAGAGAATTTACACTAATTAGAGAAAACTAATCTAAATAATGCACAATTAATCTATCAACATCTCATGGATCTCTAAAATAAAGTGGTAAATGAGGCTCTCAGCTATGATCCTCACTAGTGACACTCTAAAGATGAGAATTAAGCTATATGATATGCAATTAAGATCTATTCAATCAAATTCTAGCTCTATTTGATGAACAATCTACTATGATCAAAGCAATTAAGCTATTAAAATTGACAAGTGAGTGGTGTGGATGCAAATTGCAAGAGCTTTGCTGCAATTCAAAGATATGGAGTGGATCCTTAATGCCTCAAAATGTTTTCTACTTATAGGATTTTCCCAAGGGTAGGGGGTAGAGTGAGTTGATCATGGTTATGCTTGGGTAAAGTCAATTGGCTTTGCTTTGTCCATAAATGGGGGGACAAGGAGGGGACAATCATTTAAATGGTTTCAAAAGGCTGGACCATTTCAACAAAAGTGAGTGATTTGTGTCCATTTTGTCTCCAATTTGCTTTGTTGAGGGAAATTATGATTTATTAATTAATTAAAGTAATTAAATTTAGCCATGAAGGGTAAGAGGTTCATTTTGATTTTTGCTTTCAACAACTATGTCATTAATTAAATTTAATCAATTTCGTAGTGTTTTTCCCCTTTTCAAGCTTTATTTAATCATTTAATCATTTAATTGAATTTTCCTTTGATTTGAATTGCCTTTGTTCCATTTATTGATTTTTAGTGCTATTTTGATGATTTGATGCACCTTTTTATTGATTTAAGCTTTTGGCCAATTTTCCATGTCTACAGGTACTGACGCTATTATGCCTTTGGAATTAGAAATACCTTCTTTATGTGTTTCATTTCATGGGATAATTGACAAAGATAACTTTTGAGAACAATGTTTACAAGAATAGAAATGTTGGATGAACAATGAATACATGCTTTAGAACATATAAAAGCTTATCATAAAACTCTTCAGAAACAATATAATCATAAGGTAATTGAATGAACATTTTCAGTTGGTGATTTAGTCTTATATGAGAATCAACAAAATGTGAATGCTTTACCTGGCGAAAAAGGAAATTTTAGCCCTAATTGGCTCAGACCTTTTGTTGTAATTGAAGACTTTGGTTCAGGTGCTTATAAAATTATTGATATGGATGGTATTTCTTTTAAGGAACCTATCAATATTATGCATCTCAAACATTATTATCCTTAAATTCTTTCTTGCTTTACTTGTGCATTTATGTATTCCTTATAAAATAATTATGTTTGTTTTATAGGTTATGTACTTTTTTAGCAAAATTACATTTGAATATATTTATGCACTTTATTTCTTTCTGTTAAGTTTTATATTGATGAAAACATAGTAATCAAATATAGAACTAATTAGTAGAGAAATTTTTTCATTTATAAAATCTTTTCAGTTTTGATACATATGTGGCTCATGGCACTATCTATCACTCTGTCTCTCTCTATGCTCTGATGGTCGATGACTCCCAGCTCTCTCAAGTTTATGATAAGAAGATGTAGATTTATGTGTCTGTGTGTGGCTCCTTGATATGCTCATACCCTGTGAGCTCTCCTGAGCACTTTGTAAGTTAGCTATCAACTTCTCCTCCCTCTCTCTGCATAACCTTAGCTCTCGTTGGACACATGCAAAGATATCAGCATGCCTGTTGGGATCACTATAGCCAATAGAAGACTCTCACTTGCTGGCTGCTAGTTGGTAGGATATACATGTATCCTTCAAAACCTTAGATACAAAACTCCTCCACTCTACCACACTAGCTGCAAAATGAAAATACATTTATCAAACTGGTGTTCTTTCCTCATAAATTCAATTACATTTTTTTTCAAATTCATGATTCATACCTAGATCTCCCTCCTGAGTGTCACTAAAGGATCTGGATGGTGGGGGCATGGAGTGACTAATCTCTCCATGCTTGCTATGTCTAGGTCTCGGTGATGGTTTATTTATGTGGGTGCATGGAGGTTGTCATGATCTCAATGGTGATGCATGAAAAATGTGCACATCCACACCAGTATCACCAGCTAGGAGCATCTCCTTTGCTCTCTCATCCTCCATAGGCTCTCCCTCAGAGATGTGCTCCTCCTCATCTCTGAGATCCTCATCCTCCTCTACTTTAAGACTATCTGGGTGTGTCCTCTTGAAAAGGCTTGGATCACCTATGTGATAATCCTCAGGGAAGATGGGGTGGGTTCCCTTTAGACCCTAGTACCTGATGTAGTCTTGGGTCATTCCTGAATAACATACATCTAGTGGTACCTCTACATCCTCTATCTCATCTACATCATTGTCCTCTATGTCTGCTACTGATGGTCGACATATGGCACTGTGTCTCTGATAATACCTCATCAGATGTACATAATGACGTACCTCTCTAGGGACTCCCTATAAAAGACTGAATTGTCTCATCAAGTAGTACGACATCATTGTATGACTAATGAACCTCTAGCAGCTTGCACCACTGTGAATGTCTCATTTGGTGTCATGTATCAGGCCATTCTATCATTTGGCAGTAGGGTCTCCATATCACATCTTTGCCTGGAACACAGTCTAGACATACCCTTCAATAGAGGATATCTCCAAACTGCCAGGCATCTCTCAAAGGATAAGAAAAGCCTCTCGGTGTACTCACATCTACCATCACTGGAGCACCTTGTGGATGTGTACATGCAAAATGCTCAAATAGCCAAATGTGTAAAAAGGTGCATACCGACAGACTCTCTCTTTGATATCTCACTAGTTGACAAAGCTCATTGTATAGCTGGGCTAACATGCTACGACCCCATGAGAACATGATCCTATCTCTCTCCATCCTCTGTACAAGATGAGTGAGAAGTGTAGAAAAGATTGTACCCTTTGTGTTGGGTAACACAACCAAGGATACTATATAAAGGATCACAATCTGTACCAAAGTTGTAGGGCCTACTAGTATGGATGAAAAAAGGATATGATCTACATGGGTTCACACTTGTGGAACCCATCCCAAACAATACTCTACATCTACATGGATCTCCTTAGAATCTTGTTGTGCTCTCGGTCTAATAGGCTTGCCTCAAACCGGAAGTTGTAGGATTCTATAGACATCCTCTAGTGTCACAGTAATCTCACTTAAGGGAAGATGAAAGGAGCATGTATCCTCATCCCACCTCTCTATTAGAGCTAATAACATGGCTCAGTGTAGTCTGATCTATGGTAGGACTATAACCTAGTACAACCCTATGTCTCTCAGTAACTGCATCTCATCCTCATTCAACTCAGACAATCTCTCTCTGACGACACCTAGTAGCCCTCCAAAGGGATGCTCTCAGAGACAAACCATGTCCTATAAGCACAAACAAGCATCATATCAGCATTCTGCATCATCAAATCTGAAAATCTAACTTGACTAGGTCAAGGTCGACCTTCCTGGGTCAAGGTCAACTTTATTGGGTCAGGGTCGACCTTTTTAGGTCAAGGTCGATCTCACCCTAGACAAGGTGGAGACCTTCTAGTTCATGTCGACCTTTTTGGGTCAAGGTCAAAATAATTGGGTTAGGGTCAACCTTGCCTATAGAAAATCACAAATTTGAAAAGTACAAAAACCAATAACAACAAACTCACCTCGAGAAGCGATCGTCTGATAGCCAGGCACTATCTCAGGAGTTCCATGCATGTCGCTCAAAGTTCTTCTCTCCTCGGCATCTTGATTTCTCTCTTCAAATATGTAAATGGTAAGAATGAGTAAGTATGACTTCCTTGTTCCTTATTTATAGTCAAAATTAGGGTTTTCTTAGGGTTTACTCATGTTAAATTCGGATTTCTCTTCTTATGCATTTAGATAGACATTCACTCTTTTCATCATAACTTGAGTTTGGTAACTCCATTTTCAGTGCCGTTAGTGGCGTTGGAATTGTGATTCAGATACCTAACCCCTTGAATCATTTTAGGAAGGATAGGAATAATTATAATTGGTTTAGGAAATGACTCTTCAACAATCTACATATCCAGTGTATAAAGTTATTCTTATCACCCTGTTTCACCCTTCAAAAGTAGAAAGCCGAATTGGGGGGGGGGGGGGGGGGGGCATAAGGGGCTTTATGAACTTCTCACTTTTAATTTAGTAAGCTCTAGGTGATTTATGGATTTTCATTAACCTTATGTGTTGTAGGTTCTAATAGTTTTCTACAGGATCTTTACATCAAGGACTTGGCTATATCCTTTTTATTTACTATGATGTTTTCTTACTTTAGCTTGCATATTCAAGTAGTGGCATATCTAAGCTAAAGTGGGGGCTAAATTTATTGTCTTAAAATGGAAGCACTTCCATCTTGATAGGTTTAGCACCCTCTTTTAGTGTATTTATTATGATAGACTTGCATTTAGGATGCATTTTGCACTTGATTCCTTTATTCTAGGTGAAATTAGGGTTAGGATCCTGGGGATTCTCCTTAATTTCCCTTCTCTATGGCTCTATTTTCTATGTATGATCTAGGCATAGGTCCTCCTAGCCTTCATCATGTTCATCATAGGCCTCTATGTCTTTTCCTGGTACTCTGACATGTTCTGCTATCATTTCCAAGTCTCTAGGCATCCCCGGGATCCCCCATTTTCAATGCAAATTGGATCTGGACCCCTAGGTCAAAGTCAAGGTTATCCTTGACCTCTGTCAAGATTTTATTCCCCTTTTCAAATTTTGGTCTCGGAGGACCCCAAAATCAATGTCGAATTTCCAAATCCGAATGCGGAAGGGTTTTAATTTTAAATTCATTTAATTATTTTCCCTGCTTAGTTGGTTATTGTGATTGGACCATAATTTGAGGTAAAATTTGAATTATGGGCCCTTACATTTCCCAAGGAGCCTCACCTTGAAACCTCTATATAAAGACTCTCTCTTGCCTTCATTTTGAACAACTACACATCAAACATCCATTACATGGAGGCATAATCAATTGATGCAAGTAAGCGATGGTGAAGTGAAGATGCAATATTGCAAGAGAATGATATAGAAGATCAAGCCATTGTTGATATCAAGCATTTTTGTGAAAACACCATTGTGAACATCTATTTGGAGCAAGATAGATCCCTTCTTCCTTGATCCACCATTTTCAATATTCAAGCATTTGAAGATACAATCACGGGGTAGCAATTAAGTATTATGAGTTTGGTGAGAGTACTTTAGCCTTGGAGGCTTGGTATGCTTTCTTACCACATTCAAATCTATGAATTTTTGTCTCATATCCATTCATGCTAGGGTTTTAATCTAGAGGATTAGATCTTGGCATTACACATTCAATACACACACATTCTATTACATGTGGCTATTCATGGAGCTAGAGATCACCAAAATGGGGGTTTGACTAAGGCAAAAACCTATATAGCCACCCCAAAACACCATTTTCAGATATCTATAGTCGTTGTTGCGGGTGTTGCAGAGCGGATCTGAGTATCCTTTTTATCAAACTTCTAGGATCTGCGAATAGAATTTTTGTTGGAGCAGTTTCAGGTCAAGGATGACTTTCAATGGGGGTTAAGATTGTACCCCAAGGTAAGATCTTACCTTGATCCTGGGGTCAAAGTGAACTTTCCTCATAATTGAAAAAGATTTTTGGGTTTTCTTTGTTTCAGTTTCTGGTCCCAAATATGTTTGCAGAACTTTCTGAAACTGAACATAGGCATTAGAAAATAGGTATTTCCAGATCATTTTTATTATGAGGTATGTACTTTATCTTATCTAATTTCAAATATTTCCAAATTTACATTGCTATCAATTCATATACATGTATTGTGGAGAATGTTGGTTTAGGATCCCTATTAGGTACATTGTTAAAACCCTACCTATCCACACCTTCTTCCATCACAATAATACATATTGAGCATAAGTTCCCTGGAATGCATCCTAGACCATGGAAGGACATCATACCCACTGGTATTCAGATATCAGAAAGTTACTGAAGACAAAACAACACATGGGTGGATGGTGAACTATTTGGCATGATAAGGATCCTACAAAGACAAATGAAAGAAAGAGTCATAATTTCTGAAGAGTTGGTTGAGAGATACAAGGATACAATCTATTTCATGGTTGAAATTGATTGTGTGTGTTTTGAAGCAGTTGAACCAAGGAAGAAATGATGTTATCCCATGGGCTATGAAGTCACTTCATAAGTTCTTTTTATGGATGTGGAACATGTTTTGGCATCTAAAGTTGACACATATGAGGAGAGATGGGGCACACATGAAGAGAAATTAGCTAAAGTTAGAGAAGAACACAATAGAGGTATAAGGAAGAGAAAGATAGAGAAAATGGTTGGTTATATGGAAGCTAAGGCTAGGATGACAAAGGAAGAATTAAAAGAGGTAAGGAATAAGATGAATGAGGGAGCTTCTAGATCATTAAGCATGAGAATTGCATCCCCTCCATCTTCTAAAGTAGAAAACATAGTAAGTCCCGCTTCTACTATAATTGATCTATCTATCACTCTAGAGAAGACAACATAAGCAGATACACCTTCAAACACACCTAGAAGATCCACTAGATCAACAAAATAAAATAACCCTAAGAAACAAAAGATTGAAGTCGAAGCTAAGAAGAAAGATGATAAGGAACTTGAGAAGATATATGATAAGGAACCTAAGAAGAAAGAGGATAAGGTAACTGAGAAGAAAGAAGAGAAGATAGAACAAAAGAAAATAGAGGACCGCTAGAACCCAGACATAAAGATATTGCAAAAAACTATTATAAGAGATGGTAACCTAAATACACTAAACATATACTATGAGAGGTATGAATTTGACAATCAATCATTGATAGAAGATATGGTAATTGAATATCTACTTGTTTACAAGAAGAGCCTATTGGAGATTGAGGGCAGTATACCTAAGGATTTATATGATAAACTAGAGATTAGAAAATAGCTTGCACAAACCAAATATGAAGCAATTATGAATCAAGCCATTGAGGACATGTTGCCTATAATTTCTATACAGGAGAGAGAGAAAATACTCAAGGAACTCAAACCTTTATTAAGAACAAAAGCTAGAATTGTGAAAATTATGGGTAGAAAGTATGATGAAGTTATTAAAGACACTCATAAGGCATTATATCAGATACTTATGAGTAATATTCCTGATAAAAATTCACCTCCTAAGACTACCAAGCCCACACCCATAGGAATTGGAGAGATCTCTAAGGCAGCTGAGGGTAATATAGAAAGAAGCGAAGTAAGTATTGTCAAGCAACCAGATTTCTTTGTTGTTGGTGTGCCTGTGACCTGTTGGTACTCAAAATGCAATTTTGAGGTACCATGTAAAATTCTTGATTAAGTGCTCATTTTTGGTCTAAAAGTGCATATATGGATCGGCTGGTTTTTAGGTCCTATCATCAGAATTAAATGTTCTACACCTTGCATATGTCCCTTTGAGTCAATTTGAGCCTTCAGTTCCAGTATTGAAATGGGTTTGCATTAGTTCGTTTGAGGTCTCTAAGTCAGAAAATTGCTGTGTGAAATTCACCGGGAAGGGCCAGTTGAGGGTTGAATAACTTGAATTCTAATGAGTGTTATGCAAATCCAAGAGTGGGGGCATCTTTAGTGTACTTCATTTGACCTATGTTACTGATTTTAGGTCACAGTGACAAGTTTTAATAGGTCTTGTGTTTCCCCTTGCGGACATGTTTTCTCATAATTACATAATGCACTTGTTCAACAATTCTCGGAAGCCCTGTTTGTGAAGCTATATCTGACACCAAATGATTGGTCAAGAAGAATTAATGATGGATCTGTATTGTAAAAATGTTTCTCTTTTGGCCTATCCATTTTCAGCCTCTGATGAATCCGTTTGACCCATTTCCAAAAGCAAATCCATTTGCAGCTTTCATTGTTTTACTAAGGCCTAAATATGCGTTTTATCCAGAAGCTTACTTTGATAGCTTGTATCTTGTGCCCAGGTGATCCTAATATCAATCCGTCCATGTCCCTATGATCTATGCATGAAATATTTCAATGCTCCAGGATTTTGGGTCTTGACCAATCCATTTGTTAGTTTTTCCAAGCCCATTCTATTTGCAAAAAACTGAAAACTGCCTAGTTGTTCTGAATTGCAAAATCCCAGGAGCCCACTTTACGAGGTTATAAATTTTGACAAGTCAAACTTATCAATGAAATTCTTATTGGTCTGCATTGCAAAGTTGACATATCGCTTCCAGTTCGGATTTGAGCTTTCTACCAATCCATTTGATGTCTTTTTGATATCGATTCCAATTGCAACTTTTAAGAGTTTTCTACATTTTCTGAGTGTCTCTGCGAGTACCTATTTTTATGAGGCCATATATTTTTCCCCACTGGTGCCCAATTCAAAGCAGTGATTGACCTATGTTGTGGACATCTTTATGTGCTTCCGTGCTAGTTTGTAGCCTCCTCGGACCTTGTTTGATATTTTTGTCAAGACGTTTCCAGATGCAGTTTATCAAGTTCTGACAGTGTGTTTGCATGAACAGAATGAAACAAGCAACTTTGAAGGCTTGTAACTTTCACCTCGATTGTCATCATGGGACGCCATTTTGCAGGATGAATGAGTATGTATCAAAGAATGGGCTTGTTCAGTGGTGGCACCCAATCAGGCCGTTCAGTCAGTTTTTAAAGCTGCTCTCAGGGGCCAGTTAGTGTTATTGGGAAGGTGTACAGGCTCACAGTATTTTGACCATTGTGATTGTAATTTTGATGGTCAACGTCCAGTTTCACCAAGGGATTACCCTTTTGGGTGGACAAAATTGGCTGCACACTTGAAATTCAAAAGGGACATTGAATAAATGGATGAGCATAAAGTGAGTAGATTGGTAATGTCACAAACACAATATGGAGTTAAGAGATGGTCACGATAGGCACATGAAGTTGAAGGAGGTAGCGTTTATCACAAGTATATTCAATCTTCAATGAATTTCTTTTTCAGGCCATGTTTCTTCTCTTGATAGTTCGTATTTATCAATTTGTGAAAGATCCTCCAGGACAGTAGAAGATTCCTAAGCATGAGATGATTATATTTCATGTGCAAAGTGAAAGTTCTTTGCATTAATGATACGACATAAAAGAATGAAGCTATAATGAAATCATTTCAAGGTAAAGATAAAAATATTAAAGCTCAGGGAGAAAACTCTGATATTGTGAGTCATGACCGCTTTATGTCAGAAACTTCAACAAGAAATGTTCAGGAGTCTAGGACTGCTACTAAACTAAATGGCATTAACAAAATAATGTGATGATTGAATAAGGGGTTGGAATTAGCCGAGTCCATTTACTCTGATGATTCAACAAAGGAGTCCAAACTTGTAGATGCAAGGTTTGTTTGTCCATTTGGAGAAAACTATGAGCAACTTAAAAATATTCAAAATAGCATGTGCCTTCTAGATGTTGTTAGTAAAGCATATAAGCTATATCAAGATCAAATG
Source organism: Chamaecyparis obtusa (assembly GCA_027943335.1). Taxonomy (NCBI): domain Eukaryota; kingdom Viridiplantae; phylum Streptophyta; class Pinopsida; order Cupressales; family Cupressaceae; genus Chamaecyparis; species Chamaecyparis obtusa. Next base: position 630,926 of record BSBK01000135.1, on the reverse strand, counting down.
CAAAAGGAAAAATCAAGTTGAAACATCAAGACAAGAACATAAAATAGTTAAGCAAGAAGGTTTCGCACCCTGACACCCACCATTCTCTTGATGAAGAATTTGAAGGGATAGGGCATATACAAACAAATCAAATATGAATAGCAGCTCACACCTGTTTGAGAACTGCCAGTGTAAGCAAAAGATGGAATATCATCTTGCTTGCGCAAGTGTAAAAAAAAAAAAACACCAAAGGACTCATGTTTTGAAATAGGCAGCCAATCAACAAATAACAGGGCTCATGTTAATTAAGTGGAGATACCAGTCGACAAACTAGGCACTAGCACAGTACAAACCAAAAGCCTATGCACGTTTTTGTCTTGGTGCTCATATGAAAGCAAGTTTGAACAACATAGGGAGGTGCTTACTGTGTAGAAGGTCCCAGCACAAGGAAAGGAGCATGCCAGTCACAAAATGGGAATATATGTTGATGCTCTCTGCAATACATTAGATGTGGGCAGCCTACAAATAAAAGGAAGGGGCCAGCATTTTAAAACATGGTGATAGCATGGAAAATGTCACATGTCAGGCTGGTTGAATGCGACCCATTGAATAGAGCTGCCCATTTGAATGCAAGGAAAGCCTCATGCCAATTTGGGGGCTCCTTTTAGTTTTTAATAAGGGGACACTCATACTTTCAGTGGGGTGTAGGGCAGCTGTTATTCACCAGTGCATGAGGGAAATGCCAGTTTCCAGCGTAAAACAAGAGGGCACTCAACAAAAATGGATGGTTGCTCGTGCAAATTTGAGGAATCCAGTGCATGAAGCGGTCAAATGGGGGGAGCTACCTGCGAGGGAGGCACATTAAGGGGATGTTACACCATGAATGGATTTCAAGGGAAGCTCACACAAGGCAAAGAACTCCAGCACTAGTAGTTGGAGGAAGTCTCTTCCCAAACAAATAAAACCCAGCGCACCATATTTAGTAAAGAGTCTACGCATGATGTCTGCTGGAGAAATGCTGCATTTTTTTTTGAGGAGATGCCTGTGCAATAAAAGATGAATTCATCATTTCAATGACTAAAGACCACATTGAATGAAGGAAAAAGATAGTGTTAATAAATAAAGGCGTGAAAGCTTAGCATAAAACATGTAAAACATGAAGCCAAAGACTAAGGATGCTTTCGGTTTCAAGAGGAGGTCAACGCTATGTTCATGGAAGTCTTAGCAACTCCAATGAAGCAACGATGTCATGTTTTAAAGAAGAGGCGCTCATTCTGGAAGTTCAACATGATACAGCTGCCCACACACTCACACAAAGTGAAGGAGGCACATGCCAAGTTGTTTGCAGATTGTATTAATTTTTTTGAGAGGTATGCACAGCCCACGTAGTGAAGGAAATCGGATTCCATGCACAGACCAAAAATGTGAAGCAAAATCATTTGGGGTTTTATTCGACATCTTTCCAATTTCATTTTGTTTTAATGTTTATAATCAAAATCACTCCAATGCATTGTAAAGAAAGCCACAGAGGCTCTTTGGTGGGTCCCCTTGGGCTGGAAGTTTCAGTGCGTGGTGGGCCCCATTGTTTTGGGCGAAGTGCTGAAGATAGTCTTTAAAACATGAAAAACAATTGTCCCACATTTACGCAGAAGCAGATCTTTCAAATGCATAAATACAAGTCCACAAAGAACGAAGGTAAATTGAAGGCTAGTGGAATCTTTGCTCACAAGAAGTTTGAAGCTACTTTGATTTCTGTGCTAATGGGCCCAGGAGGACATAATTTTGTGGGAGCCTGACAAGAACTAGATAGACACGTGTCAAGTGGTCGCATGATCGCAAGGGCCAAATTCATCCCTTGCGAACATGTGATAGGCTAACATGTGGCATCGAGTGATGATAGAGCAGTGAGGTGGCAGGCCGGTCAATCTTGGCTTGCCACGTGTCAGGTGGGTCCCGCTGCAGGGATTAAAAATTAATATTTTATTCTGTTACTCCCGTGCATCCAAATTGCAAAAATCAAAATTAAAATGATAAATTCCTATAGTTTTAACTATAGTGAATAAATTCAAATATTGAAATGATAGACCTGGGAGACCATTTTAATGGTTGGGGGCTTTATTTTTTGCCCAACTATGGACTATTATATACTGCCGGAGAGGTCTCGACGTGAGGATTCCGATTCTGGAATCAGATTTTGCACAGGTGGCCATTTGTTCACATTATTTTCAGTTTAATTTTTAGGGGGGCTAGTAAGATATTTTTGTGAAATCTAATTCTTTTCATCCGATGACTCACATTTCATTTGAAAGAGATGACAGGTGCTTTCCAAAGTTGAGAGCAGGTCCCATTTTCAGTTTAAAGGTGGATGACTCATCCAATGAGCAGATGAGAGGGAGACAAGTGTTGCTTTGTGATGATCTTGAGTTTTCTCCTCTCTTTCTTATTCTGAATTGAATTCTTTGTAGAGGGTTCAAATTTTGGTTCTCCAAGGGAGAAAATCAAAGCAATTTCCACTAATGCAAGTTCTGGTTAAGTTTAGTGCTCTATTTTTTTGAGTATTTTGGCATTTTGAATGTATTGAAGCAATGTTTTTATTAATAAAATACACCCGAAGTCTCTTTGCAAGGACTTGATGTCTCTGTATGTTTTCTGGAATTCTTATGAGCTAGATTTGTAAGGCATTTCTGGTTTGTCATCTATAAGGTAGACTGTGACATTATTCTTCAGTTTCCTTCAAGGAAGGAGTAAATCTTGTTGGATAGTTTCTGAGAATGTCAAGGATATATGGATTTGATGATCATGTGTTTGTAATGATAAAAGTAGTATGTAAGGCATGTTACTAGTTTCAGATGTGTTGAGTTGTAAATCTTTGTGAATGTCTGTTCAATTTGACTCCATACCCAATGGATTAGGCACTGGTCTTTTTCCAGAATTACATCCAAACCAATTCAATCAACCATTTCCCTTTCTATTTTTGGGTACTTTGATTGTTAAATCTAGCATGACAGGCTGGAAACCATCCAATGATTCGCTTGAAAGGGTGAATCCAATTGTAGGACATTAATATCCTACTGATCCATTTTTATATTTTCTCATGTTGTGAAGAAGGAATAGTTTTCTGGTGTTGTGAGCAGATATTTTGAGGTACACCCACCTGGGTCTGTGGAGCCTAAAGTGCAGAAGGCATTTGAAGCCTTGTCAATGTTGGGTTTTCTCTTGTTGAGTCAGTTTGTGAACTGGTGTAAGAAGGTATGTTTTGGCCAACAAGAAAAAATGCCAACATGACCCTTGACACTTCACTTGATGAGAATGATCCATTTGAAGGAAACTTGGATAATACAGTGATAAAAGAAGAAGAGAAATAGGAAGAGGAAGGATAGAAAGAGGAAGAAACAAAGAAGAAACAAAACAAAGAGAAGAGATAGCCACAAGAAAAGGAGAAGAGGCAAGAGATGAAGTTAAACAAGAACTTGATACTTCTACCAATATATTGTTGGCAAGTATGGATAAGCCTATAAGAACAAATGTAGACAACATGGATGAAGATGAATTGACAAGACTATCCTTCATGGCATTCACAAAGGCAAAAGAAAGATCTAAACAGAAAGGAGATAAAAATGGCTAAGGTAATTGCTAGGGTAGTTGATACAGTGAATAAACTACTCCCAGTACCTATTGTTTTTTAAGGAAAAGATAATGAAGAGAACTTGAATATGGCACTAGATAACTTTGATAGTCACTATGAGTCCCTAGTAAAGATCACAGAAGAGAAGACATAGAAAATATATCTAGAAAAGAAGTTGAAGGAAGTATGCCAGTCAATTTCATGGGACTTGGGCATTCTGAGATCAACTACATCAAAGGATAAAAGTTGTGTCACACATGGAAGGAAGCTATATAGTTATTGTATTAACCCTATCAGACACATTAAAAACATTGAAGATATTATGGCTAAGGATAGGGCTACTCTGGATAGCATGATGGACAATTGTGAGACCTCCTCACAAACTGTGGACAAATAGGCATCAAAGATCATGGATAAAATGAGTGTATTGGATTTAGAGAGAGGGAGAGTAATGACAAGATTTGGTTTTCTGAAGAGTCTAATCACTCCTAGGCTGTCAATTCTTGAGGTACATCTTTCTAAAATGGAGAAGATTGGGGAATAAATGACCAATTCTATGCCTACGGAGTTGAAAGTAGTAGAGACTTCATCTTATGCTTTGAATGGACTGATACATGTCAGTGAATTATTGATAAAATCATGGAATGGTGAAGTAAAGACCTTGGAATATTCCTTCCAAGATATTCTAAAACTGGTGAGCAAGCACTAAGTTCTACACTTTTTGTAAATTTTTGCAATTTTGGGAACACCTTTGCCATTGGTGTCAAAGGGGGAGAAGAGAAGAAGAAAAATGAGAGAAGAAGAAAAAATTGTAAATAAAAATGTATATATAGAAAAAAAAGAAAAAGATAATAGGGAGAAGAGAAGAGAAAAGAAGAAGAGTACAGTTAGTGTTTGTTGGGACACTTAGTCATTTTTCGCTAAGTGTTACCATCAATTCCAAAGGGAGAGATTGTTGGCAAGTGATGTTTTAGAGTGATATGGAGCACTTGAGGGTTGTCATTTATGGAAACACATCTGATATGGTGATCACTTGGAGTTAAGTACAGTTTTGGAGATATAGTCTTGAAAATGACTAAGTATAGAAACATAACTACAAAGTACAACAATACTATTTTGGACATTGAAGATAGTATATGAAAGATGATGCCTTGCAAGCTTAGAGGAAGACATTTTGGGATATGTATGAACTTTAGTTAAGGTCTCTTGTGTTTTGGTATTGTTATCGGTGAGTTACAATGATTTGAAGACATGTGAAGACAAAGGAATAGTGAAACAAAGCATATGAACAGTCACGATGATTACGGGAGTATAAGATGGAATCATAATGAGATAAGATCGATAAAGATTGTGGATTACCAAAACTTTGGTAATACAAGATCTTTGACTTAGTATTTACTCTTTGAATTATTATTTATTCTATTGTGTATTGTATTTGAGAGCCAATAGAATGATATAATCCATACATACATATACATATACATATGCATATTGTATGCACCCTAAAATGGTCACCTAGACTTTGGGCCCCATTTATTAAATTATCAAATTTCCTGAATCAATGCTTTTCAAAATTCAAATCAATTTCTTTGATCAATCCTAATTAATTCAATCATTTCAATTTTCCCTAAGGTTTGATCATTTCATCAATAAATTTTATTTAATTAAAAGAAATATTCTCTCTTAAATAAATAAAATAACCTTATTTAATTGAAAAAGAAATATCTCTTAAATAAAATAATTTTATTTAATTAAAATCCCTTTTAGTTAAATAATTTTATCTTATTTAGAATAATATCTCTCTTTTAATTAAATAATGTTATCTTGTTTAATTAAAAGAGAATCATTCTTTTAAATAAATAAAAAATTCCACTTAAAGCTCTTTGTGATGAAAAAAAGGGAAAAAAATAATTAAAAATAAATAAAATTCCTTTTCTCTCCACACTTTCTAAAAAATGAGCTTTCTTTTCTCTTTTTGGATTTATCCCACATTGTTCTCGAGGATGCATTCTCCTCCACATTTTTCTATATAAGGAGTCCCCTCCTCATTTCGGATCCCGAATTTTCATACTGTTGTTATGCTGTAGGTTTTCTTGGTGATATTTTGGAGTTTTGAAGATTATTACATTCTAGCTTTCATATTTACATTAGCTTAATCTTCATAGCATCTTAGCTTAGTTTCCTTCATTGTTTTAGCTTAATCTTCACATAGTTAATTAGTAAAGGAGAGTAAAACTTGCATTTCAATAGCATAGTTTATTTCTTTGCATTGTTATCATCTAGATTAGTTTCATTTAACATACAATAACTTGATGATCAATGGAGATTAGCACTCTTGCTTCTCATCCTTGAATCTCTCATTTCTTGGTGTACTTGCATGGGTTTAACTAGGTCGATCTGAGGGCCTCATAATACAACCTCTACACTCCATGAATAGAGAGTTGTGAATCGCTATTCAAGACCTCACTGTTGAGTGTTCTTGGATGTAATGCTTCACAAAAGTGCAACTACTTTCTAGCACACATTTTTGGCACTAAAAATGTGTGCTAGAAAGTAGTCACACTTCTATGAATCATTACATCCAAGAACACTCAATAGTGAGGTCTCGAATAGCGATTCACAACTCTCTATCCATGGAGTGCAGAGGTTGTATTATGAGGCCCTCAGATTGACCTCGTTAAACCCATGCAAATACACCAAGAAACAAGAGATTCAAGGATGAGAAGCAAGAGTACTAATCTCCATTAATCATCAAGTTATTGTATGTTAAATGAAACTAACCTAGATGATAATAATGCAAAGAAATAAACTATGCTATTGAAATGCAAGTTTTACTCTCCTTTCCTAATTAACTATGTGAAGATTAAGCTAAAATAATGAAGGAAACTAAGCTAAGTAGTCACATAATGCCCATCTGGGTTGTTTTGTGATTTTTAGCACTTAAGAAATATTCATTTGTGGAGTGCAGAATGTTTTTTTTTAGGACTTTTTCTATCAAAACTATGATTTTTTAATTTTATGTTCGTACTTCTATGCGTCACTGTTACGAAATCTCACACAAAGTTTCTAACTATATCACGTGAAGTTTTGCTGGTACTAGCATTTCTACGCATGATAAAGGGGTTTTCTTGTGCGGGCCTGTGTTCTTTCTCGCGCAAGCTCTTGTACTTTCTCACATGAGCCTTCGCACATTCTTGCGCAAGCTTGTGCTTTCTCACACATAGTTTGGTACTTTCTCGTGCGACCCTGGGTACTGTCTCATGCAAAATTTCACGACAGCAGAGACCTAGAATTCCAGAGTCGCTAGTTTTACTTGCTATTTCTTGTTTTCTGACCTTCCTAGATTGTTGAGATTGTTCTGGATTTTGATTCTCTGAGATGACATGTCAGTGACCTCGCATTGCTTGGAACCCAAGGTAATTTTTTGATCTCTATAACACTTGGTTTTGGGCATAAAATTAATCTCTTGTGTGTTTGGCTTGAGTGATTTATCACTTTCATAAACCACATTTTGATTTTGGACTTTAAAGAGAATATAGATTCATTTCTTGCATAAGTGTTCCACATAGATAAGTAGGCCCTATTAACACTATTCATGGTTCTTGAGAGAGTGGGTTTCCAGAGAAACTCTTCTCAATGAGAGAACCCTTGTAGGTAGGGAGGTTACTAGAACTGTCTTTGCATTCTACTAGATTTGTAGTCTTTGACTTTTCAATTGATGCATTCTCTCTTCGGAGAGGTTGATAGATCATGAGTTATTGACATTATGAATCTTGGCAAGATAATTTTAGTCTTAGCATGTCGGAATGAATCTATCTTCTATGTTTGGGTGAAGAGAAAAGGATAGAGGATTATGCTCTACTCCCTTTTTGGGTAGTAATAGAAACTCAGACCCTTGGATCTAAGCCAAGTCCCCATGTGGTCCTTGTTGTGAGCCACCTTTTAGAGAGGGTTAACCATACTAGATATTCCCTTCATTGGGTAAACCACGTTGACGGAACCTCAAGTGGTAATAGCCACTTTTTTCGTGGTAGTGACAACCGCTATACAAATGTTCTTGTGGAAGAAATCTCCATAGGTACAGTTTCTTGATGGGCTATCAGATCTCCTCAGCATCTCCAATTGATTAAGTTCTCAGAATGTGTCAAAACCCTAGTGCACCTAGATTGGAGTTTGCCTTCTTGAAATTGTAAAAGTTGCAGAGTCAAGCCATTATTAAAAGCCATAGTGCAGCCAAATTTTTCTTTTTAGGACTATGTGTGTGATTGGAAAAACATTTTGGAGAACATACACAAGTAGTATCTTTAAGGAATAGCATACTAAGTCAATATTCATGTTCATGAGCAAGGTTTCTTTTTCCCTTGCTCATTTTTTGAAGACATTTGCTTGCTTGAACTCCATGGTTGCTGTTCTATGTGCTTGATAAATGGTGAAAATATGTTAATATGCTTGGTTAATCTTTTAAAACAAATAAAAAAAACTAAGTTCCTGAGTTTACAAACTTGCTGATTAAGTGGCCTGATCCTATTTCATCGCCTGGGTGTGCACATTTTCACGCGAGCCTTGTATTTTATCGCGTGACCCTTGGTGTTTCCTCACATAGGACTACATTTCCTCGTGCAAACCTATACCCTGGTCTATCAAAATAGTGAGCTATTTTTGGTCATTTTCAGTCCTTCTTAGTTGATCCAGATCAGATCAAGCTACCCACCCTACTGTTGGAAACCTATTTTCACTTGGGATTATTGTATTTTTTACCTCTTGAATTAGTGACCTTTGATTTTACAAGTAACCTTGCTTGGAATCGGTAAGTCAGAAATCATCTTTGTTGAGTAGATACACCCTTGGATTCTTTGATAACATACTTGGAGAGTCTTAGTAGTCTCTTGTCCAATTCACTTCCACCCAAAATCAATTTCAATTGGATATAACTCAGTTAAAATCATCCTCCTGATCCATATGTGCTAGGATACTTATCCATTGATTGGGCACCTCTGTGGTAGTGTTGATTGACACCTTTTGCAATTTTATATCTCACCATCTCTCTTTTGGACAATTGAACACTTTTACTATCCTCGTTTGATACCAACATATCTTAGGGTTGTCTTATCACTGAGTGATTTTCCTTTCATGTCAGTTATGACAAGGTATCAAGTGAGTTAAGGGAAATGACCTCAGGTTGTCTTTAATCAATTACCCCCAGTCCAAACTTGTCAAAAGCATAAGGGAAAGGAACCCATATTTGACCAATCACCTAGGAGCAAGTCTACTGAGTTGAGGACCCCCTTAGCATCTTCCCATTCAGGTATGGATATGAGTTATACCATGACTCGGTGGGAGAGGGAAGCTATGGATCAAAACCTTGATGACCTCTACGAAAGACACAGAGACAACATTCTATTTGTTAATTCCTCTCATGATGCTCAACCTGGTTCACCCCCCATCAATACTAGGTATCTAGATGCGCATCAAAGAGCCGAAAGGCATGAGAGATGAGATCACCCAGAACAATTGTCACAACACGAAGACCAAGACAATGAACCCAGTGATGCTCATGTCAATGAAATGTATACCAATGATTTATACAAATAGTCAAGACCAAGCTCTCCACTTCAAACAACCTCAAGGTATACAAGTGAAAGGCTTAAAAGGATTGAGTGTGAGAAGAAAGCCTTTCTAGATGAGAAAGCTATGAAGCAAGAAAAGTTTAGACAACTTGAGGCAGAGAGACAAGCTTTGTTAGAATTGGAAAGGAAAACCTCTCAAGAAGAGCAAGATAGGATTTTAGCCCAACAACTTAATACCCAATTTAACAATAGGGGTGCTAATAGTGGAAACAACTCTCCTTCCTCCACTCCTTCTAGAACACCATGCAGTAGATGGCATTCAAGAACCCCTTCAAGATCTCCTAGTCCTAGAGGAAGAAGGACTTCACAACATGCTCACTATAGGAAACAAACACCTCCTAGGCACTCGAGGCAGCCTTTGCAGTGTGCTCATCATAGTTCTCAGCATGGGGACATTAGCTCATACTTTGATCTTAATTCTCAGGACTTCATGAGAATGCAACAAGAACCGCTCTTCCAACAATATTTGGAAAAGTACTTGGAACAAAACAAAGATAAGTTCCTTGAAAGTCTAATCAACAAGGGTGCAAGAGTCCCTTATAATTTTGATGTGGATAGCAAAATCAAGAAACAAAATCCATCACAAGAAGAGGAAATCAGACAAATGAAGAAAATGATGGAGAAGCTTTTGGCACCTAAGAGTTCATTCTCACTGGACTTGATTTGTCCTAATCCTTTCAACAAGAGTGGGAGCATGAAGGATTTTCCCAAAAGGGTTGAACTCCCTCAATATGACAAATATGATGGTAGTGGTGATCCACGTGATCATGTGCACCAATTTTACACTATGAGCTTTGAGTTTCACCAAGATGATTCCTATCTGATGAGGTTATTCCCAAGGAGTCTTAAGGGGCAAGCAATGGAATGGTTTACCAACATAACTCCCCCCGTCAAGACTTTCAAAGAGCTTGTCCATAGATTTTTTCAACACTTTGCGTACAATATTTCAAGATTTTTCACTATGTTGGACCTATGCAACCTAAAGCAAAACCAAGGGGAACCCTTTGTCTCATTCTTGCAAAGGTGGAGGTGAAAATGCTCTTGTTATCCTAGGACCAATCATGAAGATGAGAAAATTGACATCCTTGTTAGAAACTTGGTGCTTGAAATGCGGTATGAGTTCGCAAGATGATCTTCAATTCCTTTGATAGCATGGTCGAACCTGCGTGTAGAATTGAGGATGTCTTAAAAGAGAAAGGAATTTTGACCAGACATGGCAACAATAACAACAATGGTCAAAACAATAATAATTCCAACAAAGATAAAGGAAAGAATGCACATTGGAACAAAAACAAGCAAGTGGTTAATGATGAAGTTGTGGATTCTCCCCAACCTAAGAATCAAGGTGTCCTTCACTTGTCTAGTGTAGTTCAAGCTATGAAGCTCAATGCACCTCCTTAACAAGAGAGTAGGCCAAGGTACCAAGAGAAGCCCAAGAAAGAGAGGTGACAATTTTCAAAGCTTGGTGATTCCTATGAGGATGTTTTCAAAATGCTTATTGCCAACAATCTTGCACATCCTCAAGATCCTGCAAAGCACCATATTCTTGATGTCAAACCACATTGGTGGGATGAGAAAGCTTTCTGCAAGTTTCATAATGGCATTAGGCATACCATTGAGAATTGTTGGAAACTCAAGCACATTATCCAAGATCTCATTGAAAATGGAAAGCTTAAGGTGGATGGTTTGAACACCAATGTTGATCACAAAGCATTTAAAGAGTCATTGCCTAAGTATGAGAAGGGGGGAACCTCTAAAACCAAGGATGGCAAGGCTACAATCAACTACACCTACACAGATGCAAAAAATGTGGTCAACATGCTTGAAGTTGTGGAGGAAATTGTCAACATGATGAGGAACAAGGACCCCTATGGTTATGACTCCTACGCAAACTCTCCCCCTATCTTTGATGAAGAACCTGTTGTGGTGCTGAGGGGTCCTCACTCTAGGATGTAATCCCAAGCTCTTAATGCTGTCACAAGAAGTCAAGGCCTTATCATCATTAGAGGGACCATTTTAGTTTAACCCAATAAACCAAAGCCAGTGGTATCCAATAATGCCACCATAAAAATAGTTGTCAACCCCAAGCTGAATTATAACATTGTTGATTAGTTACAAAGAACACCAACTCATATTTCAATCTTGGAGCTTTTAGAGTTGTTCCCAAGACACAAAAAGGTCCTTGAGGATGCTTTGTGCATAGCCAATGTTCCCAACAATTTAGATGTTGACCAATTCCAAGGCATGGTTAATCATATTACCAGTCCTCACTACCTTGCATTCTCAGAAGATGATGAAAAATCCTTGAACCACCCACATAATCTTTCCCTTCACATCAAAGTCATGATCCATAAAACTTGTGTGAGGCATGTGTTGATAGATGGGGGTGTTGGGCTCAATATCTATTCTTTGAGTCTGTTAAAAACGTTGGGCTATTTTGAGGAAGTGATCGATACCAGAAAGAATATCACTATAAAAGCCTATGATGAGGTAGAAAGGAGTTCCAAGGGGTTGGTTGTTCTTCCTGTCAGGATTGGCCCCATTGAGAGAGACATTTTGTTCCAAATTGTTGATGCTGGTCCTTTGGCATACAATATCTTGCTTGGTAGGCCCTAGATCCATGAGATGCAAGCAGTGCCATCCACCTACCACCAGTGTGTTAAGTTCCCCTACAATGGAGTAGAAGTTTGTATACCTGGGGATAGAACCTTATCTGTCAACTCCATTTCGGCAGGGACCCATGTTCCCCTCAACAAAGAAGTAGAGGATTTCAATGCAACTCTAGCATAGTGAAAAGATAAGTTCAAATCAATAGACCTTGGTATGGGGGATACCAACTTAACTCCTTTACAAAGATGCCCATTTCCCCTAGGTCTTATGGTAAGCCTTCTCAAGAGATGAGACCTTCTTCTTCAGCCATGACTTTGTTTGACACATTTTTCGAGTCTTCAGTGCCTATCCAAGATGAGAAAGAAGAAGTAGCTGTTAAAGATTGGATCTACAAAGAGGAGAAGTATATGCACAATGAGAACTTCTCTCCTTCTCCTAAGGCTTATGGGAGAGGATATATGTTGGTCAAACAAATGGGCTATCCTGGACATGGCCCTCTCAGTCATAGATTAGATGCTAGAGCTGAACCTCTCAATCATGCTCTTTTTGGATGTAGGTCTAAGAAGACGGTTGGCCTACGTTTTCTAAATAATAACAAGAATATTGGTCCTATCCTTGATGAGTCAGATAGTGAAGGTGAATCATAGTACATACCAAATTTGACAAACCAGCAAGACATGTGTGATGATTGGATTCCTTCTACTAGTCTCCTTTGGGTGATTCAAATAACCCAACCACTCATGCAATAGTTGCAAGCATAGAATAGGATGGATCAACCATAGAAGCAAGAGAAGGTGTTACCCTTGATGACATTGAAGCTTCTACATCAAGGTGTCCCAAGCCTTTCTGGTGTAAACATCCCAGCTGAGATTCAGAAATAGACTCACATGAGTATGAGTGGGACTCTCTCTCTGATTGTTCCACAGTTGACATGGGTGTTGATGTCATCCATTCCTATAGTTCTCAACCTGAGTTAGCTAACGAGTCACACATAGGGCTAGAGGATTGGAACCCACGTGTTGCATTAGTGGATGATTCTTCGCTTGTTAGGCTAACTCTTGATTTGGGTAACTTAGAAGAATACTTGATAGACTCTAACTCTACGGTCACTAGAGATGATACCATCTGTATCCACAACATTGAACCAGCCATTGACTTACCCCTTGCTAATCATCATCTCATTGATTGGTCCAAACGTTATCAAGAGCCTGAGCTCTTAACTTTCTAGAATGACTATGAGATAACCTATTACCTAAACGCCATTGAACTTGTAGTCTCTTCCACCAGTGAACTGACTACCAGCATGACTGAACTAGACATCAAGTACCTCAATCAAAAAATAAAGAGAAAAGAAAATAAAAAGAATAGGAGTTCTGATGGCGAAAACCACTGTGTGGCGGTGTCAGAATTAAAAAAAGTAAAAATAAATGACGTATCCAAAGGTGAAAACCTCTCAGAGGCACCTATGGATGAGGTACTTGATCATCTCCCCAGTTATTTTCAGGATAGATTGTCAGTGCTTGTTGAACCTACACAAGTAGTTAATTTGGGTAGAGAAGAGGTTCCATAGATTGTACATTTGGCTCAATCCTTATCATATCAAGAGAAAGAAGCCTACACTAAGTTCCTACAAAGAAAGAAAGTCAACTTTTCTTGGACTTATTCAAACATGCCAGGGTTGGACACTAATCTAATTATGCATCGCTTGTCCATAGCTCTAGGTGTTAAACTAGTCAAAAAAAAGTTGAGAAAAATGCATCCTCACATTGCTCTTTTAGTCAAAGCAGAACTGGAAAAAATCCTTAGTGTAGGATTTATAAGGGCTATTGACTATGCAGAATGGATATCCAACATTGTACTAGTTTCAAAACATGATAAATCCATTCGAATCTGCACAGATTTTAGAGATGTCAATAGGGCATGCCCAAAGGATGATTCTCCACTACCCAACATAGACATGATAGTGGACATGATGACGGGTTATGATATATAATCCTTGATGGATGGTTTTTCTAGGTATAATTAGATTAAAATAGCTCCCGAGGACCAGGAAAAGACTGCATTCACTTGTGCATGGGGTACCTATTGTTGGAATGTCATACCTTTTCGATTGAAAAATGCAGGAGCTACATATCAAAGAGCTATGACAACAATCTTCCATGACATGATGCATAAGAATATGGAAGATTATGTGGATGACACCCTAGCTAAGTCAAAAAAAAAGAGACACACACTTGGATGATTTAGAAGTAATTCTAGATCATATGGAGCAATTTTAGTTAAGATTAAATCCTAAAAAGTGTGCATTTGGAGTCACCTATGGAAAACTTCTAGGATTTATCATTTCAGCCAAAGGAATAAAAGTGGACCCAAAGAAAGTTCAAGCAATATTGGATATGCCACCTCCCAAAAACATTAGCCAAATGAGGAGTCTACAAGGACGTCTTCAATCTATTAGGAGGTTCATTTCACAACTGGCAGATAAAGCTCAACCCTTCAATAAGAACTTGTATAAGGGGGTCAAATGTGTCTGGAATGAGGATTGTCAAAGGAGAATAGATCAGATTAAGGAATACTTGGAAAATCCTCCAATTTTGATGCCTCCTATCCCAAGAAAACCTCTCATACTATATGTTTCAGCAACAAAATCTTCCTTGGGGGCATTATTATCTCAACTTGATGACACTAGGAAAGAATGAGCCATATATTACATTAGCCATACCCTTATTGCATATGAGGTCAATTACAGTAGTATTGAGAAAGCTTGCCTTGTTGTGGTGTTTGCTTTCAAAAAGTTACGACATTACATGCTTGCGCATACAATACACCTCATAGCAAAAATTTATCCTCTCAAGTATTTTCTCGGTAAGGCTGCCCTCATAGGTAGACTTGCTAAATGGATGATGGTTCTTTCAGAATTTGACATAGAGTATGTTGAGCACAAAGCTGTAAAAGGCCAAGCCATTGCAGATGAATTGGCCGATTTCCCAATTCAAGATAGCATGCCTATTCAAGTTGAATTTCTAGATAAGCACCTAATGTACATGACTGAGAGAACATGGAAGATGTTCTTTGATGACTCTTTTATGCAGAATGGTTTAGGAGCTGGAGTGTTGTTTATTTCTCCTCATGGGTACATAATTCCCAAGTCCTACAAACTATTGTTCCCATGCACAAACAACATTGTTGAATATGAAGCCTTGAAAAATGGACTCAAGATGGCTATTGAAAGAAGAAACCTTACCCGAAACTCCTCTCACCATTCCCTCATCTCTGGTGATTTGTATAGGAGGGGTTTAGATGGGACACTTCTTAGGTGCTTAGAAAAGGAGGAATTAGATCAAGCGCTAGTTGATATTCACGAGGGCATCTATGGGGGACATTCTAATGGTCTTTCCATGGCTCGAAGGTTGCTTAGGGTGGGGTACTATTGGCCTACCATGCAGATGGATGTAGTAGCTTTTGTGAAATCATGTGAAAAATGTCAAAAACATGGTCACCTAGTACATGCTCCAGGTAGGGAGCTCATTCCTTCCATATCTCATTGGCCATTTCAACATTGGGCATTTGATCTTGTTGGGAAAATTCATCCCAACTCATCAGGTGGACATAAATTTATCATCACTGCTACTGACTACTTTTCCAAATGGGTAGAAGCTGTTCCACTTTCTGTTGCCTCAGGCAAGACAATTTCTCTATTTATCTTGAACCATATCATCTGTCGATATGGAGTGCCATCTGAGATAATCACTGACAATGGAGGTTAGTTTAAAAACAAGGACCTTACACAACTCTACAATAAATTCAAGATAAAACAACATTGGTCCTCCATTTACTTCCCGCAAGGAAATGGACAATTAGAGGCTTCAAATAAAACCATTCTCAAAATTCTCCATCGAATAGTTCATAAGAATGGTAGAGATTGACATTTACAAATAAATCCAGCCTTATGGGCTTATAGAACGAGTATTTGTACTCCAATAGGGGCTACTCCTTTCATCCTTACTTATGGTGCTGAAGCAGTGTTACCTTTAGAGGTTGAGATTCCTTCACTTAGAGTCTCTCTCAAAGGTCTAGTCATCGATGAAGACTACCGCGCCATGAGACTACAAGAGTTAGAACTTCTAGATGAGAAGTGTAAAGCATCATTTGACCATATGAGGGTCTATCAAAAGCGGATGTCCAAAGCCTTCAACAAAAAGGTTCACCCTAAAGCATTCCAAGTGGGAGATCTTGTCTTATGAGAAAATCCTAAGAACCAACAACATATAGGACAAAAGGGAAAATTTGAACCTAATTAGCTTGGACCCTACATCATCACAATAGCTT
The DNA here is from genome assembly GCA_027943335.1 of Chamaecyparis obtusa. Lineage (NCBI taxonomy): Eukaryota > Viridiplantae > Streptophyta > Pinopsida > Cupressales > Cupressaceae > Chamaecyparis > Chamaecyparis obtusa. The sequence continues at coordinate 614,756 of BSBK01000135.1, read as the reverse complement.
TTGGGACGGGTGCTTATTTACTATCCACTAAAGGGGGAGTAGCTCCCTGAGCCTATCAATATCTTGCACCTGAAGAAGTTCTATCCATGATGCCCATTTTGTCTGGGGGCATCCTTTGTACATATTTATTGATCCTGAAAAAATTCCAAAAAAATTCATATATAATGCTAAAAAAATTCTAAAAATCAGAAAATGTCCTAAAAAAAAGAGCATCCTAGTGAAAACCTAACAATAGGCGCTTTGATGTCTCACCAAAAAAAATAAAATAAAATAAAATTTCAAAAATTCAAAAAAATAGAAAAAGTGCCTTGGTGAAAACCTGGAAATAGGCACCTTGGTAACAAAAATACAAAAAATATATATATATAAAGTCTTGAAAAAAAAAATTGCAACAAAATCCAAGTGGTGAAAACCTAGAAACAGGTGCTCCTTGAGGCCTTTGCACCCCTATTTCTTAGCATGTGTACTCGACACTTAGCCTTTCTCCATCATGCCTTGTCCTTGTTGCCTTGGTTTGGAATTGGTCTTTGTCTTTGTCTAGGGGTCATAACTGTGTTAGCTTTGGTCTCTTGGATGTGTCAGTCTTTAGGACACCTCACAAATAGTGTTTTTCAACACCACTCGAATTATGTTTTTCAACACAACCCCTGACATCAGGTGTTTCTCAACACTTATCAATTTGGTCTTATCCATTTTTGTCAAGTGATTTTACCTGCTTGCAAGCATTCGACCTTTATCCTTGGAACTCAGTATCAGTGAACACACTTAAATTTTTAAACACAACACTTAATGCCTGAGCTATTACATGATCTTTTCTTTGTGTGCTAACTGTTATTGATTTTCATTGAGTGTCCTTGTCTAATAAGTCTCTCCATGATGCATAGCTAGAGGATTTGGGGCATGGGGCATGTTTTGGTTTGCTTTCTACTTGTGGGAGCAGTCTCAAAGTTCTTGAGTGTCTCTTGTTGTTCCCTTGACACACTTAAGAGATTTGAGGCATCATCCTTGACTATTTTTGCACAACCATTCTTATGGTCATCCTAGCATCTATGCCTTGATGCGAGAGTGGTTTTTGCTACATTAAATTGGGTAAGCTAACATTGAGATCATCTTGACCCTTATGTCTTTGATGCTCATGTTAGAATCTTTCCACATTCCAATCCGATATAAACCACATTCATATCTTCATAGTTGCGTTTGTGACTAGTGTTGATTGTGTGATTTTTTGATGTCCTTTAATAATGGCCCAATGATGAAAATAAGTTCTTTACATTCTCTAATGAATGATGAACACAAAATCCCATGTTACAGTTACCCTATTGCAAGTACACCTTTGCATTTTCATGTAGCTTGCATTGTTAGACTTCATGATTAAGTTGCATTTTAAGGCTACATTATGAGTTTGAGAGGGTTTTCCTTCATCTTTCTTGTGGACTTTTAATCAACTATGATCACGTTTTGATCCTCATTTTCTTATCTTCTTTCGTGATCTCAATCAAAATTTCCTATTTTAAACAGTTGATTGATTTTGGGGCATCCTCTTTAGTGGGGCAAATTCTCTTTCTTCTCTCCATTTCTTTCCATCTCTTCCAAACTTCTATCTTCCATTCACTTTCAAGCCACTTCTTTTCTTCTGATTCAACCTTGGGGCATAATCTTTCTTACTGATCTACCTTGGTTCTATGATCCTCATTTCTTTCATCTTACATCAAGAACCTTATCTTTAGTTTGATTTGATCAACTTTATCAATTTATTATTTCTCCTCTATCTCATTTTGATTTCAATCATGAGGGGGCAATACCTATCAAAATTGAATCCTTGATTCAGCTTTATCAAACCTATCAATCAAACCTTGCTTGAGATTTGACAATTACCTATTTATAGGGGTGTTGGCCTTGTCTTTTTCAATCAGCTTATCTTTGTCCTGATGTGTTCCCATCCGTCGAACACACGTCTAGGTTTTTTTGTGATCCCAAATCAATCTCACACTTCAATTCCATTCTTTGACTGCATGTGATCCCAAATTGACCTCACATTAGTCAAAGAGGGGCAAATGTATACACCCTAAAATGGTCGCCTAGACTTTGGGCTCCATTTATTAAATTATCAAATTCCTGAATCAGTACTTTGCAAAATTCAAATCAATTCCTTTGATCAATCCTAATTAGTTCAATCATTTCAATATTTCCTAAGGTTTCATCAATTTATTTAATTAAAAGAAATATTCTCTCTTAAATAAATAAAATAGCCTTATTTAATTGAAAGAAATATCTTTTAAATAAAATAATTTTATTTAATTAAAATCCCTTTTAATTAAATGATTTTATCTTGTTTAAATAATATCTCCCTTTTAAATATATAATGTTATTTTATTTAATTAAAAGAGAATCATTCTTTTAAATAAATAAATAAATAATCCTCTTAAAGCTCTTTTGTGATGAAAAAGGGAAACAAATAATTAAAAATAAAGAAAATTCCTTTTCTCTCCACACTTTCTAAAAAGTGATCTTTGTTTCCTCTTTTTTGATTTATCCCACATTGCTCCTAGAGATGCATTCTCTTCCACATTTTCTTATATAAGGAGCCCTCTCCTTCTCATTTCAGATCCTGAATTTTCATACTGTTGTTATGCTGCAGGTTTTCTTGGCGATATTTGGAGTTTTAAAGATTATTACATTCTAGCTTTCATATTTACATTAACTTAATCTTTATAGCATCTTAGCTTAGTTTCCTTCATTTTTTTAGCTTAATCTTCACATAGTTAATTAGTAAAGGAGAGTAAAACTTGCATTTCAATAGCATAGTTTATTTCTTTGCATTGTTATCAACTAGATTAGTTTCATTTAACATACAATAACTTGATGATCAATGGAGATTAGCATGCTTGCTTCTCATCCTTGAATCTCTCATTTCTTGGTGTACTTGCATGGGTTTAACTAGGTCGATCTGAGGGTCTCATAATACAACCTCTGCACTCCATGAATAGAGAGCTGTGAATCGCTATTTGAGACCTCATTGTTGAGTGTTCTTGGATGTAATGATTCAAAAAAGTGTGACTACTTTCTAGCACACACATATTAATACACACACACACACACATATATATATGAAGAACTTTTTGTAAAGAAAAGATGTGATTATGAGATATAGTGATAGCGGGATAGATTGGTGGCAGATGCGAGATCAGAGGTTGATAGATGTTATTGAGAAATACAACTGGAACTATCAAAGCATAGAAAATGCTTGTTTATGTTCATCATTGAGAACACTTTATAACTGAAGTATTGGTTGTAAGAGTTGTAAGCTCAGTACACCCCTAACAAGGTTTTGTATACCTTTAACAAGGTTGATATTCCTTTAACAAGGAAATGTATTATGTAATACTCAACTCTTAATAGGGCTAGGTCTTCAAATAGAGACATTATACTATAGTGCATGTTTGTGGGTACCATCCCCATCAGGGTTTTCCCTTGGCTAGGGTTTCCTCAACAATAAATAATGGTGTTATGAGTTATGTGTTATTTTCTTATGTACTTTTCATTTCTACAATCTTATGGTTTAGTTGGAATTGGTTTAAGTTCAATTTAAAGTGTTGTAATACTGATTCACCCCACCTCCTAGTATTATATTTTAATCCTAACAAGACTACCTTACTTGAAGCACTTGTAGGGCTATAGGCCTCAATTCTACTAAGCGAAACTACAAGGGATAGTTATGAATATATGTCCTTACTAGAAACTCTTGGTTAGAAGGTACCCAACTTACCTTTGAAAGTGTCATAATCTTTGTGCAAGGATTGATCCAAGTGGACTTACCTAGATCACATCAAGAGTACTCACTATAGGTATTCCCTTGGATGCTATCCTAAAAAAAGCCAACATCACTTTGTGTGAGGTGAAGGAATACCAAGTTCTGGGAAAATATTTTGATACTAGCCTTGACCTTAGGTAGTTTTTTCTTGATGTTTCTTCGAATGTGTTAAGACCCATGTAAATGTGGAACATACACTTGACACTTTTGATATATTTCAACATCCTCTTAGACCTCACAAGTTCTTGTATCCCCAAAGTTGCTTTATCCTTTGGTGGATTGTTTGAAGGCTCTTGATTGATCACACTATTGATTTCTTGGAAACATTCAAACCCAATCTAGGGACACTCAGACTCATCATGGATTTGAAACCAAAAAAATCTAGATTGATTAGATTTTTTTGAAACTATGGTAAATTATCCTTTTCCTGCGTTCTGTCATTTTCTTCAGCATCATATCATATGATACAAATACTTAATTGCACCTAGTGCTACATTCCATCATACAAAAAGGTTGACTGTCACCATATTATTTCAAATAATGCTAGGTTTTATTGTATCTAGTAGCGAGTTTCATCGTACGATCCTATGCTTGACTGGTCACCAAAACTACATCGAGTTCTCTAAATTTTAGTAGCTTTACTATCTGGGTTCCTTTTGGATTTTCTATCATCTTGATTGGTAGTTATTCCTCTAAAGATGGTATTCCCAATTGATTGAGTCCTTTCTAGTAATTTGATCTTTCTTCACTCTTGTTTTAAGATCTTGGAAGTGCTCTAGTTACTGTCTCAAAATATCCCATCTCATTTAAAATTCAACCTTGCTAAAAATTTTGTCACAAGTACCACTCAATAGGCATTCAAGCCTCATTATTAGTACCTTGTACTTATTTTTATTGCCTACATCAAATTGGTCACAAGTATCACCTATTAGGCACTCATGCCCAATTCTCCATACATTGCAGCTCGTTTTAGCTGTCTCTTTATCTATTTTCAACCTTGAGACAAGACTAGATATCATTACCTTGATCTTCTCACACTAGATTAGTAATATTGTTACTATCAATTTCTCAATCTCATATTCCATGCTAGTTAGAACTCATAGTCATTCCTACAAAGCTATATAATATCTAAAAGGAAAAGCTCCTTACGATACCCTTGGACCATCTATTCATGGAGAACCTTTACATCAAGATCTTGTTTACCAGTCAGTACCCTTTACCCACACTGACAATTTTGATCAAATAAACATGCTGACCTATAATTGGGAAACACACAAAAGACATGATTTTGTTTTCTGTGAGGATGAAGAAACCACACAAGAAGAAATTCTAAAGTGCTAAGAAGACAAACATTTCCACAAGGTGATGCAAGCCATCATGAGTCAAGATAAAGATTCCTATTTCATGCATCTCACCTCTATGGGTGTGAAGCTTCCCCCCAACTTTGATGAGGATGGTTTACTAAAAAAAGAGGAAGAGTCTCCTCTCACATATCTTACCAAACAACTTCAGGACCTACACTATGACATGCCACAACTTAAAAAGGATAAGGACCAACCATGTAACAAGTATTCACTTGAATCAATATGTCCTTTACCATTTGACCAAAATCACTACATGTCACCTTTTCCATCTAAGGTAGAGATCCCTAAATATGACAAGTACGATGGTAATAAAGATCCACAAGACCATTTGCATGATTTTTGTGCTATAAGCATGGAATTTATTCACAAACAAATCTATCTTATTAGACTCTTTCCTCAAAGTCTTGGTGGCCAAGCTATGAGCTGGCTCACCTTGCTTGCCCTTGGCATTAAGACCTTTGATGAATTGGTTCATAAATTCATCCAAAAATACTCCTACAACATATCTCACAATGTTACCATGTTTTATTTGTGCAACACAAAGCAATGTGTGGGAGAACCCTTTGTTGCATTCCTTCAACGATGGAGAAGAATGTTTGCTAGATACCTGTAAAAAATTCTTGAGATTGAGAAGATTGATATATTTATAAAGACTTTGGTATCTGAAATGAACTATGCATTGCAAATGCAATCAAATGCCTTATTTTAAAAATTGGTCAAAACATCTATTCACATAGAAGATATCCTTGTGTGGAAAGGGAAAATATCTTTACAACATAAAGAGTACAAGTCTTCTTCCAATAATCAACATAACAAAGATAAACATAAGTTCTGGAACAAAACCAAGGATGTCATCAAAGACAAAATTATGGGAACAACATCTGCATCTACATCTAGAAAACCAAAGGAGCTATCTTTCAACCTATCCACTAGTATTTAGGTAGTGAGAGATAACAAGAACACTTAACCAGGCTTTAAACCTGTAAGTAATAGAGACATGCCATGGATTCCTAGGCCTAAGAAAGACTTCACTCATCTTGGAGAATCACTTGAAAATACCCTGAAGAAAATTCTGACTAACAAGATCATCACATTGCCTAATAATTCAAAGCTTTATGATCCTAAGATAAAGCCTAAGTGGTGGAATGTTAACCACTATTGTGAGTACCATCATACTAAAGGCCACAAGACCAATAATTGCTTGAACCTGAAACACTTAATCTAGGATCTGATCAATAATAAAATGACTATGGTTGACTCTTCGTAGATGAATATTGACCATAAGGCCTTCAAAGAGCCTTTTCCTAAATATGAGAATGGGGAATCATCTAAGGAAAAAGACAGTTCAAGATAGGTTACACCTACTCTAACAATGACAATGTGATACACATTCTTGAGTCTTCTAATCATACCATTAACATCATCAAAGTCAAGAACAAGACTCTAACTGAGTCTTCTAATGTAGTTACTCACTCTTAGGGTAAAGTTGCTCTTCAAAAAGCATGATCTTCCTCTTCTTCTAAAAACACATGACCCAAGGATCCAAAGCCATTGCTTCATCTACAACACATGATTATAACCTAGTTGATCAACTTTAGTGCACACCAACTCATATATCAATCCTTGAATTACATAAAATCTCTCCTGTCCATCAGGAGATTGTAGATCAAAACCTCCTAGTGGCTAATGTTACTAAGGACCTAGACATAGACAAGTTCTAGTCCATGGTAAGTCATCTTGCTTCCCCACATTATCTAACCCTTTATGAAGAAGATGATAAATCTATCAATCAACCTCACTATCAACCTCTCCATATTGAAGTCTTCATACACATTCCTAGGGTTAAATGTGTTTTGATAGATGGAGATGCAGGTTTAAATATTTGCACGTTGAACGTAGTAAAATCCCTCAGTTTCTCAAAGTGCCATTGATCATAGCTTAAAAAAAACAATTAAGGCATATGATGAAGATGAATGTTCTTCCAAAGGCATGGTGGGCTTGCGCATCCAAGTCGGTCCTATGTAGAAAGATGTTATTTGTCAAGTCCTAGATCTCCCCCTCACTTACAACATACATCTAGGTCACCCATGGATTCAAGAAATGCAAGCAATACCTTTAACATATCATCAATGCATTAAATTCCTACACAATAGAATTGAGGTTACTATTCCTATAGACTCGACTTATACTTGTAATAATGTGAAACATGCTAAAAGAATGGTTCCACACAATAAGGAATGCCTGAGAAACCATGAAACTCATAACTCTAAAAAAGCAACACTAGATACCCTTCAGAAGAAGCTGAATATAAAAGAAAATGGAATGGGGGAATACAAGTCGGATGCTTCCTCCTTGATGGTCAACTTTCCTATCTCACCTAGATCCTATGGGAAACCATATTTATCATTCCAACCCACTAACACCTTTTCTCTAACAATTCATGAAGGAACTGGCATGGTCAAAGGAAAAGTCCCTCTTGAACAAGAAAATGAGGAGAAAGTTATTTTACAATGGCTATACAAAGGTAAGGAAGCTGAACAAGAGTTGAAATATGCTGAGATATCTCTTGAGAAATATGGTGTAGGTTACCAAATCATGTAGAAAATGGGGTATGATGGAAAAATTCCCCTTGGAAAAGGCAAAGGCCTTCTTGAACCCCTACACACCAAATTCTAAAATCTAAGAGACAAAACTGGGGTAGGATATCATGAACAAAAATTTGCACCATTATCTGCAAGTGGTCGAGTGTTTCAAACAAAATTGGGGATTATGATGATGAACATGGGGATTCCATCCCTAGAACTTATGAAAGGTGTTACATATCCCTACAAATCAAGAGGAGGTACGTGAATGACAACTTAGTCAACATGAGGAAAATGCATCATTAACCGCTGAACTAAATCAAGAATGTCCTATAGGGGAAAGACACCCTAACTGGGGGAAAATTGTTAGAATTGCACACATCCTCAATTTTCCTTGATCATTAAATCCTATGGAGAGTCCACACAACCTATATTAAAATTCTTAACTATATCAGATTATGGAGGTTTCTCCCAAGCTTTGAATACCCAGACAACCAAACTAGTAGCTGATACTCAAGATAGCTAATTTGATATGATAGATCTCAATCTAGATGAAATTGAGAGGCAAGTTATAAATCAAGAGATCCATGATGAAGGAGATCCTTTGACCGTAGCTCAGTTCTTGGGACAAGCTTCCATTAGTTAAACTGATTCCCACACGTATGAATGTGACCAATTGTCTAATGCTACAATTGACATAAAGGTGAATGTTATACAAAAATATGCTCCTATTTCCACATTCGAGGTTGGTGAAAGTTATAACACACAACATAATTCAGAAACCAATGAAGACCATCCAACTATTGAACCTGTTGTGGTGCCTCCTATTCAAACTATCTTTGAAGAAGAGGAATATCCTCCTAATAGTCCTCCTACAGTTCTTCCCTAGAATATCAACTAAAACTTTGGTTCACGCTCCAAGATTATGATGGTTCCTTTACATAGATTACTACACCAAATAGAGTAAGTGCAATGGGATCTTGATCATCATTTCAGGCCTAGACAGGTAGGTTCATAGAATACCTCTCACAAATCCTCTAGCAAACCTTCAATGAGTCACACTCAAAACAACTCTAGGGAAGATAATTTTCTTGACCTATCCTCAACAACCATGAATGGTGATAATGATACCAGAGTCTTTTCTCTTGAGCTTGTTGGTTCCTTACCTCTTTTCTACCCTAAGCTGATTGACTGGGATACCACTAAGCCAATAAACTTATTGTCCTTTTCCAATTACCATGCCCTATCATATTACCTTAATGTTGTTGAACCTTCTCCCTCTTCCACCAGTGCAATGCACAACAATATGTTAGTGGAAGATATCAAGTATCTTAGTCACAAAAGCACAATGTAATGTCTCCTTTTAGAGATTTACCTTGATTTAAACTTGAAACAATAATTCTAACTTAAAATAAGAATTATAATAATTTATAAATATGTATCTATCAAAATTGAAGATATTTCATCGTGATATTCAAATCAAAATTCTAAGAATTATTCAGTAGATAGAACTTATCTCAAGTAATTAGATGATCCTTGAACCGTAAACACAAATAGGTCAAGAGGAATAGTTGTTCACCCATTCTAGTCACAGGTATTTAGCTTCCTAGCCAGTGGATGTTTGATTTATTATTTGGTCAAAGGGGATAAGATATCTCATTGTCAGAGGTGCTGGACTTTAGAGGGCCTGAGATGTATTTGAAAACATAAGCCATTTCTGTCACCTTCAAGTCAAGTAGGATGAAGGGATGATATTGGTTGCTGCATTATATAAATCATTGTCCTTAGTCACTTCACTAATCGTTGCATTATTCTATTTCAACATCACTAAACTCTCAATGGTAATTGCTATTGTCTAATAACATGAAATCACTGCTTTCTTTTATTTATTGATGTCTTCTATTTCTTCTCGTTATTATTACCATCATGGTTGCAGTCTTCACATTGATATCTTGCAATACATACAATCAGTTCATCATTGTATTGACTTCCTTTGACCCGTTGTATCAAACATTGTCTCAACATCGAGCACTGCCTACATCATTGTCCATGCTTTGAAGGTTTGGATCTACATATTATAATATAGGGTTTGATTTTCTATGTTAGCTCGTTGTAACAGATCCTTCAGAGTCCCATGTCATGCCAAGAGTATACATGATCAATCATAGTTTATATCTTAGTAATCAACAACACTACAAAGAATGCACTAACATCGCCTCTTTCATCTCTGACTATGTTCAATCATAGATTTTTCCCTTAACATTCTTCCGTCTTCGCTATTCCTTCTATAGCTGACTGGACTATCACTATCCCTGATTAGATCTTTAATTCTTATTCTTATTTGCAGTGGGTTGAATGGGTTTTGCTGACTGTATCCTGCGTGGGCTCTTAACTTTAGATGATATATATATGTTGGGATAACTTATAACCTAGCACTATCAGCTTGATCTTCAAAATCCAATTCTATGAATATATTAATTGCCTGAGTGTTGAATTCGGTCTGATCTCCGTCTATTGTCTTCCCCCATTGTTGCGTACTCATGTATGGCTGAAATACTGATGAATCTATCCTATTGGCATGTGACTGAGCATTAGTATTTCTGGCTATATGAACTAGGTACTGCGTAATTATATTCTGCCATCCCCTACGCTGGCCTCCATTATTCAATGAAAGATGATCCTTGAGATCAATTCGCTCTACTTCTTCGATCTGTATCAATTTTATTATTATATATTTCTCTTTTTTATCCCTATTCTATCCTTTCCTTCCATGATCAGGCACTTCCTACTTATACTTGTGTGGATGTCTCTTCAATGGACGAAGACCCTTCTCTAATGGTCACGACCTTCCCCTTTGTTCAGCTGCTGGTAATATTTCTTTTGATTACTTTACCATTCAATCTACATGTATTATATTTTGTATTAGCTATATACTATATTAAAATATATTATTATAGATTAGATTGCATTATAATAAATGATAATAGTTGATATATTATCATATATTCGATATATGTGGTTATTTATGTATTTTTATTTTTATATATATTTTAGATTTATATTATAATTTGTTCATTGATTAGCATTTAATATATTATAATTTTGATTATTACAGTTTATTAATTATTATTATAATAATAGATCATATTATATTATTATTTTTATTTTCTTATTAATTTATTTATTACCAAATTCTATTAGAAGGGAGGATTGAATATTTTAATTGTATTATTTATTTTATAATATATAATTATATTTTATTAAAACACTAGGTTATATAATTTATTCAATTATTTATACTTTAATAATATTTATTTATTCATATTATGATTATATTATAATATTTATTTATTTATCTATTTGCTTATTAAAATCTTATTATTTAATGATTATTTATTAATAAGCCTTATCTCAAAACGGGAACATCACACACAACTAAAAAGAACAAGCAATTTGATGGTGAAAATCAATATGTGACAGTATCAGATCTAAAAATAAGAAAAATAAACGATGTATCCAATGGTGAAAACCTCTTTGAGGCACTTGCCGATGAGATACTTGATATCCTCCCTAAACATTTTCAGGAATGATCGTCAGTGCTTGTAGAGCCTACACAATAGGTGAACTTAGATACAACAGGGAATCCACAAATCATAAATCTTGCACAATCTTTGTCTAACAAGGAGAAGCATAAATTCATATAATTCTTTGCAATGAAGAAGATCAATTTTGCATGGTCTTATTCTGATATGCCAGGATTGGATACGAATCTCATAATGCACCATTTTTCTATTGTACCAGGCATAAAACCAGTGAAACAAAAGATGAGAAAAATGCATCCTCATATCATGTTACTAGTAAAGGCAGAGCTTGAGAAGTTACTCAGGGCCACATTTATACGAGAGATTGACTATGCTGAATGGATTCCCAACATTGTACCAGTATCAAAACCTGACAAATCCATTCAAGTCTGCACCGATTTTTGAGATTTGAACAAATATTGTCCTAAAGATGACTTTCTGCTACCAAACATAGATATGATTGTTGATGTTACTGTTGGATTTGAAATGTATTCATTGATGGATGGATTTTTGGGATATAATCAAATCTACATTGCTAGATCAAGAAAACACAACATTTACTTGTGCATGGGGAACTTTCTACTGGAATGTCATGCCCTTTGGCCTAAAAAATGTTGGTGCAATGTATCAATGTGCCATGACGACCATTTTTCATGATATGATGCACAAAAACATGGAAGAGTATGTGGATGACACATTAGCTAAATCTTCTACTATAGATATACACCTCGCTGATTTGGATAGGATCTTCACAAGAATGGAACAATTTAAGCTAAGGCTCAACCCAAAGAAGTGTACTTTTGGGGTCACTTATGGCAAACTTCTTGGCTACATTCTCTCATCACGAGGTATCAAAGTAGATCCAGCTAAGGTAAAAGCAATAATGGAGATGCAACCACCATGAAATATCAGTCAAATGAGGACATTGCAAGGAAAGCTATAATCACTAAGGAAATCCATCTCACGACTAGTTAATAAGGCACAACCCTTCACTAAAACTCTACATAAGGTTATGTGCAAGATCATGAGGGGCCAAAAAGTGGCGATGTAAAAAAATCCACTTTTCAGTCATCCAAAAGTGCATGAAAATGTATGTTGACTTTTTAGTAGGCCTGGGTGTCAGTACACCTAGGCAAACCTGACACCAAAGCACAAGCCTTATCGAGTACCTGAAAATATTGGGTACCCAAAACCTATGGCATAAATCAAAACCCACGAGTCATTTTCCTCATTTCTCCTCACATTTTGGGTTTGGAAAATGGCTCCAAATATCATATACATGATATTTCAGGTACCTGATTGTGCCAACAACAAATTTGACTCTGATGTTGATCCGATAAGTAAATTCTTGCTATATCTTGATTAATTTATTTCATTTTCATGTTAAATGTAGTTTTTTGGTTAAAATAGGGTTTTGTATTGATTTTTTTAATAATATATGAAATCAATTTGAAATTTTTATTTTTTTATTTAATCAAGCATGACTAACAACAATGAAGATAATAACCCTCCCCCATCAAATAACGATCCCCAAAACAATCCAGAACCACTTCAAAACCCTCAATCTTTAGAGGATTTGATACAGGAGAACTTGAACACTATACGGGGCTTTCAAAACATGTATCATAATATACCTACGTTAGCTCCTATGCTTGCCACCCTCAATACCATTGTTGAAAATATTGACACCCTTACGTAGCAACATAATGACATCTGCTCTTCATTGGCGTGATGATATGCACGCCCAATTTGATGACGGGCTTGACCATAATGGGGTTGCGGCCCTTAATATAACTAAGGAAGATATAGCCTCCCTTTTTGTTAATCCTAAAACTGGATTAAGTTGAGCCCAAAAACTCAAATTATCAATAAAATGGTGCACAAATGAAGCAATGTGCACACACTTTTGGGATTGCTGGTGGATGGTTTTTGATAAACCACCCCATAACAATTTGGAGCTCCCTTTCTATTTCATAAAAAAATTGTATGCTGAGTTTGTGCTTGGTCACAATGTTAATTATTGGAGTGTGAGGCCCAACATGGGCATAGGTGGAGGAGCTCTTTAGACTAGGTCATTTTCCCAGTGCAAAAAGGCCACTACCTTTGTCCCCCCCAACTGATGTCACACCCCCTCCTCTAGTGTAGCATCTCGATATCATTACAGAGGCTGCCTCACAAAGTATTAGGGTCATTCATTTGCTGAGTGATCAGTTGATCAGGCAGACCAGGTCATTGTTGCCTCCTAGTGTGGATGATGCTGGTGCATCGACATCTGGCAGCAGTTCACATGTATGTGTGACCCATACTTGCATTATTTGCAAGAATTTGTGCTTTGGACCACTTACTAATGCTGATGCATATCAATATATTATTGGTGAGGAGGATATAGGAGATGCAGATGTAGAGGCTGCAACACCTCATGGAGCATCTATGTCTCATGAGAGTGCTCCTATTGATACGGTAAGAATAAACATTATAAATAAATTTGTCACATGACTTATTTAATTTAAAAATAATTTATTTATTTAGATTAGTTTAAATTAGTTTTAATGATTGCATGCACTTATGTATGTATATTTTTTCCATTTATGTTCAGTCAATGACAGAGGAGGAGTTGAGACAGGTGGATGACTCCACACTTCCGGCCATTTCATTTGGCCTTGACACCTATAATACGGTATATTATAAATTATGTACCCATTAATTTTTTTATATCATTTGGTGTACATTTACTCTATCAATTAGAGCAATAAAATTCATACATTTACTAATATATTGTCATCGTATTGTACTCTTGTAGGCTACAGCTGATGTTAGTGGTGGGCACGAGGGGGTTCCTTCTCCACGTGTCGACAAAGGAAAGGTAATTAATTGTTTAAGATTAATTATGCATGTATATGTATGCCACTTGTGTGTAGTAATAAATATTTTACTTGCACTTTATTGTATAGGGTGTGGCTCTTGATGATGTCCCAACACGGGTTCGAGAGCCTAGGCTTACAGACATCTCGATTTGGAGTGATAGCCCGATTGTATGTAGACTTTTACATATTGTTATTTGTATTTTGTAACCAGGGTTGTTATGATGAAGTACATTTATATATAATTGACAATCTTTTTACTCTCATAGGTTACTCCTAGTATGAGGGAGAGCCCACGAGAATCTTTCATATCTTTGTTGACCCAGCCCAGTATTCCAGAGGAGGGATCAATAGATGTAAGTTTTAATTTTAGTTCAATCAATTTGTAATTTTATTATGCTATCATCCTATTTGTAGATTTATTACTCTATGTTGCACCACTCTACTGATCTCATTATTGCAAATATATATTTATAGGTCGGAGTTGGTATTGGTGGTATTGTCCCTTCGCTACCAAAGACTTATGCTAGGACACTTGATCATGGTAGGCAACCAAG